>CM038679.1:216812240-217119037 GCA_021605205.1 Aegilops longissima | reverse complement strand
TGGCGGCCGCCTTCCAGCCGCCACATCGCTGCGGAGTGTCTGCTCCGCTTCAGATGCTGTGCATCACGCAGTCTGGTCAGAGATGGCGACGGTCCTCGAAGGCCTGCCCGGGCCCCCAGAGCCTCCCGAGGCTCAGGGTCCGGGAGGCTCATGAGGAGCGAATCCTTCATCGCGCGCCTTTGGGTACCTCAACCCTCCTTCGACAACGGTACCAGGTGACATTTTCCATGTTTACTCAGCTGGGAGCGCCCCTCGGGCTACACAATTCCCAGGTCGCACGGATCTGTCCCTGCGGCATCTATCCTTTTTGCATCTTTAGCTTACTCTGTCGGGCGCGCCCCTCGGGCTGCATCATCCCCAGGCCGCTCGGGTCTGTCCCAGTGGCATGTATCATTCTTGCTTCTATCTGAACTAGCTTATCTCCTTACGTGATTTTCTTACGGCTGTCGCTTCTTTGATTACACCCCGCGGCATCCCGTGTTGCTAACCGGTCTCCTGTTTACCCTGGGGTGAAACCTCCACATAATGGCACGGAGCTTGTGCTCGGGGCCGTCCCTACAATGCTGATAAACCTGAGAGATCGAGCTCTGGCTTGCGGCCTGCTCCTCACATGTAACCTCATCAGATCCTCAGTGCCTTCGTATTCTTGTGGAACAATCAGCAACTGGGTAACTAGCACGATCGCGGGCTATGCTCTCTCTTCAACTAACCTACAAGAACCTCCCGAGGACGACAGCGGGAGGTACCGCGGGAACCTTCTTTTCCCATGCACTCGCCAGCTGCTTAAAGGGGGGCACCAGCATCGCGCCTAGGAGTTTTATCGCTCTCCATCCTCACCCTGGCCTTGACCACGGCATCTCGACCTAGTATACTAGCGGCGGCTGAGCTCGCTCGAGGGCCGGGACCCGAGGATGTAGAGCACACGGAAGAGCATGGTAAAAGGGGGAAAGCTCCCACGGGCCTAACCCGGCTACACTACGGACCTTGACGCATGAGCCTGGCGTAGCACGAGGATTCGACTCTGGACCGCTAAGATAAGTTTCGCACCTGGGTCAGCCATGCGGTGCAGCATAGGATTCCCATCTCTTGCAGCCTTGCTAAGACAACACCGCTTTCCTTTCCTACCTTCAAGTAGCTGCTTGAATGCTAAAGGGGACCTCTTGAGCATCACGCCTCAGGAGCTCTCATTGGACCTCGAGCCGCTCACCTCCTGGCCTTGACCACGGCATTGTGACCTGGCAAACCAGCAAGGTTTGCAGCCTGCCTGGGGAACGCGACCTGTTGGTGTAGAGCACCAAGCTACCGTGAGGTCGGAAAGGGCGGACGGAGCCGAAGCAAGACATGCAGTCGTAAATCTTCATTATAAGAGCAATATTAAACAAAAGACACTACAGATCCTTTACAAGCCCCCGCGGGGTTCGTCTCGATTCCTCACAGGGAGCAAAAGAAGAAGCTCTCTAGGAGCCCTATCTACAAGCATCAACGCTGCCGAAGCCATCATCAACAGTGTGCCGCGGGAGGCCGACGCCAACCCCATCCAGATCAACGGCGGCGGCGGGCGGACGCCGCTGCTGCGCTCCGGGCATGGTGAGACCTCGGGGGCACGTAGCTGTTGTCGCTCGTCTCCGGAGTCTCGTAGGGCTCAGGAGAGTCGCTGGACTCCCAAGCGCCGTCGCTGCTGCTGGAGGAATCACCGGGCGAGGCTGCATCGCCTAGCTCCGCCATCGTCGTCTCAACGACTTCTCCGTGGCAGCACTCCAGGCGGTGGCCTTCCCCGTCGAAGACCTCGAAGAACATCATGGATGCACCGTCGTATTCGAAGTGGTTGGTGAGGGCGCCGTCCGCACAGCAAACTCGGGCGACCACACCCCATCCGCGAGTCACTCGGATGAGGCGCACGTCGGGGGCATGAGGATCCCCTGACGTGAACAATCCTACCATTCTATCACTGACATGGGGGACCACCAAGTGTGGGTCCCACCAGTCAGCGAAGGAAAGGCAGGGTAAGGCAATGATAGCCACATCAGAGGATCCATGTCCACGTCGGGGGACGCCTCCGACAGTAAGGTTGAGCGGCGCGAGAGGAATCACGGGGTGTGGCAGTGGTAGAAACAAGAAACGTGATGGTCGTCGTGGTTCAACTTCCATGGACAAGCTTTCATGTCTGCTAACACATGTATATCAAAACGTGATGGTCGCCGAGGTTGCAAGTTGACGCCCCTTGAGATGCCGATGTTGAGGGGCACTCGGATTTCCTCCGATGAGCAGGTAAGATGAGTTTGATCACGTAGTAAATTTATTCTAAAGACTACTCCGTGTCCATTTCCTAATTCTCCCCGCCACGCGCTGTTTCACGTGTTAGGCCTCGCGCGCAGTGGAGATTGGCTTGCATATGTACGGGAGGGTACCAACATCAATTTGCACAATATTTACAGTGATGACACTGTTCTCATAGAACCTTTGTCCAACATTGGGATCAGCCATGCAACAGGCCACTGCATGAATTGGTACGATGGAACCACGGTGAGATTGAATAAGATAGCACGAACCTTGCACATGGCGGTCAAAGGTGGACCATGCTTTCTGCGGCCGATTTGTTGCCGTACAAGTGCGAAGATGCTATGCTCCTTTCTAACCGCATCTTCGCGGTGACAAACTGGGAGACTTGTTTCGTATGAGACACATCCTACGATATACTCCCTCTCTCCCAGTTTATTTGTTTTGAATCTTTTCGTTTTATAAGTTTCAAATTCAAATTTAGAGCTCCCCATCACATGTTGAGATTACAATGTCCATTAAATCGTTGTGTGCATGTATAGTAAAGAAATAAATATCGAGTTTGGCACGAGTTCGTGCAGTGGTAGCACCAGCCTGACGCAGTAGTTACATTTCCCTCTCAGGGCCCTCGGGACTGAGCTTCAGGGCCTTACTACACCTGCCTTTCAGTCAATAACATGTGAACCCCACGGGTGGCTGGTCCACATGTAATGCTCCCGAAGGCGGAGGGGCAGTGGGGCCGAGAGGGGTGAGCCACGGGTCGGGGGACGTGTGGTGTCATGGGTTCGTGCGGCGTCGTGGGAATCGTGCGTGGCTGTGGTAGAAACTTGATGCTCGCCAGATTTAAGGTGGCCCCATGTCATGCAGACATAAAGGCAAGGGCGGTGTGCCAAGAGGGTGAGGCGACGCCGGGAACGTGGTACCGAGGTTGAGCGCGCGTGAATCACGAGTGGCAGTGGATGAAACATGATGGTCGACGTAGTTGAACTTCCATGGACAAGCTGTCATGTCTATGGACACATACATCGCATACCGACCACTGGACCTTGCAGCTATCTCAAAACTCACACGGGCATCTAGGGCAGCATACTTTATCCGCTCGTACGTCAAGGGATAATTCTCCCATCAAGAAGACCTTAATGCCAGCGTCTCCTCACCCTTCTGAAGATTTGTTCCTAGCACAAAATTTGCTACATCGAATAGGATGGTGTTGGTTTATCACAATCTTCTACAGGAATTTTTATTTTGGTTTGTAGGTCAACGATGCTTTTCAAATCAAGGTTGTATGGCTCCAACTTCTGTTTGTCCCCTGCGATGGCTGCCCCACTGAAGTATATGTCCTCCCAAGACAAGAAATCGTGAAGCTCACCTGGTATGGAGGGTGCGTGTATGATGTGGTACACCAAAACATCATCTTCGAGGCACAAATGAAGGACAGCGCGCTGCTGGATCTTCCTGCTGGCATGCTCCGTGTACTCAAGGCCGAGACCGATGACATTCATCTCCACCTTTTGGAGGGAGTTGGATACATTGTTGATCCATTTCTGAACAACCCTTGGGTGGTCGGTGACTGTGGCCACTATGCTCAACGAGCCTTCGAAGAGGACACGTTGGACGCTAAAAACCTGCATCTTGATCTCTTTCGCCATTTGGAACCGCTGGACCGGAGGGCTATGGTTTGGAGAATTAGGATTAGATGGCTAGTCTAACTGAAGAAGATGATTATTTATAGGGGCTTCGGAATTACTCTAGGAGGATGTGAAGAGGTTAAAACAATGTGAATGCAGTGTGGTTTGATGCAAATGAAGATCAAGGAGTAGTGAAAAGCCGAGGAAAATCGGTTCCCGATGGAGAAGTAAATGGGAGAAGTTATGCGCATGCATGAGGAGAACTGCGGTGGTTTGACTGCTGCATGCAATGGATTGGACGGGCTCTTCGGTTGCCTTTTCTCTATCCCACGCGCACAGAATGGCTCACTTGCATGTTGCAGTTTATTGGCTGGAGTCTGGCTGCAGCTGCTCATGCGTATGCTAATTAATGCTGTGAATGCGCGGCATGGAGGGAAATGGGCGCATGCAAAAGGGTATACATGCAGACTAATTAGAGAAATACTGAAAAAAGTTATGCGCAGACAAAAGAGGACCGTAGGGAGTACTACTCATGTTCCTACCACGGTTAAGGAATATGTAGTTATCCTCAAAAAAGAAAAGTCCTTCTTCGCGCTTCCGCATGCACGAGAATTTGGTTCTGCTCGCAATATGGATGATAGCTGGAGGATGAAGTGAACCCAGAGGCATGCTAGCACGGGAGTACTACTCATGTTCCTACTACTCCTACTAGTAGTAGTAGTAGTACAACTATGGTACACTTGATGGTCAAAATACTATTATTCATCCGGTCCTCACAATGAAGTGACAAGACCTCGCTACCGAGGTGTCACTCAGCCTAGGCGGCGGTACGGGTTACCAAAGTCAGCCTCACCTTGTGCAATCGTGGCCACTCACCACCGCTGTATAGCATGCCTCGCCTCGTCTCCCTCTCCCCTAGCACCACTCCATCTCCATCTCCGTCTCGCCAGAGATCCATGGTCACTCTTCATCATCTCACTGTGCCCCGCACGCACTCGCTCGCCGCGCCCCCCAAAGAACACTATTCCTCACTAGCCGCCGCAGCACCGACAGCCTTCTCCCCTAAATCAAGCCCCCAAAACCACACCTTCCAAACTCCACCATGGTCGAACGCGAACTGCGCAGCATCCATATGAGCTGCGATTGAGCAATCTCCCAGGACGCCCTTGTCATGTGTTGTTCGCTTATGTATATGTTGAGCGCTCTCATGGGCTGGCTGCATGCTCGAGGGCATGCACACGCCATCATCAAGCGAGGCCCAAGCTTTTCAAGACACCGCTTGTTGCTATCTGGTCTTGCGAGATTGGCTCACCATGATACAGAGGCGTACATGATGCCCCTCGACTTCAATCCGATCTCCATTAGCCGAAACTTCTTTGCAGGTATGTAGTGGGTCGCCGAACATCATTTCCCTCGATTTCGATCTGATCACCATTGCCCAAAACTTCTTGGCAGCTATGTACTGGGTCGGCATGAACACCCACTAGATGGCTGCCTTCAGAGAAGACGGTAAAAAGTTTGTGCTCGTGAACTTCCAGACCTCCCATGAGATTATCCTTCCTTTGTTGGATTATATAGAGTTTTACCATCGCGGTCCAAGTCATCTAGAATACCACATCAGTTGGACGGACCTTGTTTTGCAGAAGATTGTAATCTGCCAAGTGCCCACACGACATGCGAATTACGCAGACTTCAAGCTAATTGCCTTGTTCGACCGCGGACTCGCCTATCTTTACACTAGTGCCTTCTTTAGATGGAGACAACTCAGCTCGAAGTGGATCATCGACAAAGCTGATACACACTTCTGTGAAGCTATTGAACACAAAGGGATCATCTACGCGACCGACAAAGCAGATGGCACCACGTATTGCTGGGACGGAGCGTGTAAGTTGTTTCCATCTCATGTTAATGATGACGCATGACACTGTTTGAAATTTTTGTGATGATTGGCATATCCCTGTTTGAGCAGAATTTGAGTAGAACTATGGCAATGTATTAGAGACGTTGTAAATCAGCTATATTTGGAATGAGTTAATTCATGCGATTGTGACCATGTCATTACAGCCAATTTTTAACCCTGAATAATCAAACGGTTAGGAATATATGGATATTCTCTTTATTTTACAGTAATCTATATACTACTACTAAATATGAGTGTGTATCAATGGCAATGTTCGTTTCCTCATTTTCATAATGTAGAAACATGCACCACACTGTTGGTTTCATCTAACCTACATTAGGGAAGTAAATGTGCATATGGAGAACTCTATATTTGGAAGTAGTGAAACTGTAATGCTTACCTATGTGTACATACCTATATTCGCCTCTTCAAAGAATCAATGGCATGAATAATATCCTCACAAAAATTTTGCCCACGTAACATGAGTATATAACAATGCATGGTTTGTTAGTTACCTTGAAGAATTTGTTTGTGAGGACAGAACATGATTACACAACATGCATGACATGGTAGTTTCTCGTGAAGAATCAATTATGAGATAACATGAGTATAACCATGCATGGCACTTCTATATTTTCGAACCCGTATACATTTCCAGTATTTTCCTCCCCGCTTCGACAGGACATATCAATGCTGTTTCTTGCATTATCCTACTCATACTCGAACAATGTTGATCTTACATTAACAATGCCTTCCTTTTGATATGATGCGGTGTCCCTACAGTTACTGCCCTTTGTAATCACACCACCTTTGCCAAAAACAGGGAAGCACAACTGGTTCCTCGATCGATCAGACGACGACAAAAGACTGATGATCATTCGGACACATGAGCAGAAAAAGTTATATTGCGAAAAACCAACTGTATACAAGCACCGTCAAATACGTGAGTATCCGAACAGTGGATGTTACGTCTATGAGCAGGATACCAGCTTGTTGGGGCCTTCAGGATTTTTTTGTTGGAGGCGGATAAACAGCCTTGGTTCACACTCTCTTTTCCTCGGACTCAATTATCTGATTAACCAGGAGGTCACCGTTGCAAGGACCTTGATGGTAGAGAGGCTCTGTTTGCTATGGAAAACTGTGTCTACACGGCGAGCCCTAGGAGTCTGAGCGCTGCAGATGGGTGCGTTTTGGTGGTGTAGCAAGACTTCTTATGAACTATCATGTCTTGCTGTTTATGTCAGTAGTAGTCACTAATCAGTGTTTGAATGTTGTATATATCGTTGTTTCTAACTGTTTGTTGTCTCGAACTACTAGTGGGCTAAATGAGGGCATCACCATTCTCGGTGTTCAGAGTGTATCTCCTTTCTTCAAGTTATATAATTTGAGATCAGTCTCTTTTCGATGATGTACACTTGTTTGGGCCAGTGAGGTGTCGTTGAATATGGGTCGAGTAGTAACGCAATGCCAAATAGGTCAATTATGACTCTCAGGCCAGGCTCTCAAAAGATCCTAAAAAAAAGGTCGGGCTCTCCAAAAGAAAGAATAAGGACTCTTAGGTCGCATGTGGGCGCCCACCGGTGTTTTCGTATGCCTTGTCGCCGAGAGCATATTAGCGCGTGCTCAAATTCATGCTACCTTTTCATCCCCAATCTCCGCGCCTCCCCACCTCTCGAATCTCGATTCCTACCCAGTTCCCCAAACCCCCTCATGTACTCCCTATACTCAAGCACACTATCATGTCGCCGGTCAATGCGGATCTACGAGCCAGAGATCCTTATATCCGTCCTGCCTTCGGTCGCTGCGTGCTATCGCTCAACAGTGGCATGGCGGCGCTTGACGACCAGTTTGCCGGCAAAGTGCTGATGGTAACCATCAATGGTGACCGGCCTCTCTTCTCGCCGTACGACCTTGTCAAAGCTCTTGGCATTGCACACGGCATCCAAATAAGTGACTTTCTCGTCGAAGTCTGTCCGCCACCGGCTGATTTCTTCGTCAGGTTCCGAACAACTTTTGTAACACCCCAAAAATTAAACCATGATTTTTTTATTAAAATTTTGCCAGGAAATTAATTTTTTATTTTCTGGATCTATCTTTTGATTTCAGAACCTCTCTTTTCTTTGATTTTGTGGAGTTTTTACCCCAATTGAAAACTTTCCAAAAATATTAAAGGACTTGTATACCCTCTCAAGAAACATTTCGTTTATCAGTGGATACATTTGCATAATTGTTTTCCCTGAGCTTTATTCTTTTAAAAATGATTTTT
Organism: Aegilops longissima; assembly: GCA_021605205.1. NCBI lineage: Eukaryota > Viridiplantae > Streptophyta > Magnoliopsida > Poales > Poaceae > Aegilops > Aegilops longissima. The sequence continues at coordinate 217,110,966 of CM038679.1, read as the reverse complement.
CATAAGTTTTGAAGCCTCTTTTGCACTGCAACCATTTGATAAATGCATTTAAAATTCTCACCAAAATTTGGGGATGTCATGTGGTGTTTTTAAATCACTTTGATACAAAAATATATTTTATTCATTAGAGAATTTGAGCTCTACCCCAAGTTTCCAAAACTGGTCCAGTTGGTAGATTTGCACTAAAACCTATTTAAATATTTCTTTAAAAAATTACCAAGTATTTGGAGATGTCAGTAGATGCATATAATTCAACTTTATGCAAAAACCCACTAGTGTTCTTTGAAAAATTTGAGCAAATCATCCTCTTTTGCTCTCTGGACCAGATTGGCATTTTCAACGGCAACCCTAATTTATTTTGCTCTAGTGCCCATGAGATTTTTCCTGCTTATAGTCCTCCCTGCCAAAACCATAAATCCAGGAGAATGGACCCATTGGAGTATTTTTGGTCCATGCAATAATGCCCTACAGTTTTTGTCCAGATTTGGTTTTCTCAAAAACTTGCACTAACAAGTTTTTGTTTTTGACAAACTAACCTTGCCACCCTCTTTATCATCCAAAGAGACCATAGTCTGGAGTTTCTGGCCACCCCAAGAGTTGCCTAGATGCCCTTGGCATTCTGTCAAGCACCTTGTGTGCATGGTCAGATTTTACATAGTTTTTAGTTTGCACATTGGACCTGCTTGCTTTGCCTAACCAGCCTGTCCACTAAACTCCTATCTACCACTCACCTAGACCTGTTTACTACCAGCATCATTCGAGCTCTCTAACACGCGCTGGCATTGCGTCGAGCACCTGGTGTGCGTGCTCTGGGTGCACCCAGAGCGTACGTTTTGCACGCGCGCGCACCGAGCCACCGAGTCTCGCTGCCGCCCTCCCCGCGCCTGTTCTGGTCCCTTCCCACTTGCAACCAACACGCCCGCCCCCTCCCTCGCCGCAGAGCCATCCATGGAGCTCCACAGCGCCGCCGTCAGGTCGGCCGTGGCAACTAGCAGCTGGCCACAGCAGGCTCCTGCCCTGGACGGCGCCACCCGAGCAACAGCCGCGCGCCAGCTGCCCCTGGAACAGCCCGAGCCTATCCTCGAGCATGTCCGCTAGTGCCCGTCGCCGCCACGTCGCGCTGCAAGCTACAGAACGGCGGTTCGCCGGCGTTCTTATCCACGGCCACGGAACCGACCTAGTTATGCTATAAAGGGAGGCCCCTGAGCTCATCCAAACCCCCAGGTAGCCTCAGGCCATCCCTTTGGAGCGCCCCTAGCCCACAATTGACAGACGAAGGCCGTCTTCCTCGCCTCCGGCCAGTTCGGCCGCCGCCACGCTCGAGCTCCGTTCATCGTGAGCAGGCCCTCCCCCGTCCATCCAGCACCACTACCTGACTCCCCTTGATCGTGCGGAGCCACCCAACGCCTCAAACTCGCTCGGGAACCACCGTAGCCCAAACAACCAATTCCTCCCGAAGCCACCTCCGCCGCAGAGCTTGCTGTCGGTGACTCCCTTCGTCCCCGCCAGCTTGTCGACCACCGGGAGGACCGCCAGACTGGCGGATCCATCCCGCCCTCGTAACCCTCATGAGCCGCTGTTCGCCGGGCGCCATCGCCGTAGCCCGCCTCTGCTCGGTCGAGAAGGAGGAGGCGCGCAATCGGTCAACGACCAAGGCCTAAGGGACCCACGTCAAGGGTGACCAAGCCGTCCACGCTGGCATAAGTGAAAGCGTAAAGCGCAGAGTACGCTCCCCCGAACCGTTTTTCTTTTTCTGTTTTTTTATTTATTTATTAAAAACATATTTTTGACTAAACTTTGACTGGCCATAACTTTTTAAATATAAGTCAAATTGATTTGATTCTTTTTCTGTTGTTTCTCAAATTATGTCTAGTTTATTTTCGTATTTATTTGAAAAAAATTCAGACAACTTGTTTGTACTGTTTTGAAACTATGTGTTAATTTGAATATTTTTTAAAATAGGATTTTTGAAGAGAGAAGAAAACTTTTCAAAATGTTTTTGAATGCACCCTGCCTCTCCACAACTTGAAGGCAAGCATTCTGAACCCTGGCATAATATTTTTGTGTGTTGTCTGATACGATTACAACACCACCTTAACATGAAGTATTCATTATTTTATGTGATGATATGATCATACTCATGAGTGCATAATGAATGTTACTTTCTGTTGGAAATTGATATGCTTGTGATAGTAATCACCCTCATATGCTTTTCGTGCCTATCAAAAGGAATCCGAGAAAGCCTCTATCTTGGGTAGACACGAGCTTGTCTCCAGTCATCGTCGAGACGGTGGTGTCCGGTATGTCATAGAGAGGTATGATGAGTTGTGATTCTGTCGGTTGGTTGAAACATATTTGTTGTGCTAATCATGCAGGGAACACTTAAACCTCCTGAGTCGGCCGTAGATCGAGTCTTGTTCCAGTAACCCCCATACTTGTTTCATACTACCACTTGTCCCTGCCATAGGTAGAGTACGGTTCAGTAAGTTGTCAACCCCTTCCTAGCACACACCGTACAGAGAGGCCATGGTGGAAGATACCGGCTGCATCCGGTAGGCATGCCACCTGGTCCGGGGGCATGGGTGTTTCCGGTTGTAGTCGAGGAGTAGCTCCCCTACTTTGCGGGCGTTATAAATTTTGTGATCCCATGCTAATCGAGGTTGTAGCCTCCCCACTTAGAGTTTTGCTCAACAGGTGTCATGGGTTATTCCAGACACCGCTAAGTCAGGCTGGTGTGTGCGGTCAGGTGTGTTTACAATTAAAAGGCCGCAGACGGAATTACTCCTGATGGACTAACGGAATCCGTTACTCATGGGTAAAGAGTACACCCTCTGCAGAGATTACACCTATTCGAATAGCCGTGTCAATGGTTAAGGACTACAGTCTGGGATGGGTCAAGTGTCGTTCTTAGTGTCGGTCTTCGGAGGAGAAACAACAAAACTAGAACATGGATCATGACTTGTGACTTATGATAATTATGATTACTATTGTTATGGACTAACCATTTACATAATTTGAATTATTGAGTATCCCTGGGACGGTACTACCTCCTGGATATTCACTGTGAATATTCTCATATAAGCCCTTTATATGGTGTCGCATGTGCACGCCTCGATCGGGGCATGCTTGTTATTTATTTACCCTATAAGCCCTTTATGTGGTGTCGCACTGACGCCTCGATCGCGTGGCATGCTTGCCCTTTAAATTATTTATAAGCCCTTTATGTGGTGTCGCACAGACGCCCGACTGTGGCATGCTTGTCCTTTAAATTATTTATAAGCCCTTTATGTGGTGTCACACAGACGCCCGACTGTGGCATGCTTGTCCTTTAAATTATTTATAAGCCCTTTGTGTGGTGTCGCTCAGACGCCCGACTGAGGCATGCTTTAAATTATTATCCTTTCGAGGCGTCGCTTCAGACACCCGATCGGTGTTGGGTTCTACGGTAGGGCGCGTCGACTGCAAATTAAAAATTCCTACGCGTAGAACATCCAGGAACATGCTACGGGAGATGGATCACAGTTCGTTACCACTAGACGCGGAGTGCCGTGCAGCGGAAGAAGAGTTGGGGCAGCGCGTCCGCGTGGATTGTCTCCTCCTCGCTCGATCTCCTCGAGCGGCGGTCGTCCGATCCCACGACGAAGTTCGCGGAGCGGCGCAAGTGCACCGCCTCTAACGGTATCCGTGCGTGCGGGAGGAACACCGAGCGGCGGACTGCTAGGTCCGATCACCCAGTCGGGGCGAGTGGAGGTGGCTCCTGAGGCCGAAGCGACCAACCTCCTGAGGCCGAAGTGATCTGCCTCCTGAGGCCAAAACGATCTCGCACCCCTCAGCCAAAAAGCTTTTGCGAGTGTGTCGCACCTCCACTTTATATAGGCATCCGTCGCGGGCTCAACACTTGGGCCTCGCACGGACCCTAAAGCCCAAAGTTTACTCGGTCATGTTCCTAGTCCAGTTCGGATCACATCCGACCAGTGTCCTACGAACCGACCTCGAGGTTCCTTCCCTTGCGCGAACCCCTTAGGTTCAAGTCGGCTTGGTCACATTCGGATCACCTCCGACCTGACGGTTGGTAGCGGCCTCTAGCAAGGCGTGCGACCACCAGCTGCACGATGAAGCTGGTTAGGCTAACCTGTACATCACACTTCCATTCCTTTTGCCACACGATATATGTTGTCGGGCTCAAGGCGAGACTGTCATCCTTGTGCTAGCCCGACCTCTTTCTCGCTCCAAAGGATACCGACCACTATCCGGATTATCTCATAATCCTTGTCGCATGGCCATGCTGTTCCTGGTCGGATCACACGAGGGCCCAGAGTATATCTCTCCGATCGGAGGGGCAATCCCATCTTGCTCGACCATGTCTCGCAGCATGGGATTGGACAAACCCAAACCTACCTTTGTAACTACCCAATCACGGAGTAGCGTTTGGTCGGCCCAAAGCAAGTCTATCACCATCTCGAGTACATGCGCCACTCAGGTCTTAGGACATAGAACGATTATGTTGTACTAGAGACTCACAGATGACATATCGCTGCGCCTCATAGTTGGGTCTGTCCGACTCGGACCTTATTCGACTCGGATCCGACTATGTCGAATCCGACCAGACCTTTCCAAGTCCATATTATCCGTTAGCATCCAATGCTCCATGGCTAGTGAGACTGAGCCATCGACCATGTCATATGCTAGTCTAGTCGGCTGCGCGTCCACACAGCCCTTTCGACTAGGGACCTTTTAGGACAGTCATCATACAATGCATAGTCCCACAAACAAGTCACGTACTTGCTGATACACATCATTGATAATGTCCAAGGACTATCTTTATTCATAAACACATAGGAAATATCATCATACATGATTGCCTCTAGGGCATATCTCCAACAGTCTCCCACTTGCACTAGAGTCAATCAAATAGACATCGAATGCCCATAGCTCTAACGTGACCCTCATGCTTGGGTTGTGGAAGCGGCTTAGTCAACGGATCTGCAACATTTGCATCCGTGTGAATCTTGCATAACTCTACATCACCATTCTTACGATCTTTCAGATCGGTGATATTTCCGGTCTATGTGTCCGACCTTGTGGTGATTCCTCGGCTCCTTGGCTTGTGCGATGGCACCAGAATTATCACAATAAAGGTCCAACGGTTTCACCGAGGCTGGGAAAATACCAAGATCATCCGAGAAAATGCCGGATCCAAACACCTTCCTTTGCAGCTTCACAAGCCGCAATGTATTCGCTTCGTGGTAGAATCGCCACCGTGATCCCGCTTGGAACTCATCCAGGCATCGCTCCTCCGCTCAGACGCATACGAATCCGACTGTGATCGACATCATCTCTCGCCGGTTTGGAAACTAGCATCGACGTAACCCCACGACGAGCTCTTCCTCACCTCCATAAACTAGGAACATCTCTTTAGTCCTTTTCGTGTACTTCAAAATAGTCTTTACCGCTGCCCAAAGTGACTCTCACCAGGTTGGCCTGGTATCTACTTGTTAGGCTTATTGCAAAAGCAACATCAGGCCTTGTACATATCATGGCATACATGATGGATCCGATTCTTCGAGGCATACGGAATCCTACTCATCTGCTTCGCTCATCGATGTCGAAGGACTCGAGTCTCGCTTAGCCTTATACCATGTGAGAGCGGCAAGAACCCTTTCTTCGCCTCACTCATGTTGAACCGCTTCAACACTTTATCTATGTACGCGTGCTCGGCTTAAGCCGAGCAGCCTCCTCGATCTATCTCTATAGATCTTAATGCCTAAAATATAGACTGCCTCACCAAGGTCCTTCATCGAAAACTTGCCATTCAATGATCCTTGACCGAAGTTTAACATCGAAACATCGTTTCCGATCAGTAGTATGTCGTCCACATACAAGATCAAAAACACTATCGAGCTCCCACTTAACTTCTTGTATAAACAAGAGTCCTCTTCGCTTTTGATGAAACCGAGACCAGTGACGACCTCATCAAAACGAATGTTCCAACTCCGAGATGCTTGCTTCAACCCATAAATGGATCTCTTGAGCTTGCATACCTTACTAGTGCTAGTCGGATCGACAAAACCCTCGGGCTGTATCATATACACGTCCTCGGTTAAATTTCCGTGAAGGAAAGCCGCCTTGACATCCATCTGCCATATCTCGTAATCGAAATATGCAGCTATAGCTAGTATGATCCTCACCGATTTCAGCATCGCTATCAAGGGTAAGTCTCGTCAGTAGTCAACTCCTTGAACTTGTCCATAACCTTTAGCGACAAGTCGAGCTTTGTGGATCTGAACATTTCCATCCACATCGGTTTTCTTCTTAAAGACCCATTTGCAACCAATGGCGATACGCCGGTGGCGGATCAACCAAGTCCTGCACTTGATTCTCATCCATGGACTTTAACTCGGATCTCATGGCCTCTAGCCATGCCTCGAATCTGGCTCACCATCGCTTCGATACGTGGCGGCTCGCCGCTTAGCAACAATACATCGCGCGACTCTGCGCAATCTTTCCGACCTCCGTGGTTCCGGTGCCGCTTCCACTACGGGTTCCTGACCGACTCGTATGATTTCATCACCACCGAGCCGCCCCGAGTGGTCCTCGAATTTCTTCGAGTCGAACCGCCCTCCCACTGGCCTCCCGACCGAGAAACTCTTTTCAAGGAAAACCCTGCTCCGAGCAACAAACACTTTGTTCTCTTCCGGTTGTAGAAGCTATATCCCAAGGTTTCTCGGATATCCCACTAATATGCATTTATCCGACTTGGGTGTAAGCTTGTCCGACATAAGTCGCTGACAAATGCTTCACAACCCCAAATCTTTAGAAAAGACAACGGGACTCTTCCGGTCCACATCTCATGCGGTGTCTTGTCTACGGATTTTGATGGTACCCTATTAAGTGTGAAAGCTGCAGTTTCTAGAGCGATCCCCAAAATGACAAGGGTAAATCCGATTTGCTCATCATAGACCGGACCATGTCCAACAAGGTCCTATTTCTCCGCTCGACACGCCATTTCTCCGTGGCGCATCAGGAGGTGTGAGCTGAGGTACTATACCTCGACTTTTCAGATGATCATCGAACTCTGGCTCATGTACTCACCTCCACGATCAGATCGCAGAAGCTTTATAGTCTTGCCGAGCTGATTCTCAACCTCGTTCTGAAACTCTTTGAACTTTTCAAAAGTCTCCGACTTGTGCCTCATCAAATAGATATATCCATATCTACTCAAGTCGTCGGTAAAAGTCACGGCATCGATAGCCACCTCTGGCGGTTGTGCTCATTGGACCACACATCACATGTATAAGCTCCAATAGCTCGGACGCCCTCTCGCAACTCTTTGCGAAGGAGACTTAGTCATCTTGCCGAGCAAGCATGATTCACATGTCTCGAACGACCAAGTCGGACGGGTTAGGAGCCCATCATCATGGAGCTTCTTCATGCGTTTGACTAATGTGTCCAAGCGGCAATGCCGAAGTATGTCGGATTTATCTCATTTGGCTTATGCCTCTTGACATTCACGTTATAGACCGTTCTGTTCTAGATTCAATATAAATAGCCCATCAACAATGGGTGCATAGTCCGGAACATACCATTCAAAAATATCGAACAACCATTGTCCTTTAAATTGAATTCATAACCTTGACTCATCAAACATGAGGCAGAAATAATGTTCCACTAAGTGCAGGAATGTAATAACAATTATTCAATTCCATTATGAACGGAAGGAAGTGGAGCTGCATCGTGCCGACCTCCAACGCAGCAACTCTTGCTTTGTTGCCGACCCTGATGTCAATCTCCCTTGTGCCACACGCCTAGTTCTTACCAGCCCCTGCATCGAGTTGCAAATATGAACAACCGATCCGTATCAAATACCCAAGAGCTACTAGGTATGTCGGCAAGGTAAATGTCTATAACATATGCAACAAGTGTACCTTTGCCTCAAGAAGCATTTCCGCCTTCTTGCCATGCTCGCAAGCCACTTGCTACAGTTCCTCTTCCAAAGGACCGGTCTCCTTGCGGTGAAAGCAAACGGTCTTGAGTCCGTCCAGACTTGGCGCAGCGGCAGAGGTTACCATCTCCGTGCCCTTTGCCTTAGCCTTTTCTTGGACCAACTCTTCTTGAACTTAGCGATTTCGCACCATCAACACTTGATGCGCCTTTCTTAATATCCTGCTCGCCACCTTGAGCATCCCATGCAATTCAGTGAGCTTCTTATCCATGCCATGCATATGATAGTTCGAGATGAACGCCCCATAGCTGGGCGGAAGAGAACCCGAACGCATCTCAGAGCAGCTCATCCAAGAGCGGAAGCCCAAACGATCCAAAGCTTGCACATATCCGATCATCTTGATCACATGTGGGCTCGATGGATCACCTTCCTTCAGCTTGCAATCCATCAAGGATCGCCAGACGTTGAACCTTTCGGTCCTAGCCTGTGTTCGAAACATGCTCTTGAGACTCTCGATCATATCGTAAGCCTCAACATTTTCAAATGCTGTTGCAAATCGGGCTCCATACAAGCCAAAGATCGACGGCTGATCTCCGTTGATTCATCAACGAAGTTTCGTAGGCATTCTTAGCTGTGGCACTAGCATTATCGGCAGGTTCCTCCGAAGTGGATCCTCTAGAACATGTTCCTTTTATCGTGCTTGAGAACAATTCTCAAATTTCTATACCGGTGGTAAAGTTTGTTCCATTCAGTTTATCCTTTTCCGAATTGATTTCAATGCAAAGTTGGGTTGAGCAGGTGGTGCCATTGATCTACAACAGAAAATATGCAATCACTAAGCAATGTGTTTATGTAGAGTAATTCTAGCCTAACAGAAATACTCCCACTCAAGTCAGCATCCTCCGCAAACTCTCGGTGATTCAGATCCGACTAGCGCATGCGACTAGTGAGCTTTAGCATCATGCTAGCCAACATACCTATCCGTAAGCAACTCCTTGCTAATCGTATTCTATACGACTCTGCCGGTCGGGAAGGTATCTCATACCCTGCTCCCAACCTTCTTTGCCACAAGGCCCAAAACCGCTTTTGATAGCCTTGTCAAGTTAACTCGATGCAAGTGTATGTCCGTGTCCGACACACGAACCCTTCAGTTCAAGGACACCCAGCAGCACCCCAATTTTATGAGCCCACTACTAGACGTACTTGACGTGCGAAGGTGCAACATCGGGGATGGCAATTCACTTGATATTCATGAGGGATCATTCTATCATTTTAACATGCATAGAAACAAAGAAGCATAACAATCACAAATATAACACATATTTTGAAATAGTATGGCTCCTTCATGGACGTTCTTCCAGGTCGGCTCCAACTCCGATGACCATCTACAAACTCCATCTTGTTTGTCACGTCGGGACGCCAAGCCGCCAACCTGATCTCTATTATCCAACTACTACAACTAGTAATGAATTTTACATAGAGTCACAAGTCGACACGCAGGTCGTTATACAATATAATGACAGCACTTTGGCTCCTGCCGGCTGACAAACATGACACGCAGGCCACGTATAAATTACACACATGCATCACATACACATGAGCCATACTATCCACATCAAACCTGCAAAACAAAATTATGCATAGAATCGCATTCTACCGGTTTGTGTGGCGGGTACGAAATACACGGCGCTACGCACACGGCGGTCCCGATGGCGGATGACCGACCGGTAGGGGTAGATCGTGTCATGACCTCATCGATCCCGATTTTCAGAAAACATAGCCTCAACGATCCCCATGTGCAGTTGATCACATCAACCGTGCACATAGCCGATCTCTTCAAGGACAACAGATCTCATCGCGCCTCCACATATCTAATATGCATATGATCTGAATCCAAATCCTATAACAGAGGCTCGATACCACTTTGTTGGGTTCTACGGTAGGGTGCGCCGACGCAAATTAAAAATTCCTACGCGAGAACATCCGGGAACATGCTACGGAGATGGATCACAGTTCGTTACCACTAGACGCGCAGCGTCGTGCAGCGGAAGAAGAGTGGGGCAGCGTCCGCGCGGATCGCCTCCTCCTCGCTCGATCTCCCTCGAGCGGCCGGTCGTCCGATCCCACGACGAGTTCGCGGAGCGGCGCAAGTGCACCGCCTCTAACGGTATCCCGCGTGCGGGAGGAACACCGAGCGGCGGACTGCTAGGTCCGATCACACCGGTCGGCGGCGAGTGGAGGTGGCTCGAGGTCAAGCGATCAACCTCCCGAGGCAAGTGATCTGCCTCCGAGGCCAAACGATCTCGCACACCTCAGCCAAAAAGCTTTGAGTGTGCCGCACCTCCACTTTATATAGGCGCCCGTCGCGGGCTCAACACTTGGGCCTCGCACGGACCCTAAAGCCCAAAGTCTACTCGGTCACGTTCCTAGTCCAGTTCGGATCACATCCGACAAAGTGTCCTACGAACCGACCTCGTAGGTTCCTTCCCTTTGCGCGACCCCTTAGGTTCAAGTCGGCTTGGTCACGCCGATCACCTCCGACACTGCACGGTTGGTAGCGCCTCTAGCAAGGCGTGCCGACCACCAAGCGATTTATGAAGCTGGTTAGGCTAACCATACATCATACTTCCATTCCTTTTGCCACACGATATATGTTGTCGGGCTCAAGGCGTAGACTGTCATCCTTGTGCTAGCCCGACCTCTTTCTCGCTCCAAAGTGATACCGACCACTATCCGGATTATCTCATAATCCTTGTCGCATGGCCATGTTGTTCTGGTCGGATCACACGAGGGGCCCAGAGTATATCTCTCCCGATCGGAGGGCAAATCCCATCTTGCTCGACCATGTCTCGCAGCATGGGATTGGACAAACCGAAACCTACCTTTGTAACTACCAGTCACGGAGTAGCATTTGGTCGGCCCAAAGCAAGTCTATCACCATCTCGAGTACATGCGCGGCTCAGGTCTTAGGACATAGAACGATGTTGTACTAGAGACTCACAGATGACATATCGCTGCCTCATAGTTGGGTCTGTCCGACTCGGACCTTATCTCGACTCGGATCCGACTATGTCGAATCCGACCAGACCTTTCCAAGTCCATATTATCCGGTTAGCATCCAATGCTCCATGGCTAGTGAGACTGAGCCATCGACCATGTCATATGCTAGTCTAGTCGGCTGCGCGTCCACACAGCCCTTTCGACTAGGGACCTTTTAGGACAGTCATCATACAATGTATAGTCCCACAAACAAGTCATGTACTTGCTGATATACATCATTGATAATGTCCAAGGACTATCTTTATTCATAAACACATAGGAAATATCATCATACATGATTGCCTCTAGGGCATATCTCCAACAATCGGTGCAATCTATTTCCACTCCAGTATGACCTATTCATGTTGTATATGAATAACTTGCTTACGTGCATCATGGATTTTTATTTTGTGACTAAGGTTGTGATCATAGAATATTCCAGAACATGATTATCATTTGTTATATTATACCTGTGTTCATAATGTTTGCGAGTACATTCAAAAGTACTCACTAGATTGTCCCTAGCTATTGTCTTGGCCAGATTTCTTGCATGGAGAGGAGCGTTGGGATGATAGCCCCGGAACCCACGCAATGGTGACACTAGCCTCACGAAGAAAGGAGTTATCCTGGTCAGCTGTTCCTGTGGGAAATGGAGCCCCATAGACGCAGATGAACCACAAACAGCTTCCGCCTTCATCCACTAGAAACCAATTGTTGTACTCATAGACCAGAATGGTCTTGTCCTACACAGTTTTTATTTTGCTTGGAATTTCTGTATCAAGTTGGTGCCTCATCAGCTAACAGTAATCCTGGGGCTGGTGAGCACCGGGGCCATTTTCTGGGAAGTTGATATCCCGAAAATTTGGTCCTGACAACCTTGATATCAGAGCCAGGCTGACCACTGGCTAATCCTATCTTAGCCAGGTCAAAAAACCTAGGTTAACCAACCCACCAGACCTTAACCTAACCTCCAGCCAAGCTTCTCCTGTATGATAGCCACACAGTGACCCCGACACCTTTTGGCAGTCGGTACCCAACCTATCAGCCTAGCCTGTCAATCACGCGCAAGTGACCGACACCTAAATTTTCTCATTCGCAAGCGTGCGAAGGAAGACTCCGTTCTATTTTTCTATAAAAGGGCACGATAGCCTCAACACAGCACAGCACAAACCGAGCCATAATGCCTGGCCCTATTGTGCACAATGAGTGTCGGCGTTCTGGGAACGGGGGTACCCAGACTTGCCTGCCTGCGGCCTGCGGCGTGGCTCAAGGGTTGGCTCAGCACGGCCCATCTTCATCAGCACAAGCTCAAGACCCTCGCGAGGGGCCAAGCCTCGCGGGGCGAACGACAGAAGCTTCCTCAGGCACGGCCTCGTTAGGTTGGCTCGCGAGGAGGCGGAGAGATCAAGACGGAGTACCTCACGAGGTGCCCATGACGCAAGCCATGACGACCAAGGGCGCCAGGCGGGCGCCAGCCCGTGCAGTGTCCTCATTTCCTCTTTGGTGCAAAGGAGGCAAGCGCAGGCTAGAGTATCAAGCAAAGGCATCCGTTTCGGTGCAACAACACCAAGATCGTCGCAACGGCAGGAAGGAAGTCATCGTGGAGCCCAAGCCAAGGCCACTCACCGTGAGCCTTTGATGTGCGAGGACCAAGTTTAGTCGGGATAAGTGTACTAGATGTTCCCTTCAAAATGGCGAATTGTTGGCGCCCTTCCCGCTCAATATTTGGGAAGAGGCCCAGGGCCTCCGCCTATAATTAGGACTAGCCACCTACAGGGTAGGAGGATCTGGGATCCGGAATCTGGAACAGAGCTAGAGGCATCCGAGAGAGATCCGGACATCTCATCTTAGCTTGATTCAATCAGATCGAGAGCCTAGCAACAAGAACACCTCACCCTCGCGAGGCTGTTCTTCCTTGTATTGTTCTTCATCAGCCCCTGAGGCAATCCACCACACCACACACTGGAGTAGGGTGTTACACCACAATGGTGGCCCGAACCAGTATAAACCTTGTGTCTCTTGTGTTGTTCCTTTGGTAGTTTTAGATCCTAGCGAGGCGACGAGGTGCAGGTAGGTAGGTGGCGAGATCTCGTGCGCACCCCAGAGTTCGAACCTAGAAGGTCTGCCGGAACCCGAAATCCGAGATTTGGCGCGCCAGGTAGGGGTGCGCTGGAATTCGTCTTCCGCCGCCCTATTCTTCGCTGACCATCGCATCCATGTCGGACGCTCGTCGGGCCGGCGCTGAGTGCCAAGCCGCACTCGCTACCCGCTTCGCCCAGACGGCCCCCGCCGTTCCCTGTCGCCTGCCGTCAACACCGCCACCGGCCCGGCAGGGAACGAGCAGCAAGCATTGTCCCATCATCCGTCCGTGAGGCGAGACGGCCGTACCGCTACTCCTTCACTCGCCCCAGCTGGTTCTTCGTCTCGCAGACTCCAGCTACCATGGAGGCTCGAAAGGCGCTCATCGCGCAAACGAGCTCTCGCCATCGCCTGCCGACGAATTCCACGAATAGTGGCTCGACAGCGTCGCCGAAGCTCGTCGCTGCAGGGCTCCCCGCGCCGTCCTTTTCACTGCAGGCGCGCGCCTGCAAGGCGGCGATGAAGCTCGAGAGCGCCTCAGCCTCCCCCTCAAGAAGGCGCTTGGCCCCTGTGGCGCGGGCGCTTGGGCAGAACCCACTCCGTCCGGCGCCAGCGCAGCAAGAGCAGAGCTGTCAAGAGGTCGCTCGCCCCCAAGAAGCTGCCCGAGTGCTCCCTACACCGGCTCGTCACGACCGTGCTCCTGCTCCAGCACGCCAAGACCCCGCTCTGCTCCCAGCGGCAGCGCATGGGGACACGCAAGACCAGGCTCTTCGTCACCAAAGGCCTCCTGTGGCCACAGCAGGCTCCCGCGCCTTCACCACCGAGCTGCACAGCGTCGCGTGGCCCGGCAAGTTCAAGCCAGACCTGCCTCCTCACTACGACGCCACGGCCGACCCAGCGGAGTTCCTCCAGCTCTACGAGCTGGGCATCGAAGCCGCCAATGGGGACGAGAAGGTCATGGCGAACTGGTTTCCCATGGCACTCAAGGACAGGGCCCACACCTGGCTCCTAAACATGGCTCCTGGCACGATCTCCTCCTGGGACGAGATGCGCACCCGCTTCATCGCCATCTTCCAAGGTACTCGTGACCGGCCTCCTGCCATGAGCGACATGCGCCAGAGCAAGCAGCCGGGGAGACCTGCGCAGTACATCCAGCTTCAACAACGCGCCTCAAGATTCCCTAAGGTGACCAAGGAGCCCATCAACTCAGCCTTCTCCGACGGTGTGCGTGGACGTCAAGATGAAGGAGGAGCTGGCGATGCATGAAGATCTGTGCACATCCTTGAGCTGTTCAACTTGGCGACCAAGCGCGCCAGGCTGAGGAGGACGCCTTTCCCTCCTCGAGCTGCCAGCAGAGACCTGTAAGAGAAGAAGCCCAAGGCCAAAGACGTGAAGCGCAAAGGGCTGCCGTGCTCATGCGTAACTGCACACCAAGCGAGGCAAAGATCAGCCCGAGTCCTCTAAGGGCAGCCGGTACTGTGTGTACCACGACCTCCACACCCACAACACCAACAAATGTCAAGAGCTCCGAGCCGTGCGAGAAGGGAGAATTGGTCGACGCCCCGACCGCAACGATCGAGGCTATGGCCGAGGAGGAGGAAGGAAAACAGGACGCTGGGAAGACCGTGGCCCTCGCCAAGGGTGGCGTGACCGACCTCGCGAGGATCGCTGGCAGGATCAGCCTCGCGAGGGAGGCTGGAGGGATCAGCCTCGCGAGGATCGCCCGCAAGGAAACACAGGCCTCCCTCCTCTGCCGCCCCAGCCAAGAAGAAATGAGGACCATCATCAGGACGAGGGGGTTGGGGGCTTCCAGGAGCCGCGCGCGATCGCTTGCATCCTGGGCGGATGTCAAGCCCCAGCCTCTCAACGCATCTTCAAGCAGTTCACCCGCGAAGTGAATGCAGTCCTCCGCAAGCTCGAGGCCACGCGCCTCTCGTGGTGGTCAGGCGCCATCACGCTTTGAGCGCATCGGCTCAAGCGCTTGCTGCCACAATCGGAGTCATCCCGATGCTTTGTTCCCCAATCATCAACAACATGTAAGTCACCGTAACCCCCATCGATGGCGAGCAGGGCTCAATGTCCTGTCCAGAGAGACATTCAACAATCTCCAAGTGCCTTACAATCAGCTTCACCAACCAAGCCTTTTCTCCGAGTCACCAATGGCTCTCTGAGCCCGATTAGGCAGGTCGCCTCCCGTCACCTTCGGGCGGCGACAACTACAAGACCGAGCTCATCGACTTCGATGTCGCCCACATTCGCCGCCATACAATGCCATCCTCGGGTACCCAGCTCTGGCCAAGTTCATGGCCGTGAGTCATCACGGCTACAACGCCCTCAAGATGCCAGAAGCGCGGAGTCATTACGGTGCCTTGTGAAGAAAGAGACGAGTGTGCTCCTGGAGCAAGCTTTTGCCGCATCACCAAGACCCGGATCAGTGGAGCGGGAGGCTCCCAGACCGCACTCCAAGAAGAAGAAGACATCACCAGGCCCGACCCTCAGAGGCAAGCCCCTCGTGGTCCGCTACTGCTCATGGGGCACCTCCTTCTGTCGCATAGGAAGGCGCGCCCGGCGCCCTCCTCAAGCAAGGCTCGGGGGCTCTCTCCTGGAGGGCCACCGACCTTGCTAAGGTCACGAGGGAGGCGCTTGGGCACCACTTGGAGGCGTGTTTCAAAGCACGTTTCCCTCAGGAAGGAGCAAGGCAAGGAGGGACAAACCCTCAGGAGTTCGTCAGCCAGATCATCTAGGAGCTGCAAGAGTCAAGAGTCATGAGTGGCAGCCGCCGTTTACCTGCCGTAGCTCCCCATCCAGGCGAGGATGGTGGGCTGCGCGTCTGCATCGACATTCCAGGGCTCAACCGAGCCGCCTCTCAGGAGCGCTTCTGGCCCTCACGCGTGGGGCGCTGCGAAGGTCCACCCCACAGCTACGTTCGCATGCCCTACGGCGTGCGAGCAACGCTGCCGCCCAGCGCCTACCATGGGGAGCATCCTGGAGGCTCAAGAGGCCAGGCGCTCCGCAGTCCTGGCGGAGATGGAGATGGACCGCGAGGAGCCACCAGCGCCTCCGGAGCCTCCCGAGGCTCCTGGGTTTGTGGGCTCGTGAAGATCGGCTTCCGCAGCCCACAACGTCCGCTACTTCAGCATCCTACGTCTTCAACATTATCAGGTGACATCCTTCAAGTTTCATTTCTAGCTAGGAGCGCCCCCCAGGGCTGCATCATTCCCAGGCCATGTGGGTCCGTCCCTGCGGCGTGTATCCCTTTAACTTCATGTTCCTAGCTTACTTTGTTGGGGGCGCACCTCGGGCTGCATCATCCCCAAGTCGCTCGCGCCAGACCCAGCGGCATGTACCCCTCTTGTGTTTATTTCGGGTCGTGCGTTCGACCCATCATTATTGTTATTTGATGCCTGTCCGCGGCACCCCTTCTGCCTTCATGTCGGCCGCTTGCACGATAAAGGGGGGGTACCGAGCATCGCGACTCATGGGCTCCCACTCGCTCTCCTCACCCTCACCAGCCTTGTCCACGGCATCGCGACCTGGCATACCAGCGATGGCTGAGACCCGCTCAAGGGCCGGGACCCGAGGACGTAGAGCGTCGGCATCTAACCAAATTTGCAGGAACACATCACAAGTTAAGGCCCAGTGCCAGGCGCAACCCGCCTTAGGTAGGGCCCCGTGAGTCCGCTGCTGGCTCACGGGTGCCAGACACACCTCGTTAGGCCCTACCGCGCCAGCCCACGTGTCGGTAGGTTGTACACGCCTGGCTCCTCTGAGGGGAGCCCCTCCGGCACCATGGAAGCACCATGCGCCGTGCTGGCTGACGACACTACCGAGGAGCGGCTATGCCCGTACACATACGGAAGCGCTATGCTTCGCGCTGGTGATAAACAACTGAGGGTGGCCCCCGGCCGCATCAACCTCATCGCAACGCCTCCCCTCGGGAGTGCCGCGCGAGGGGGCTGGGCACGGGGGCTACGCCTGGGTCACGCCCAGACGCATGCCACCCAGCCAAGCCCCTCCCCCGCATTGACCAGATTATTGATGCTACGGCGGGTTGTGAGCGTTTGAGTTTTTTGGATGCGTATTCTGGATATCATCAGATCAAAATGGCGGTTAAGGACCAGGAGAAGACAGTGTTTATCACTCCCTTTGGAGCCTTCTGTTATGTGTCTATGCCTTTTGGGCTCAAGAGCGCCCAAGCAACTTATCAGCGTTGCATACAGAATTGCGTGCACGAACAGATCGGCCGTAACGTGCATGCTTATGTGGATGATATTGTGGTTAAATCAAGGAAGAAGGAGACATTGATTGAGGATCTGAAAGAAACCTTTGACAACTTGCGGGTGTATAAGATGATGCTTAACCCGCCAAATGTGTTTTCGTGTTCCGCAGCAAGTTATTGGGTTTTCTTGTGTCCAACAGGATTGAAGCTAATCCGAGAAGATTATGGCTATCACCTCCTTGGCTAAGCCAAAGTGCATTAATGATGTCCAGCGTTTGGCGGGTCGGATTGCCGCGCTAAGCCGGTTTATCAGCCGCCTCGGAGAGAAGGCCATTCCTTTGTACCAGATCGTCAAGAAGACGGATCGGTTTGTCCGAGCTCAGCCGCCGATGAAGCATTGGAGGATTTAAAGCGGCAATTGGCCAACCCGCATGTTCTCGCCGCTCCCATTGACAAGGAGCCACTTCTGCTATATGTTGCTGCTAATGCCAGGGCAGTTAGCGTAGCCATTGTGGTCGAGCGGAAGGAGGCAGGGAAGGAGTATCCGGTTCAACGTCTGGTTTATTACATCAGCGAGGTGCTCATTGAGTCCAAGCAGAGATATCCGCATTGGCAGAAACTGGTGTATGGAGTTTTTATGGCAAGCCGGAAGCTGAAACAATATTTTCAAGGCCACCCCATCACGATGGTCAGTTCAGCTCCCTTAGGCGATATCATACAGAACCGGGAAGCGACTGGCTGGATTGCTAAGTGAGCCATAGAGCTTGGGCCGCACGGTTTAAGGTATGTACCTCGGACGGCAGTAAAATCCCAGGCACTTGTGGATTTCATTAATGATTGGACGGAGTTACAAGCGCCTGAAGAAAAGCCGGATCATACCTATTGGACCATCCACTTTGACGGGTCCAGGCAGTTGGAGGGCTCGGGGGCTGGAGTCGTGTTAACTTCCCCACGAGGTGAAAAGTTTTGTTACGTCCTCCGCTTAATGTTCCCGTGTACTAACAATGCAGCTGAGTATGAAGCCTTGCTCCATGGGCTTCGGATGGCTAAGGAGATGAATCTAAGCCGGTTAAGTGCTTCGTGACTCGGACTTGGTGGCCCAACAAGTGTCGTGCACTTGGGATTCCAAAGACCGCTCATGGCTGCATATCGCCGGAGGTGGATGTTGTTGCAGGTCACTTTAAAGGCTATCAGTGGACCATGTGGATCGTCGAAGAACGAAGCGGCGGATGCTTTAAGTCGGTTGGGCTCTCAACGCAAACCGTCCCGCCCAATGTCTTCCTTGATGTATCGCATAATCCGTCACCAAGCTTCCTGATGAAGTAGATTTGGCTATTCCTGATCCGGAGGCTCGATTGGTGGCAGCCTTGCATGTCATTCGATTGGACGCTCCCTTACTTGGCGATATGAGCCGGGCGAAGTTACAGAGGATGAGACGCTTGGCCCGACAGATAGTTCGGCGGTCTAAGTCTATGACCATTGTTAATGGCGAAGTTGCATCATTGCAAAGGTGTCGTATGCGTTTCAGCGTTGTGTGTCCCCCGAGGAAGGCTGTGAAATATTACGTGAGATCCATGAAGGGATGTGGTCACCACGCCGGTTCAAAATCCTTGGTGGCTAATGCTCCGCCATGGTTTTTATTGGTTGACTGCCCATGCTGATGCGGAAGATCTGGTCAGCGATGTGATGGTTGCCGAAGTTTTCTAGACGTGCTCATATACCGCCCAAGAATTGAGGATGATTCCATTACTTGGCCGCTTATGCATTTGGGGCTGGACATGGTGGGACCTTTTAAAAGGTCCAAGGACAAGAAGACACACTTGCTGGTGGCAGTTGACAAATTTACAAAGTGGGTCGAGGCAGAGCCTGTTAGCAAGTGTGATGCGGCCACGGCGGTTCAGTTCATCAAAAGGGTGATCTTCCGATTTGGGTTTCCACACAGTATCATCACAGATAATGGTACCAATTTGTCCAAAGGTGCCATGAAGGAGTTTTGTGAACGTGAGCACATTCGGCTTGACGTTTCTTCAGTAGCTCACCCACAGTCCAATGGTCAAGCAGAACGAGCTAATCAGGAGATCCTGAGAGGTATCAAGCCCCGGCTTATGGTCCCTTTACAGAGGACGCCGGGCTGTTGGGTAGAAGAGCTACCATCTGTGTTATGGAGTATAAATACTACCCCTAACAGATCCACCGGATACACACCGCTCTTTATGGTCTATGGAGCGAGGCGGTCCTCCCAGCGATATCCGCTATGACTCACCTCGGGCCGCCTATGTTGAGGCAGGTAACGAGGCAGCACGGCAGGATGCTTTGATCGATCGGATGAAGAACGGTATATGGCGGCTGCTCGCTCGGCGATTTACAAAGCAGGATCTTCGCCGGTATCACAATGACGGGTCGAACCGTAACCTTTCAGAAGGCGACTTGGTGCTTCGCTCATTCAAGACCGCACAGATATGCACAAGTTATCCCCACCTTGGGAAGGGCCTTTTGTGGTCAGCAAGAATCTGCACAACGGGTCATACTATCTGATTGATGTTCGAGAGCATAAAGACTCACGCACATCAGAAGAGGAGACCAACAGGCCGTGGAACATAGCTCATCTTCGGCCTTATTATACCTGAGCCATCAGCTCTCCTTATGTACATATTATGACAATGTATATATTATGAATAAAAGCAATAAACCGGAGCCTCGGTTAAAGCGGGGTATCCGTTCTGTAAAAATCCGGCTTGGGTACATGGAGTTGTTGTCTTAAAACGGCCTCTGGTTTATCCCTTGAGCTTGTTTTTCAGAAGTTTTCAGATGTCATCTGGGGGCTCGGTCGTGTCCGAACCAATGCAACACCTTTTGATAGGCGAAAGCCACCAGATCACTTGGGGACATGGTCAAGTCTGAACCAGTTACGCCTCTTGGTCGTCCTAAGGTCATAGAGTCACTTGGGGGCTTGGTCGAACCCGAACCATTTCCACGCCACTTGATCGACATCATGCCACGGTTTCAGTTGGGGACCTGGCTGACTTGAACCATAGCTACACCTTATTGGGAGCTTGGTCGTGTCCGACCATGGTAACGCCATCTGATCGGTTTAGTAAAGCCTCTTGGTGCAAACTGTTATTCAAATCGGTTCAACCAGCATATTGACGGAATTTGGTTTATTTGTTAATCCGGAGATAACTTTTCTGGTTTGATTTTTTTTTCTGTTAAACATCCCATTATGGAGTAATGGGGGGCTTAACGTGACCCGGCACGGTTTACTTGGTAAACCGGCATTCTAAAGACAGTAGCTATTGTCTCCCTTGACAGTAATGGTTTATACAAACCTACTGCATGCCCGACGCTGGCACGTATTTTTTGTATCACAAAATTTTGATCATATACCTCAATATTTCCTTACATATGCAGATAAGCGTCACATGCCGGCTGGCGACACAAGCCGCCGTGGCAGTTTAAGAATTTGTGATTGCAGGCAAAATAAATTGAAGGTTTCGATTATTCAATCAAAAGCATCAGCGCCTCTGCGCGAAGGTTGCAGACTGAAGGCATAAAAGCATAAAGGCATAAGTGCTGGCTATTCTATTACAAGGCCTTCCAAGGCCCGATATTTCGCATGGCTGTATGACTAGCAGCTTCGGATGCATAAACCGGCTTGACGGATTAAGCTTCCTCACCGGGTTGACGGGAGGAAGATGGGTCGTCTGGCGTCGGTTCAGCTTCTTCCTCTTCATCACCCAAGGGTCGGAAGTCATTGGTAGACCAGTCAATCCGGTTTAAAGCCTGAAAGACAGCCTCTTCACTTATAAGCTCAGCCGGATCAACGTCAGGGGCATAAGTGTGCTTACGGATTGGAGGAACAAGGTTCTGCACTTCGGGAATGAAAAATTCCACCCGCTTATTGTTTGCATCATAGAAAGAGCGGTGAACCGCCAGCTTGGCTTCTGCTGCCAGTTGACTCGCCAGAGGACGCATCTCCTTGGTTATTCGTTTGAGGGCGTCATTATCAAAGGCTTCGCCGTTTTCTTGAGCGCTGGGGAAGCCCTTGGCTATGTCAGCCGGATCAAGGTCCGCTATCCACGCCTTGGCGCGAGTTAGAGCCAATAAAGTACCAGCCCGGGCCGCGGATCGTTTCAACTCTTCAAGTTGTGCCGGAATCATGGATAGCCGGTCCAGCGTATCTTTGATCAAGGACGGAGCTGTGTTATCATACGACGTAGCGCATATGACTCGCTGGGTGCCGGTATACAGCTGCTCAATCAGCGTATAGGCGGCCTTGAGCTTCTTTCGCATATCAGAGCCCAGATGAGCAATACCTTTCCCTATACCGGTTTAAAGACAGCTCAGGTTAAACTGGCGGAAATATCTAAACGGAATAGTAATCAGTGAAAAATTTCTTACCAAACATTGCAGAGGTCATGGCATTAATTTGGCATTTTAGACCGGTGAGTTCTTCTGTCACCGGTTTAAGAGCCGCTTCAGCATCTTCCGCCCGTTTTATCAAACCAGCCTTCTCGGTGTCCCAGTTGGCCTGCTCGGATTTATAACAGTCCTTGAGCTGTTCCATAGTGGTCAAGGCGGTTTTCAATTCATCCTTGGCCTTGGTGGTTTCTTGAGTCTCCAGATTGGCATGAAGGTCCTTGAGTTGTACGGTTTGCTGGTATATCTCACTCTGATAACAAATGGATCACGTTAGTTGTTTCATTATGAAGTCCCAAGCTCAATACAGGTATTCAACTTGGCACTTGGGGGCTAATGGCTAGTTGATCTCATCTTGTTATGGGGATACAAAGTTAAGTCCCGGTTTAACTATGCTAAGTTGAACCGGCCCTTGGGGGCTACTACACAACAAAAGTACAAGAGGCATACCTTCTTACCTCATAGCGTTCCTTCATCCGACTCACCAGACCGGCTTCGAAGTCACGACTGGTGTAGAGTCGGTTCAGGAAGCTGGAGTGAAGTTCTTGGGCAGAGAAGTTGTCATAAGCTGACAGATCAGTTTTTTCCATCTCTTTACTCATGGTAGTAGACTCTTCCTTGGCGCTGTGTTTTGCTAAAGCGACCGGATGGCCAGGGGCAGTGTAGGCGGTGCCCGTCACTACGACATCATCATTTTTGGCCGGGCTGGCCGGATTGGCATTCTTCTTTGGGCTTGGTGTTTTCATACTCAGGCTCGGCGGTTCAACAATTACGACCCGCTCCGTTGCAGGACTCGGTGGAGCAGGATGTGAGGTTTCCACTTGGGCATCCGGTTCAAATTCTGGCGGATCAGCATTGTCGTCTTGGTTCAACCCGGCAGAGCTGTTTTTAGCAACTTCAGGATTTTCGCCATGCTGCTCTGGAATCTTCTCCGGATCAACGTCCACAGTAGGATCAAGGGTTTTCGCTTTCTTACTCAAGCGATCCGTGGTACTGCAATGTTCGGAATTAGAGTAAGATAAACCGACCAATACGAAGATAAACCTGATTGACCCGAAAGATGTAGTATGCTTACCCCGCAGCAACTTTAAGAGGAGGCAGTTGAGTGGTTGACGAACCGCCAGATGAGTTGGAAGAGGCCTGATAATTCGGGTCAGACGGATTGAGAGGACATCGGAAGAAACCTTTCAAAGGATAACGCCAGAGAACAAATCACCTCACGGACGACGCTCCGGTTGGTGTATCGTAAACCGGACGATGTAATTTGTTGACCATCGTGCCGGTCGACGGGCGCTCTTCAGCCTGCTGTGTCTTCAAAGAAAGATTTGGATTCAAATGAGCACAGGAGTGAGATTTTTTCACTTTCCGGACTGTGCGGCGAATTCTTTTAACCGGCACAAGATCGGATTCGGAAGAAAGAAGGATTACCTCAACAGGATCGGCATGACTGGCTTTAGCATCATCCTGGGAATTAAAATTGTCAATAAGATGAAGGATAAAAAGGGACAAGATAAATCAAGCTTTACCTCGGCTTCGAATCTTCGCCTTCCGCGGATCAAGACTCGGCGGTTTTCCTCTTACCAGCTTTCTTGGTGGTCTTAGACTTTACACGAGGAACCCGGCCGGTTTGGTTCGCTTCGTATGAGCTGTTAGCCCGAGAAGTAACAAGGATTAATATATATTAATAAGGCATTAATATCGAAGAGCGGTGAGCGGAGCCTTCATGCAGCGGTTTGTTGGCAACACGAATGGGGCCAACCCGTTTGGCTGCGCAGACGGAGATCGCTCATCAAGCATCTTCTTCACCGCCTCGGTGACTTCAAGCTCGATTATTGGTAGCTCGTGACGCCTTTGAGGGTCTTGGACGCTACCAAAGGTATTCGCATCATCCGGGCGGCGGCTTAATGGCAAGATGCCCTAAGAAACCCAACATCGAACAAGGTCGATACCGTTAAGCCATTGGCCATTAGAGCCCGGAGTTTGACAATTTGAGGTGCAAAACTCTTTCGTTCTGCGGCGGTCAAGCGTACAGGCAATGGGTGATGGTTGCTGAGCCGGTGAGGGCGGTAGCCCGGCAAGGGGTCCTCGCTATTAGGAGCGGTATTCCGGCAATAGAACCAGGTTTGGTTCCAATCTTTCGGATGGCTAAGGTGTTTTGCGTGAGGAAAGTCTACTTCCTTCCTTTTCTGGATTGAAACGCCACCCAGTTCCGTGTTGGGACCATCCGAAAACTCCGTACGGCGGTTCAAATGAAAGAAATCCCGGAACAGCTCCACAGATGGTTCTTCTTGAAGATAGACTTCACAGAAAACTTGGAAATTGCATATATTGGACACAGAGTTCGGACCAATATCTTGTGGATGGAGTTGAAAACTTGCAAGGACATCCCGGAAGAACTTTGATCCGGGCAGGCTGAATCCCCGGTCTAAGTGCTGCATAAATACAATTACTTCTCCTTCTTGAGGTTCAGGAGGGCATTCGGCATCCGGAACACGCCAAATGGACGACGTTTTTGGAGGCTAAAGCGCCGGTGGTGACGTATCCGTTGAGTTGCATCTTAGTGATCTGGGACCGGACCCAATTGCAAGCTGAGAATTGTTTGGCCATCCCGGAAGAAGAAACTGCGAAAGGGAAAGTAAAAAACGGTTCACCGTTAACGGTTCAGACACATTATACAATGTTAAACCGGCAATTTGGCAGTCGGTTCCAAAATCCGGTTTAACTGAGGACTAATGGAGTATGGCGGATTAGCTATCAAAAGTTAAACCGCCCGAAGAGACAGAAATGGAAAATCTGCTAAGTATGGACAGAAACAGGTTTCACATATGAACGGAGTTAATTTGGATCTACCGAAGATTCAGTAAGGAAAATTTCTGCGACCCATGCAAGTCTTATGAAGGGCAGGGAAGTTCGTGCATTCTAACAAGAGGGTTTGAACAAAAAGAAAAGATGTGCAAGGTACTAAACTGACGGCGGAGCAGTTACTACACAGGATATATGCCATGGTTGGACTAAAAAGCCATGGCAGAGCAGGTATGAAGAAACTAGGGTTGAACACCTATGAACGACGAGATGAACAGGAGCCTCAAGATGCAGATCTGGGGCATGAGGAGGAGCCTTACCCGATGCACAGAATAGCGGAGGAGCGCCGAGAGTCTCTGGTACAACCAGGTTGATGCAACGGCCTTGCACTGACGCGGCGGTCGGAGGTCGAAGGCGACGGCGGAGCTTCAGAGCTGGAGCGTCGCGAGGAAGAAGAAGCGCGGAAGGAGGAAGAAGAGAAAGGGCCTTCCGGTCTATTTATAAGGAAACGGAATAATTAACAGGCGCGAGAATTGAGGAGTGGAAAGCGGCGGACGGCGCAGCGGTCGCCTCGATTTCCGAGACATTATTAAATGAAGGGAATCTTACTGTTTGGGCTTCCTTAATAAAGATGGCGTCAAGATGCTCTGTTGCTGTGGTCGGAGGATGACGTCACGGCGGTTCAAGCAGATGGCGGTTTACGAAATATGAAGGAAGATATTCAGAGTTTCTAAGATGTTGAAGATTAACATGAACAGGTTCAAGGCAATCTGGGGCCTAATGTTGGGGATGTAACTACTGAATATAAACCGCATACGATGGGGCGATTACCTCGGCCATGATTAGGGCCCACGAAGGCTCCAAGGGTGGCGATGACCGTAGAGACTAGAGGCCCGGAGCCCAGGGGCGGATTAGGGCCCATAATGGTAAAACCGCCTTAACCATGTAACTTGTGTTGTAAGATAAGAGAAAGGAGAGACCGAGCCGGACACTTGTATGAGCCGGCTCGGGACTCTGTAGACCGGCCGGACGTCAGCCCGTGTATATAAGGGGACGACCCGGCGGCGGTTTAAGGACAGACAACCACAATTCGAGGCTTAGGCGAAGCTATTGCTCCCTAGTCGCCAAAATCATATCAATCCCATCACAAACTAGACGTAGGCTTTTACCTTCATCGAAGGGGCCGAACTAGTATAAACTCTCGTGTCTTTGCGTCCGCTTTAACCCCTCTAAGTTAACCCGTACGATGGCCCCGCGACTAAGTCCTTTCATGAGGACATCTGCCGTGACAATTCCACGAAAGGCCTGGTTCGTCGCACGTCCCTCCCCGAGCGGAGCCAAGGTACGAAGGTCGTTTGAACATCAAGGGGGACTCCTGAGCATCGTGACTCAGGAGCCTAACTGGTCACGTAGCCCCTCACTCCTTAGTTCCGAAAGGCTAACGGCGGTTGAGGTATGCGCGGGCCAGGCTCGCAGACGAGAATGGTAAATTCACCCATACATCTCACCTCCCTACTTTTTTTTTGGCGCTAAGGGGACTCCGAGCATCGCGACTTAGGAGCCTAACTTGTCACATAGCCCTCACTCCTTGGTCCCGCCCTGGTTTCGGTCGGGGCTAAGCGGCTGCCGAGGTATCTGCAGGCGAGCTCGCCGGCGAGAACATAAGCAAGTAGGAATGAAAAGCGCAAATCTCAAGGAATTTAAAAGCAAATATTATAGTCCATAACTGTTTTCACGACGCCAAACGCACGTTTAAACGCCTCCTCGAGGCATGATGCATATTGCAGGAGCTGAAAGCAGAACAGCAGCCACAAAGGAGTCACTTGTTGACGGCGGAGCTGCGCTGGGCGAGTTTGCCTCCTGAAGCCTCAAGACCGACAGCGCCTCGCTTTGGCTTGGTGCTGAAGGCCCGGAACTTTGCCAGCAGAGCCTTCGCTCGCTCTTCATGTCCTCAGCAGCGGCAGCGGCAAGCACGCCGCTCACGGGCTCCAGCAGGCTGTCGAGGTCGACGACGGGATCGCGAAAGGGCAGCGTCGGGTACGGACGCTGCCGCGCACGCAGAAGACAGACGACGCGCTTTGGCCTCACCGTGAGGCCAAGGCCAAGGGTTACATCTTCAAGGCGCGGATCAGGAAGGGAAGCAGCTTGTGGCCGTCCTGGCGCCGCCAGCGGGCTTTCGTGCCGCTGTCCTAAAGTGACCTCGGCAAGGTGCGAGCCTTCACCTCCATCTCCGCAAAGGCCACGCGGTCCTCGGCGAGGACCTGCGCCTTGCCATCCAGCTCGACCCTCTTCGCCTGCAACTCCTGCTCTAGCACACCCCGGCGGTCACGGCGCTGGTCTAGCTTGGCACTACTGTCCTTGGCGGCCGCCTCGCGAGCCTTCATGTCTTCCTCCTTCTCTTGGCGAACGCCGGCCTCCTTGGCAAGCTGGTCACGCAGGCCCTGCAGCTCGCTCTCCAGCACCTTGCAGCGACCTCGAACATCGGCTACCTCCCCCAAGGCGGCGTCGCGAGCAGCCTTCGCCCCAAGGACGGCATGTTTCTCCTCGTTACAAGCCGCCACGGCCGGAACCAGCGCCGCTCGAGTCGAAGCGTCATAGCGAACCCAGCCGGAGGCCAGCTCCAAGCGCCCGGCCACCAAGCGAGGGTCGGTGCCCAGAAGATCTTGCCGCAGCCGGTCCAGTTCAGCAGCAGCATGATCCAGGACAGTGGGAGGAGTCAGAGAGACAACAGTTGGTGGAGTAGGAGGAGAGGACGGCAGCGTAACCACATCATCCTGAGGCGGGACCTTCTACGCCCCAACAACTGCGTCAGTGGCGTCAGGCAAGGATACCTCAGGAGTCGCTTGGTCCATGGGGGCTGAGCTCGCCCCAGCTAGCTCCGCCAAGCCTCGTGAGGATGACCGGGCAGGAGAGGCCCGTGTCTTGCCATCACCTTCTTTCGCGGGCGGAGGTGCTGCCCTGCACAAAGCCTCGATCTCCTTCAGCTTCAGCAGCGCCACCAGCCAAGGGATACAGATGTTCAGCCTCAAGAACAAAGCAAGGAATAAAACAAGAATCAAGCACTTACTGGTCATCGCTTGCGGACTCGAGCAACCTCTGGCCATACTTGAAGCCCGAGAGCTGGCTGCAGGGATCAGCCTCAAGAGGCTCGGGAGCAGGAGGCACGTCTGTGGATCGCGTCGAAGCCGGGGCAGACCCGCGGGGGACCAGCCCAGCCCTGTCCTTCTTCGGGATCGGGTGCAAGCTCTCGCCGCCCCGCTCATCGCCATCCTCGTCGTCGCTCGGCAAGAGGCAGAGAGCGCGGGACCTGCGCCGGGGGAGGGGCGCTCTCGACTCCCCGTCGGTCGCCTCGGAGCCAGGCCCCCCTTCCCGCTCCTCTTCTCCCCCCTCTCCGTTGGAGTCGCCGGAGGACACGTTCACCATCGCCAGGGCCGCCGGGTCCTCGGGAACCTCCGCGGGCACGGGCCCGTCCCCATTGAAGACGGGCATGGAGTCCACCGCTGCTCCCAATCATCTCAAGGAACAGGGTGCAGGAGCGCCTCCAGCCTCGCCCACGCCTCCCCAACCAAAGATTGGAGGACCGCCAAATCTTCATCGCCAAGACTGCAGGGCTCAAGGGCCTCCACAATGAAGCGAGCATCGGCGAAGGGCCACCTGGTGCTCTAGAAACTCCCTCAGGAGCGACGCCCCGGTCAGCTTCGCCGTCGCCATGTTGCCCGGCCACAGATCCGCGTTCATCTTCTCCAGCACCGGCTTCATGCGGAGATCCACGAGTTCCGCACGAGACCAATCGTCGGAGGTCGTGGGCTGCTCCATGGGCAGAATCACCCGAGGATGGATGCGCCCAGCGTCTACCATGACCCACTTGCTCCTGAAACCCTCAATCCTCTTCCTGGGCTTCGAGATGGCGTTGGAGCTGCCATACGCGACAAAGCTCGCGCACGCGGAGATGGGCCCGCGGGAGGTCCGGAGGTAGAAATAGTGGCGTAGCAAGGCCACTGAGGGCTGCACCCCGACATGAGCC
Organism: Aegilops longissima; assembly: GCA_021605205.1. Classification (NCBI taxonomy): domain Eukaryota; kingdom Viridiplantae; phylum Streptophyta; class Magnoliopsida; order Poales; family Poaceae; genus Aegilops; species Aegilops longissima. Next base: position 217,082,445 of record CM038679.1, on the reverse strand, counting down.
TCACAATAGTAGGAGAAGATCGCCAGAAGAAGAACATAGTTGGGGTGGAGGTGCAGAGCTTGCAGTTTGTAATGGCGGAGGACAGAAAAGAAGAACTCAGAAAAGGGAGGCACCAGACCGGCTGCAATGGCGCTCACGAAGAGCGGATGGAAGGTGTTTCCTTGGCCCTCGGGAAGGGCGGAGCCACCCCTGAGCACCGCTGCACCATCGTTGCTTTGCGCCGCCACCATCCGGCACGCCCGGGCAAGGCCCTTCTCCGACATGTTCGGCGAGTCCAAGGCGGGTGAGTACCAAGCTCGGGCCGGGGTCTGGCGAGGCGCCATGTCTTGCTAGGGCACGCGGTCAAAGCAGATCTAGAGATTTTGGAGGCAGGAAGGATAGGCACAAGAAAGGGGATCTGGGCAATGACCAGAGGAGGCAAGGGAAGCAAAGCCTAGACAGATGCCGCTCCTTTGTCGATCCGCGAAGTTGCTAAGGCGCCCACGTCCAATCAACCGCCACGCGGCGCCCAAGGCCGCAGGCTGTTAGGGCCCGCGGCGCTTCGCACTTGCTCCTTCGCTTCCCTGCTCAGCCAAGTCCAGGCGCGCCTTGGGCCCGAGGGCTACTGTCGGTGTTCTGGGAACGGGGGTACCCAGACTTGCCTCACTGCGGCCTGCGGGCGCTGCTCAAGGGGTGGCCCAAGACGCCCATCTTCATCGGCCAAGCTCAAGACCCTCGCGAGGGGGCCAAGATTCATGGGCGGATGAAAGAAGCTTCCTCAGCACGGCCTCACACGCTGGCTCGCGAGGAGGCGGAGAGATCAAGGCGGGTACCTCACAAGGTGCCCATGATGCAAGCCATGATTTCACCAAGGGCGCCGGTGGGCGCCAGCCCAGCCAAGAATGTCCTCATTTCCTCTTTGGTGCAAAGGAGGCAAGCGCAGGCGAGAGTATCAAGCAAAGGCATCCATTTCAGTGCAACAAGACCAAGACCGTCGCAACGGCAGGAAGGAAGTCATCGTGGAGCCCAAGCCGGCGTCACCACCAGAGCCTTTGACAGGCGAGGACCAACTTTAGTCAGGATAAGTGTACTAGATGTTCCCCTTCAAAATGGCCAATTGTTGGCGCCCTTCCCGCTCAATATTTGGGAAGAGGCCCAGGGCCTCCGCCTATAAATAGGACTAGCCAACTACAGGGTAGGAGGATCCGGGATCCGGAATCTGGAACAGAGCTAGAGGCATCTGAGAGAGATCCGGACATCTCATCTTAGCTTGATCCAATCCTATCGAGAGCCTAGCCATAAGAACACCTCACCCTCGCGAGGTTGTTCTTCCTTGTATTGTTCTTCATCGCCCCTGAGGCAATCCACCACACCACACACTGGAGTAGGGTGTTACACCACAATGGTGGCCCAAACCAGTATAAACCTTGTGTCTCTTGTGTTGTTCCTTTGGTAGTTTTAGATCCTAGCTAGGTGACGAGGTGAAGGTAGGTAGGAGGCGAGATCTCCGTGCGCACCCCAGAGTTCGAACCTAGAGGGTCTGCCAGAACCCGAAATCCAACAATGAGACCACAGCAACCAACCTTGGAGGTTTTGTGACCGTGCTAGAAAACCTCACCCGCCGTTCCTTTGCATTAGAAGAGCCCCCAGAATATGTTGTGTACCAAGGACCCATGAGCGGTGAGAGCCGACAATTCTGGGCCACAACACATCTACGGTAGGGTCTATCTCTAACGCCTTGCTGTGTTCACCGGAAGGACAACTAGCTGCTCGAGAGGCTGTAGTTCAACTCCGACACTTGTCACCCAGAGTCAACTGTCGCTCGTTCTACTACTACCCTAGCCGTGAAGGGTATGGTAGCCCACCCCAGGTTACCAGCGGAGATCACGAGACGGATCCTGCATTGTTGCATCTAGTGCGCTATGTAAGTGCACTAGAGGAACTGTTTGATCAAATCACCCTTGATCTGATCGCAGCTCGTGGAGAACTGGTTCGTCGAGCCTCGACGAGAAGAGAAGATGAGCCCGGCACCAACAACCCCGTCGTGCTATTCGGACAACCGATTGAGTCCTTGAGGTCAGCTCCAACCATCAACCAAGGTGCTTTGGTGTCCCCAGAAGTGCTTCGTCACCTTTTGGGAACATGCTCCAACGGGATTGTGGCCAACAACCCCCGCGATGGTCATCATCAGTACCCCGACCCTGCAGCCCCTCAACCCCATCCAGCTAACCCCGATGGTGAAACCCGTGGAGAAGCCTCGACATCCACAAGGCACGCCCGCTTGGATATAAACGAGGTAGACTAAGTCACTCGAGTAGTACCAGGTCTTAGCACTTCTATGCCCTGTAATTATGTGAACCTGTATCGCCATAATTAATGCAGCCTGCTTGTGTGTCTCTGTTTTGAATAGTAGCCTTGCATAAATATGTTAGTGTACGGCCACATTTTTTTTAAATTCTGGGCAAAGATACCAAAAACCACCCCGACGACACCCACAGTAATATGTCACTTTTGTGAGATATGTGTATCTGTGGCTTTGACGCGACCCCATAGAACAGAACCGGCAAACTAGTTGCCCCTCACCGCGGTAAATAACCTAGCCCAGTTGCTATATAAAAGGCCACCTCATGACCTTGCCAAGTACCCCTCACCTTGTGCACAACTCTCACAGCTATTCCTTTGCCATGCCGAGCCCTAGTATTTATCTGAGAACTCCAGATGCCACCCCAGGTAGTTTTGTTAAAATATTGTGGGACTTTACCTGCAGTACCATGAGTGTATCCATCCACCCCAGTACGAGTTGCTCAAATCGAGGATCACCCCATCCACCTTGAAATATTGGGCACTGGTGCACATCCCTCCCACAAACCCAAATCAAGACCCAACGGAAGTCTCCTTCGTGGGGAAATCTATGTCGACCCCGCAAATGGCCATAGAAGCTGCTGCGTACGAAGCGCTAGCTCGCCTCCGATTCGCGGTACCCAATGCCAGCGAATGAGGGTATTATTACTTTCCGAGTCGTGCAGCACCCGGAGAAGTAACATATTTTCTCGGTGGACGAATTGAGAGAGACCCAGTACTAGCAACCTTGCCCAGTATGTCATCGCTCAAGAGCGTTTGTCCCAGCGAGTAATGGGTTATCTCTAGAGCCTCACTGATTTAAATCCTCAGATCGCCATCGACAGACCACTGAGGCCCGACCAGGAGAGATGCGTTCATCGACTCGTCAATCTGCTTCCCCCGATAGAAGAAGAATGTGCGCCAGTACCAGAGACATTTTCTCAGGACCCTATCCATTTACCGTTTTCGTCGTAGACGTCACTGCTATCTTCATTACTCCAGCATTTGTGTATGTGTTGCAACTTAAGCGTTGTGTCCTAAATTTGTATTATTAATTAAATAATTGGTTTTAATTAATGTGAGTAGTTTGTACTGCTGTTAATGTTGATTAACTATTTTCACTCTCAGTAAATTTTGGGGTGAGATTTTCTTTCCCGGAGTTGTTGCAGCATATATCGCTTCACGTCATAAATTTTTATTCACGCAGCACCATAACAGCAGACTCACAACCATAACCACTCGACCATATATGCTAATTGCAAGTCCACGTGCACATTTTGCGCCTAACTGATCACCTCCCTAACACACCACAGTCTCTGAAGGAGACATTTGTGCATAATTATTCGGGTGCGAGTTACCTCCGGCACCCTGACAGCAGTTAGCACCTGACACCGCACCTAATCCTCGTGATCACCGCAACCGCAGAGAGCTAACACTCGAGCGGCAGCATCACGATGATCATTGAGGATCATCACGCACAGGAGCATGGAGAACCCCAGCAATGCCGCCAACCCTCCGCACACCAGGATCACGCACCAGTCTGGCATCACCTCCGCCATTAGAGCCTCGTCTCGAGCTCCTGCAAACAGAAATGGAGGAGAAGGAAGGAGAAGGAGAAGCGAGGCTAGGTGTGAGGAAGAAGAATGGAGCACCACAGTCATTTTATAGCTCGAGATCGGTGTACGGTGGGCGAGGTCCACCAGCGCTGCTCGTCGCTCGATCGCCGGTGTTCGGAGGCGAATCCGCAAGCAGTGCCGACAATGCACTGGCCGCGAGGTGAGTGCACGCTGCACCGGCAGCTAGCACGCCGCGCAATACCGCAGTACGGCCTAGATACCCTACGCGCTAGACGTCGCCGGTGGAGAAAGCGCGGGAAAGCAATCGAGAGAGACGAAGAAGAGAGAGCCAGAGGTAGAAGAAGAGACTGACAGTGGACCCCGGGTCCACCTGTCAGCCAGAGAGAGCACTGTGCCCTCGGGTACGACCAGCGTATTTTCGAATTTTAGAATTTATATTCTAAATTTACTATAACCAAAGTAGAAAATTCCCGTAGATTTCTCCACGCAATGCCAGTATGCCACACTGTTGCTTTACACCACATTATTGCCCACTCGTTGTAGCCACGTTTTATTTACATAAGTAGGATGGTTATTTTTGTGATGGTAGGAGTAAATTTTTTTAAAACAGCCCTTAGCAAATCTTGAGGACGAGATTTTTCTTAAGGGTGGTAGTGTTGTAACACCCCAAAAATTTAACCATGATTTGTTTATTAAAATTTTGCCAGGAAAATAATTTTTTATTTTCTGGATCTATCTTTTGATTTCAGAACATCTCTTTTCTTGGATTTTGTGGAGCTTTTACCCCAAGTGAAAACTTTCCAAAAATATTAAAGGACTTGTATACCCTCTCAAGAAACATTTCGTTTATTAGTGGATATATTTGCATAATTGTTTTCCCTGAGCTTTATTCTTTTAAAAAGGATTTTTCATATGTTTTGAAGCCTCTTTTGCACTGCAACCATTTGATACATGCATTTAAAATTCTCACCAAAATTTTGGTATGTCATCTGGTGTTTTTAAATCACTTTGATGCAAAAATATATTTTATTCATTGGAGAATTTGAGCTCTACCCCAAGTTTCCAAAACTGGTCCAGTTGGTAGTTTTGCACTACAACCTATTTAAATATTTCTTTAAAAAAATTACCAAGTATTTGGAGATGTCAGTAGATGCATATAATTCAACTTTATGCAAAAACCCACTAGTGTTCTTTGAAAAAATTGAGCAAATCATCCTCTTTCGCTCTCTGGACCAGATTGGCATTTTCTACTACAACCCTAATTTATTTTGCTCTAGTGCCCATGAGCTTTTTCCTGCTTATAGTCCTCCCTGCAAAACCCATAAATCCAGGAGAGTGGAACCATTGGAGTATTTTTGGCCCATGCAATAATGCCCTATAGTTTCTGTCCAGATTTGGTTTTCTCAAAAACTTGCACTAACAAGTTATTGTTTTTGACAAACTAACCTTGCCACCCTCTTTATCATGCAAAGAGAACATAGTCTGGAGTTTCTTGCCACCCCAAGAGTTGCCTAGATGCCCTTGGCATTCTGTCAAGCACCTTGTGTGCATGGTCAGATTTGACATAGTTTTTAGTTTGCACATTGGACTTTCTTGCTTTGCCTAACCAGCCTGTCCTCTAAACTCCTATCTACCACTAACCTAGACCTGTTTACTACCAGCATCATTCGAGCTCTCTAACACGCGCTAGCATTGCGTCGAGCACCTGGTGTGTGTGCTCTGGGCGCACCAAGAGCGTACGTTTTGCACGCGCGTGAAACAAGCCGCCGCGTCTCGCTGCCGCCCTCCCCGCGCCCGTTCTGGTCCCTTCCCACTTGCAGCCAACACGCCCGCCCACTCCCTCACCGCAGAGCCGTCCCTGGAGCTCCACAGCACCGCCGTCAGGTCGGCCGTGGCAACTAGCGGCTGGCCACAGCAGGCTCCTGCCCTGGACGGCGCCGCCCGAGCCACAGCCGCGCGCCAGCTGCCCCTGGAATAGCCCGATCCTATCCTTGAGCTTCTCTGCTAGCGCCCGTCGCCGCCACGTCGCGCTGCAAGCTACAGAACGGCGGTTTGCCAGCTTTCTTATCCACGGCCGCGGAACCGACCTAGTTACGCTATAAAGGGAGGCCCCCGAGCTCATCCAAACTCCCAGGAAGCCTCAGGCCATCCCTCTGGAGCGCCCCTAGCCCGCAATCGACAAAGGAAGGCTGTCTTCCTCGCCTCCTGCCAGTTCGGCCGCCGCCACGCACCGGCTCCGTTCGTCGTGAGCAGGCCCTCCCCCGTCCATCCAGCACCACTACCCGACTCCCCTTGATCGTGCGGAGCCACCCAATGCCTCAAACTCGCTCGGGAACCACCGTAGACCAAACCCCCAATTCCTCTCGAAGCCACCTCCGCCACAGAGCTCGCCGCCGGTGACTCCCTTCGTCCCCGCCAGCCTGTCGACCACCGAGAGGACCGCCCTGGACTGGCGGATCCCTCTCCACCCTCAGAACCCCGCGAGGAGCCGCCGTTCGCCGGCGTCGATCGCCGAAGCCCCGCCTCTGTTCGGTCAGAGAAGGAGGGAGGCGCGACAACTGGTCAAACCTGACCAGTAGGCCCAAGGGACCCACTGTCAGTGACCCCGAGCCGGTCCACGCTGGCATAAGTGAAAGCGTAAATCCAGAGTACGCTCCCCCCCCCCCCCCGAACCATTTTTCTTTTTCTGTTTCTTTTATTTATTTATTAAAAACAGAATTTTGACTAAACTTTGACTGGCCATAACTTTTTAAATATGAGTCCAATTGATTTGATTCTTTTTATGTTGTTTCTCAAATTCTGTCTAGTTTATTTTCATGTTTATTTGAAAAAAATTCAGACAACTTTTTTGTACTCTTTTAAAACTATGTGTTAATTTGAAATTTTTTAAAATAGGATTTTTGAAGAGAGAAGAAAACTTTTCAAAAAGTTTTGGAATGCACCCTGCCTCTCCACAACTTGAAGGCAAGTATTCTGAACCCTGGCATAATATTTTTGTGTGTTGTTTGATGCGATTACAACACCACCTTAACACGAAGTATTCGTTATTTTATGTGATGATATGATCATACTCATGAGTGCATAATGAATGTTCCTTTCTGTTGGAAATTGATATGCTTGTGATAGTAATCATCCTCATATGCTTTTCGTGCCTATCGGAAGGAATTCGGGAAAGCCTCTGTCTTGGGTAGAAACGAGCTTGTCTCCAGTCATCGTCGAGACGGTGGTGTCCGGTATGGCATAGAGAGGTATGATGAGTGGTGATTCTGTCGGTTGGTTGAAACATATTTGTTGTGCTAATCATGCAAGGAACACTTAAACCTCCTGAGTCGGCCATAGATCGAGTCTTGTTCCAGTAACCCCCATACCTGTTTCGTACTACCACTTGTCCCTTCCATAGGTAGGGTACGGTTCAGTAAGTTGTAAACCCCTTCCTAGCACACACCGTACAGAGAGGCCATGGTGGAAGATACCGGCTGCATCCGGTAGGCATGCCACCTGGTCTGGAGGCATGGGTGTTTCCGGTTGTAGCCGAGGGGGTAGCTCCCCTAGTTTGCGCGCGTTATAAATTTTGTGATCCCATGCTAATCGAGGTTGTAGCCTCCCCGCTTAGATTTTTGCGCAACAGGTGTCATGGGTGATTCCAGACACCGCTAAGTCAGGCTGGTGTGTGCGGTCATGTGTGTTTTCAATTAAAAGACCGCAGACATAATTAGTCCGGATGGACTAACGGAATCCGTTACTCATGGTAAAGTGTACACCCTCTGCAGAGATTACATCTATTCGAATAGCCGTGTCCATGGTTAAGGACTACAGTCTGGGATGGGTCAAGTGTCGGTCTTAGAGTCGGTCTTCGGAGGAGAAACTACAAAACCAGAACATGGATCATGACTTGTGACTTATGATAATTATGATTACTATTGGTATGGACTAACCATTTACATAATTTGAATTATTGAGTATCCCTGGGACGGTACTACCTCCTGGATATTCACTCTGAATATTCTCATATAAGCCCTTTATGTGGTGTCGCACAGACGCCCGATGTGGCATGCTTGTTATTTATTTACCCTAGAAGCCCTTTATGTGGTGTCGCACAGACGCCCGACTGTGGCATGCTTGTCCTTTAAATTATTTATAAGCCGTTTATGTGGTGTCGCACAGACGCCCCACTGTGGCATGCTTGTCCTTTAAATTATTTATAAGCCCTTTATGTGGTGTCGCACAGACGCCCGACTGTGGCATGCTTGTCCTTTAAATTATTTATAAGCCCTTTATGTGGTGTTGCTCAGACGCCCGACTGAGGCATGCTTTAAATTACTATCCTTTCGAGGCGTCGCTTCAGACACCCGATCGGTGCAATCTATTTCCACTCCAGTATGACCTATTCATGTTGTATATGAATAACTTGCTTACGTGCATCATGGATTTTTATTTTGTGACTGACGTTGTGATCATAGAATATTCTAGAACATGATTATCGTTTGTTATATTATACCTGTGTTCATAATGTTTGCAAGTACATTCAAAAGTACTCACTGGCTTGTCCATGGCTATTGTCTTGGACATATTTCTTGGATGGAGAGGAGTGTTGCGATGACAGCCTCGGAACCCACGCAATGGTGACAGCAGCCTCGCAAAGATAGGAGTTATCCTGGCCAGCTATTCCTATGGGAAATGGAGCCCCATAGACGCAGATTAACCACAAACAGCTTCCGCCTTCAGCCACTAGAAACCAGTTGTTGTACTCATAGGCCAGAATGGTCTTGTACTACACAGTTTGTATTTTGCTTGGAATTTCTGTATCAAGTTGGTGCCTCATCAGCTAACAGTAATCCTGGGGCTGGTGAGCACAGGGGCCATTTTCTGGGAAGTTGATATCCCGAAAATCTGGTCCTGACAACTTTTGAGTGCGGTCGTGTGTTCGAATCTTCCCAGCGTTTGTTCTGCGATGGCGCGTGGTGAGCTTTGATCGGTGGCACCCAGGATGGGGCTCGGTGCCCTCTGAGCTTAAGTTTTTAATAAAGCTTACCTTCCGCGGCATGCCTCGACGTGCTTGGAACAGTGAGTCCATGAATGAGCTTATCAACGACCTTGGAGGTGATCTCATAAGTATGTTTGTTCCTCCAGACAGCTGGGCTCTGACGGTTATGGCATGGATGAAGAAGCCGTCCACCATACCGAAGGTGCTTGGTGTTGAGATACCGGCGCAGGAACCGGGGTTGTACTATTCGTCGCCACCAAGGCCTCCGCGGACCACGTTAGGGATGTACCTGTATCGAGTGTTCGTGCATGTCGAAGAAGTGGTCAATCCATCAATCGAAGTCCTACCGCCGCGCTAGTGCCAGGGTCCGTCGATGACGTCCATTACAGGAGTCAATGTTAGACTTTCCCCGTGTTGCTCGGAATGATGGATGGCACAGGACCTACTCCACCGCGCGGTAGAGGTCACTACTTCTTTGGGAGAAGAGGCAGGGCTGGCTGCCTGGATGTGCTCTAATTTGAGGTAACAACTGAATTTTGTCAGATACTAGTTAAATCCGAGCTATGGGTGTGAAGCACTGATGTGCCAGTACACTTGATTGTGACGTATTCTAATTTTGTACCTGAACTATTTTTAGAATGGGTTGTACGTCAACTTAATGTACTAGCAGAACTTATTGTGTTGTTTGTTTGTTTTCTTTGCACAACATTAAAGATATTTCCCCGTCATTGATAAAGACGATGAACAGTTATGTACGAGTTCGTTGGTTTCAACATAGCCCTACCCGTAGCGATCCACTGCTTACATCCTGATTGTGCCGCCTGCGAGAAATTTTTGTATGCAAGTTCAGTGTGCTATGATGTTCTATATGATTGTGTCAACTATATAAGTTTTTACTGAGCATCAGCAATGCATATGGCTGAAAGATGTATTTACGAGCAATGACCGATGGGTCTCTCTCTCTCTCTCTCTCTCTCTCTCTCTCTCTCACATACGCACAAGTGGGACCCGTTGAATTATTTCTTTGCTCGTGACAGCTTTTAATTAGGTTCCACTGTAATCTAACTTTTTTCTTAAGTTATTAATTGAGCTCAGTGACCTCAAAAAGTTGTACAAAAGCCTTGTTTGGGCCTTTCCAGAGTCGCTGAATGTGGGATGAGTAGCCATGTTAGGTTGTGCTGTACTACACATGCCTTTTTTTCAACATCAGCAATGCAACTGGGCCGATAGTTGTACACAATATCCGGGTCAACTTGTTATTCTCCGCCCCGCTGGGCTGCAAACTTTCCTAGGAGGTATGCATTAGGCTTAACAAGAAAATGGACTTTAAGAAATAATAAATGGGATGTAATTATAATAACTGGCAGTAACTATAAAAATGCACCAAACGCGTAATTAGTTTAAAAATATATTATTTTGGAATTTGGAAATTTTAATTTCATTACTTGTTCTTGGCAATATTTCATTGGATTTTAACGTAATACATCTTTATTTTAAAATTATATTTAATCTGACTAGAAATTTCAGATAAAAATATTTCGGATCCCATAAAAATGTGGGAAACTTTTTTGAATTATGTTTTGAGCGGTTGGTTGAAATTATTAATCGTTGTCCTAGCTAGAAAATGGGTTGTACTTTTAACAAACTATAAATGGGTTGTAGTAAATTCCATTAGAATTAAAAAATGGGTGTATATTCTTACAAATCACAAATGGGCTATATGTTCTCTGCCACACACTTGTGGGCCTTCTATGTTGACGCGTAGCCTAAAAAAAACTAAGTTGACGCGTATGCAAGGCTTTGTCAACAACACACGATTCTGGCAGCTGTGGCCGTTGGATATCCATCCAACGGATGTCGTGCTTCTTCTTCAATCTCGGATATTCTTGCTTCAGCCGCCCAAAAATGATTCCTCCCCCTGACATCTGGGGCGCACCATTTCGGAGGATGACCTGTGGGCCTACTAAGTTGACGCGTACCAAGGGCTTTGTCAACTTAGTCAATATAAACAATTCTAGGTGGAGTGACCGTACGATGTCCATCCAATGGTCGTAGTTCTTCTTCAGCCTCTGGTCTTCTTGTTCCAGCCGCCCAAAGCAGCGCCGGTCGTGCCGCGTGCTCCTGCCTCCCATGTCCGGCTGTGATGCCGCAGAGGCCTCACCGCCCCTACTACTCCCACCGCTGGCCAAGCCATCCCTCTACTCACCCACACCCCCTGTTATTCTGCGGTGACGACAGCCTCACACCGCAGCTGAACCGGTGAACGCTCGTACTCCTCTCTGCGCGAGCTTCCACTGCCACGTCTTCCTTGGCTCCACGTCGTCCCCTTCCTAGGCCTCACCGTCGTCCACCGCCGTGGTGCTCCCGGCGCAGCGTGGTCAATGTGGTCAATGACCGACTTCCATCAGAAGAGTACTGTACATGGAGAGGCTGACAGTTGGGTCCATGGCGGCCGCAAGGAATAGCCTCCTTATTAGGCACAAAATAATTATTCCTCCACTTGACAGCAGGGACCCACCGGACGGGCCATCGTATTTCATGAAAAAAAAACATTTCCCCCTAACTGCTGGGACCCACCAGCTACATCTTCGCACGCAAGCAAGTGCGTCTCGGCAAAAAAAACAATTCGCCCCCTGACTGCTGTGACCGACCAGCTACATCTTCGCACGCAAGGAAGTGCGTGATAGTCGGGACCCACCTGGTCGAAGTGTACGTAGCGTTGTCATTCTGGTCGCGAACGTGTACGTACATACTGGTCGATTTAGAGGCGCGCACGTGTTGTAGTAGAGGCGCGCACGTAGCATGTACACGTACGTACATCGGCCAGGGTGCAAGAAAGAAAATACGGCCACGTATGTACATACAGGTGGGGTTTCAAACGCCTACTCGCGCATACGTACGGCCAGGGCTCGTGTACATGGCTGGGTCGGAACGGAGAAACTGCAGTCGTCGTGTTCATGGGGAGGCAATGAAATGCATTGTGTTCATCGGGAGGCAACGGAACGTGTGGGAGCCAACTGGCTTGGACGGAACAGCCGATGGAAACGAGGCCTGGCGTACCGCAGAACGGAGGAAACGGCCTTGTGTTTAACCGGCCCCGTTCGAAACGGGATCCTGTTCATCGGGAGGGGTTTGGCGTACCGCAAAATGGAGGAAATGGACCTCCTACGGTCGAAATGGGGTCCTGTTGATCGGGAGGGGTGTGGCGTACCTCCAATCGGCAGAAATAGACTTGTGTTGGAGCGCTACGGTCGAAACGGGGGTCCTGTTCATCGGTAGGGGTGTGGCATACCGCAAAACGGGACTCCATTGGATAGTGTTCATCTCCACCGTCGACCCCCTCCAGCCTCCACGGGCTACTGTTCATCCACCGTCGACCTCCTCCAGCCTCCACCATGGATCGCTCATCCACGGGCTCTGCTCATCCAGCCTCCACCGCGTGCTACTCCACCGCCATCGCTCAACTAGCCCTCTCCACGGGCTCTGTTCAACCACCCTCCACGGGCTACTGCTCATCTAGCCCACCACCGCTCTCTGCTCATCCAGCCCTCCATGGGGTGCTCCTGCTCATCCAGCCCTCCACGGGTCCTGCTCATCCAGCCCCAACCGGCTCGATCGATCGGGGTCCTGTTCATCCAGCCCCAACCGGCTCGATCGATCGGGGTCCTGTTCATCCAGAGGCAACACCACAGGGTTCGTTTCATCCACCCCCACCGGGAACTGTTCATCCAAACCCCCCAGCAACGCTCACCTTTCATCCAGAGGTAGCATCGATTGGCTTCAGTTAGCAGCAGTAGCAAAGGAATCACTTGGTCGGGTTCGGTTAACAGCCATCGATCGATCGCCGGGTTCGAGAACGCGTTACTGCGGTCAATCGCCGAGTTGATTAGAGCCCAATGCCTCGCACCCACGCGCGTGCGTGTATGAGAGAAACCCACCGTAACCAGGAACACCCCGATATTTTCCTTGCCCTCTCTTCTACCATGGTTTTTCCATCATGGACGGCCCAAAGAATGTCAAGCAGTAACGTCTCCGGCCCGCCCAGGACGAAAAGCCCATTTTCTGTCATTATTTTTTGTCATAGAAGTAGGAGCCCACCACATCTGTGATGATACCGTGTTTTGTCACAATTATCGTCATAGAAGTGTCATAAGTATGACAGAAAAAAAATCATTCGGCCCAAAATGTCACGGATGTGTCTTTTTTTGTAGTGTATGAGACAAAACCATTCCTCCTGATGATAGCTGGGACCCGGCAGATTTGGTGGCCTACTAAGCAGACATGTAAGCAGGGTTTGTCAACTTAATCAACAAATGATTCCAGTAGATGGACCGTTGGATGTTAATCCAACAGCCGTGCTCCTTCTTCAACCTATGTTCTTGCTCCAGTCTCCTGTGGGCGGCAGTGCTGCTGCGCATCCGGACCAGTCAAGTTTCCCACTCCTCTCCATCTGTGACTCCACTACCGCGTCTACCCCATCTCCAGATCGTTCCAGTCTAGGGCCTCGCCATCGTCCATCGGCCTTGGTGCACTCTACACGGTGTGGTCAACGTGGTCAACAACCGAGAGTCATCGGAAGATGACTGTACGTGAGAGGCTAACCACGCCGATGGACGCATGCATGCAACTGCATCTTTTTTACCCTGAAAATAATGTTTTCACCCCCTGACTGCTGGGACCCACCAGCTACATCTTCGCACGCAAGGAAGTGCGTCCTTATTACGGGCAAAAAAATATCCCCCCTAATAGCTGGGACCCAGCAGCTATATCTTCGCATGCAAGGAAGTGTGTCCTTATCCTCCCTGACAGTTGGGACCCACCAGGTCGAAGCGTACGTACCGTTTTCTGTCTTGTCGGAACGTGTATGTACATACTGGTCGATAGGTCTCTCTGCAAGTATGAACCGTGGCCGAGTAAGTAGCAGCACATGTCATAGTAGAGCGCCCCACATAGCAGGTCATGTTGTCCCATCTAAACCGTGTACACGTACATACAGCCACATGCGAAAACACGTACATGGCTGGGTAGGAACAGAGAAACTGCGTCATCGTCGTGTTCATGGCGAGGCAACGGAATGCGTCGTGTTCATTGGGAGGCAACAAAAAACTTTGATGTTCATCGGGAGCCAACCAGCTTGGACGGAATAGCCGGTGGAAACAAGGCCTAGCGTACCGTAGAACGGAGGAAACGGCCTTGTGTTCCACCGGCCATGGTCGAAATGGGATCTTGTTCATCCGGAGGGGTCTGGCGTATCGCAAAACGGAGGAAACGGACTTCTCTTGGTAGAAACGGGGTCCTGTTGATCGGGAGGGGTGTGGTGTACCGCATAACGGAGGAAACAGACTTGTGTTGGAGCGCTACGGTGGAAACAGGGGTCCTGTTCATCGGGAGGGGTGTGGCGTACCGCAAAACGGGACTCCACGGGATACTATTCATCTCCACCGTCGACCTCCTCCAGCCTACACCGGCTACTGTTTAACCAGCCCTCTCCATGGGATCCTTTTCAACCACCCCTCCATGGGCTACTATTCATCTAGCCCTCCACCGGCTACTATTCAACCAGCCCTCCACGGGTTCCTGTTTATCCAGCCCTCCACGGGGTCCTGTTCATCCACCCCTCCACCGGCTCAATCGATCGGGCTCCTATTCATCCAGCGCCAATGGCCTCTACTACCACGGGGTCCTGTTCATCCAACCCCCACTTGGAATTGTTCATCCAAGCCCCCCCCGCTCCCCAACAACGCTCACTGTTCATCAAGGGAAGGAGGCAGCAGTGTTTGATCGGCTTCAATTAGCAGTAGTAGTGAAGGAATCGCTCAATCGGATTCAGTTAACAGCCATCGATCGATCACTCGGGTTCAGTAAAGCGTAACCTGTAGTGCAATCGCTCAGGTTCAATAAGCGAACGCCTCGCTCAGGTTGAGTTAGAGCCCAATGCCTCGCACCCACGCGCGTACGTGTACGAGAGAAACGCGAATCGCTCGGCCCCCGACCACCCACTATAACCGGGAACTCCCCGATATTTCCCTCGCCCTCGCTTCTACAACGGGTTTTTCCGTCATGGATGGCCCAAAGAATGTCATGCAGGTGTGTGATGTCGCTTGAAGCTACGTCGGTATTTCCCCAAAGAGGAAGGGATGATGCAGCACAGCGGCGGTAGGTATTTCCCTCAAAAATGAAACCTAGGTTATTGAACAAGCAGGAGAACCAAGCAACACAACGTAAACAGCTCCTGCACACAAATAACAACACCTCGCAACCCGACGTGTTAAAGGGGTTGTCAATCCCTTTCAGGGTACGGCGCCAGAAACGGAGTGTGGATGGGAGAAAGTTGTAATAGATTGAAATAATAGATCGCAAATAAAATAAAGTGCAGCAAGGTATTTTTGTATTTTTGGTTTAATAGATCTGAATAAAAGTGCAAAGGAAAAATATATCACAAAGCAAATATATGAGAAAGAAGACCCGGGGCCGTAGGTTTCACTAGTGGCTTCTCTCGAGAAAAATAGCAAACGGTGGGTAAACAAATTACGGTTGGGCAATTGATAGAACCTCAAATAATTATGACGATATCCAGGCAATGATCATTACATAGGCATCACGTCCAAGATTAGTAGACCGAGTCATGCCTGCATCTACTACTATTACTCCACACATCGACTTCTCTCCAGCATGCATCTAGTGTATTAAGTTCATGGAATAATGTAGTAATGCAATAAGAATGATGACATGATGTAGACAATATCCGTTTATCTATATGGTGGTAGATATAGATCTCGTCTTTTTATCCTTAGTAGCAACGATACATACGTGTCGGTTCCCTTTCTGTCACTGGAATCAAGCACCGTAAGATGGAACCCACTACCAGGCACCTCTTCCCATTGCAAGATAAATAGATCAAGTAGGCCAAACAAAACCCAAATATTGGAGAAGAAATACGAGGCTATAAGAGATCAATGAAACTCAAATAACTTTCATGGATATAAAAAGATATGACTGATCATAAACTCAAAGTTCATCAGATCTGAACAAACACACCACAAAAAGAGTTACATCATATGGATCTCCAAGAGACCATTGTATTGAGAATTCAGCGAGAGAGAGAAGGACATCAATCTACTAACTACGGACCCGAAGGTCTACAAGAACTACTCATGCATCATCGGAGATGTACCAATAGAGGTGGTGAACCCCATCCGAGATGGTGTCTAGATTGGATCTGGTGGTTCTGGACTCTACGGCGGCTGGATGAATATTTCGTCGACTCCTCTAGGGTTCTGGTATTTTTGGGGTATTTATACAACAAAGAGGCGGTCCGGGGCACCGAGGTGGGCACAACCCACCAGGGTGCGCCTGGGCCTCCTGGCGCGCCCTCGTGGGTTGTGCCCCCTCGGGCACCCCCATGTGCAACCAGGCCCATGGCCTTCCTTCCGCCCATAAAAAATCATCGTGGAGTTTCGTGGAATTTGGACTTCGTCTGATATTGATTTCCTGCGATGTAAAAAACTTGGAAAAAACAGCAACTGGCACTTGGCGCTATGTCAATAGGTTAGTACCAAAAAATGATATAAAATGACTATAAAATGATTATATAACATCCAAGATTGATAATAAAACAGCATGGAACAATCAAAAATTATAGATACGTTGGAGACGTATCAGCATCCCCAAGCTTAACTACTACTCGTCCTCGTGTAGGTAAGTGATAAAAACAGAATTTTTGATGTGGAGTGATGTTCATCATGTCATATCATATTCTTTTCTTCATATCATGGACATTTGGACTTTCATGTGATTCAAAGAAATAGTATAGTTTTGACACAATAATTTAGATACTCAGGCATATCAACAAGCAACCATGTCTTTCAAAATATCAATGCTAAAATAAGTTATCCCTAGCCCATCATGCTCAAATATTGATCCATTCATGAAAGACACTCGAATATTAACAACACGCAATACTTAAGCACAATCATATTGCCTCCTAGTTGGTGCTTTTTATGAGAGAAGATGGAGACTCAAATTCAAAAATAAAAATTGCATAAAGTAAAAGAAAGGCCCTTCGTAGAGGGAAGTAGGGATTTGTAGAGGTGTGATAACACACAAGTATAGGGGATCGCAACAGTTTTCAAGGGTAGAGTATTCAACCCAAATTTATTGATTCGACACAAGGGGAGCCAAAGAATATTCTCAAGCATTAGCAGTTGAGTTGTCAATTCGACCACACCTGGATAACTTAGTATCTGCAGCAAAGTATTTAGTAGCAAAGTAATATGGAAGTAACGGTAATGATAGCAGAAGTAATTTTTTTGGGTTTTGTAGTGATTGTAACAGTAGCAAGGGAGAAGTAAATAAGCGAAGAACAATATGTGAAAAGCTCGTAGGCATTGGATCGGTGATGGAGAATTATGCCGGATGCGGTTCATCATGTAACGGTCATAACATAGGGTGACACAGAACTAGCTCCAATTCATCAATATAATGTAGGCATGTATTCTGAATATAGTCATACGTGCTTATGGAAAAGAACTTGCATGACATCTTTTGTCCTACCCTCCCGTGGCAGCGGGGTCTTAATGGAAACTAAGGGATATTAAGGTCTCCTTTTAATAGAGTACCGAACCAAAGCATTAACACATAGTGAATACATGAACTCCTCAAACTACGGTCATCACCGGGAGTGGTCCCGATTATTGTCACTTCGGGGTTGCCAGATTATAACACATAGTAGGTGACTATAGACTTGCAAGATAGGATCAAGAACTCACATATATTCATGAAAACTTAATAGGTTCAGATCTGAAATCATGGCACTCGGGCCCTAGTGACTAGAATTAAGCATAGCAAAGTCATAGCAACATCAATCTCAGAACATAGTGGATACTAGGGATCAAACCCTAACAAAACTAGCTCGATTACATGATAAATCTCATCCAACCCATCACCGTGCAGCAAGCCTACAATGGAATTACTCACGCACGGCGGTGAGCATCATGAAATTGGTGATGGAGGATGGTTGATGATGACGACGATGACGGATTCCCCTCTCCGGAGCACCGAACGGACTCCAAATCAGCCCTCCCGAGAGGTTTTAGGGCTTGGCGGCGGCTCCGTATCGTAAAACGCATTGAATCCTTCTCTCTGATTTTTTTCTCCCCGGACACGAATATATGGAGTTGGAGTTGAGGTCGGTGGAGCGTCAGGGGGCCCACGAGGCAGGGGGCGCACCCAGGGGGCAGGTGCGCCCCCACCCTCATGGACAGGTGGAGGCCCCCCTGATGTGGATTCTTCTTCCAATGTTTTTAATATTTTCCAAAAATATGTTCCGTGGAGTTTCAGGTCATTCCGAGAACTTTTGTTTCTGCACATAAATAACACCATGGCAATTCTGCTGAAAACAGCGTCAGTCCGGGTTAGTTCCATTCAAATCATGCAAGTTAGAGTCCAAAACAAAGGCAAAAGTGTTTGGAAAAGTAGATACGATGGAGACGTATCAACTCCCCCAAGCTTAAACCTTTGCTTGTCCTCAAGCAATTCAGTTGATAAACTGAAAGTGATAAAGGAAAACTTTTACAAACTATGTTTGCTCCTGTAAATATGTAAAGCCAGCATTCAAGTTTCCAGCAAAGATTATAACTAACCACATTCACAATAACACTTAGGTCTCATGCTTACTCATATCAATGGCATAATCAACTACCGAGCTATAATAATAAATCTCGGATGACAACACTTTCTCAAAACAATCATAATATGATATAATAAGATGGTATCTCCCTAGCCCTTTCTGAGAACGCAAAACATAAATGCAGAGCGCCTTTAAAGATCAAGGACTGACTAGACATTGTAATTCATGGTAAAAGAGATCCAGTCATACCCAATTTAAAACAAAAAAGGAGCTAGCCAACTCGCGTGGAGGAGGCTCCCCCGATTTGCATCTTCGTTGGCCCTTATATCATGGTTGACCGAGTCTTTTTTTGCCTGCCGTCCGTTGGATCTCGCTGGGAATTTACTCCTGTAGTTTTGATCGTGTGGTGAAATCTGGATAGTGTATGACGTGTGGGCTCAGGCTAGATCCGATTGGCTGGGTTAATCTCTTCTAGGTGTACACACGCCTCTCTACACGCGCGTCGCAAGGCGCTAGCATCCTACGTGTCGTAAGCGGAGTGGGGAGCTCAAATGCGCAATTGACTAGAGAGAGATAGAGGATGGACTGATGCGTATGAACCCGCCCCGCGAACTATGATGGGTGGGCCTTGTTGGATGATGGTCCCACACAACGGTAGCTGGGTTGTTTTCTTCCGCGTGCATATTGACCGGGGTTATCCAGTGGGAGATAAAAATCATCCCGCGCTGCGCGGCGTGACGTGCGTCCCATGCCCTTCCCACGCCGCGTCAGTCAAACACCGGCCCTGTTTCTCCCAATCCCAGCAGCCGCCGCGCCCGGCACACCCTTCCCCGCCGAGCCAACCGCGCATGGGCGCTCTTGGATCGGGAGCTGCGACGAAGCTGGGGTTCGGGCACGTTGCACCGGAGGCTGAACTCCACCTCTTCCTCGTGGTGCAGCGGACAGCGGCTCTTGCGGCCGTGCGGCCGACAGCGGCCTCAGCGGGCTCTCCATCCCCGCTCCTCATCGGCTCCTCTTCTCCATGCCGCCGCCGCCTCCTCCTTTTCCCCGTCCCTCACGGCCGCCTCGCCCCCTCCGCCTTCAGCACCTCCTCCTCCCCTTCCTCTCCTTCTTCCCTGCCTCCAGATCCCGCCAATTAACTCGGGAGCCGACCTACAGGTAAAGGGCGATGGCGGCGGCGCTCGAGCAGATGAGAGGGAGAGAGAAGGAAGGAGAGGTAGGTGCAGCGAGGCGACGGGCGGGAGAGGAGCAAGGGCGAGCGGACCCGTCGCCCATGCCAGCGAGGTCCTCGGCCCTGAGCTGCGCCTGCGCCCTCGCGTCCGGTCTCACCTGGTCCTCAATGCTAGCCTCATCGGCTTGTCGAGCTGGCACAGCGGCGGCCGCTCTCAACATAGGCGGCTCATGTGGTGGTGCAGCGGACGACAGCCTCATCGGGTGGGCGATGGCGATCGCAGCTGGTGCACGAGCTCGCACTCCAATGCTTCCGTGCCCGAGTGCTTGCATCTTCACGGCCACCAAGTGCGCAGTTGAGTCTCCAACCATTTCTCTCTTGCCTTTGAGGTTGCATCTATCTCTCAGACATGGCCCTTTCCCCCCACCTGCCCTCCTCACTCCATGGCATCTTGATCTTGTCTCTAGGGTGCTATGTATTCTGTACACCTAAGACTGCTAATTTCATCTAGCCATAGTATGTAATTAGTAATGAGATGCATAAAGCTTATTGGTACATGACATGTTCATTAAATTTGACAGGCCAGTAGTTCAATTTTCTGCGGATGAGTCCTTGTCGGATGAACAACAGCAACATGGCGCAGAGACCTGCGGCTCGAGTAGGAATGGTAAGGGCCCATCAAGATCTGGCCGGCGCCGTGCTCCCTGGCGCTCGCACACAGCGGACTGTCCTCTACCAGTTCATTTTTTTTACATTATAACCTCCACCTATTGGAGTTTATCCTACTGTCAGTTCAAGACATACTCCTTTCCCTACATATCTTGTTTTCTGACTTTTTTTACTTCTATTATTATTTTGTTGATTAGAACAAAGTTGAAGAGATGGCTTGGAATCTCTTGGATATGTACTCATGTACTTCATACGGGGAAGGTTGGTTTATTTTCTGGATTCTTATTGGGTGTCGCTTAAGATATACTATTAATGAATCAGGTGTAACATTGTTTTCTTTTCAGCCTTCCTTGGTAAGGTCTGAAAGGAAGAACGAGGAAGCAAAAGTATGCGAAGATCAGTGAGAAAAAAATTGCAACATCAGTTGAGGTACTTGGTAGTTATAATGCGTGTACTGGTTGTTGGCACTCCGCCCTGTATATCTAGGTTGGTTATAATGTTCTGATTATTTTTCTGCCTCTGTGTCATGGGTATCCTACTGAGCTCACATCATATTTCCATTATGGTTATTGCCGCTCGCTTCGGTCTGACGACAGGCCTGATTATTCCTACCTTAAGGGACTGTTACGTGACCTCTTTATCCATGAGGGTTCGATTTTGTTTTCATTCTTGAAGAGGATTAGGAAGTATTATTTTCCTCTTCATACTTAAATCTACGAGATATTAACTTCCCCCGTCTATACTTGATGGAAACCTGTTGCATTCTGTGTATTATTGAAGTACCAACATCCAAAATGCTTTAAAGGTTACAACCGTAAGGTTCATACCAGAATAATGCCTTGCAGGATTTCAGTTTGACTATGTATTTGACTGGACAATATTGAAGTACCAGCAATCTCAAATTGCTGGTGCTCTGCCTCGTGTTGCAGTAAGTCTTTCGTGCACTCACCAACCAAAGACATGTCTATTTTCATATAGCCATCCATGTGAAATTGCGATGTCTTACATATATTCTACATGGCCATGGCGCAGGACCTTTTGGGTTGACACCACCTGTATTGCAGAATGATAGTCAATCTAGTAATTCGTTTATTTTGATCATTCCTTACGAGTATTACTATTACTGTTTTTAGGCAATATTGATGAGTAATTGGCTTATAATAAAGTTGTTAGAAAGTTTCTTTGCTTTTATGGCTAACTTGAACCAGATGGTCACCGGTTGGTCCTCCTCTTCTCTCCTCGCGCCATCGTCCTCCTCATCCATCTCCCGATTCAGCCAAGACAATGGGGATCAAGACTGTGTTATGTTGAAAAAAGGAAAGAGACTACTCTTCTGTTACTTACAGTACAGATATATGCTATAACATTACCTTTATGCTCTCTTTGGATTTCATTTTATGCCTACCAACAAGTAAGTCACTAATATCAATGCCTAAGAATTATTTTGTTTGCCATTCTAATTTTGACAGCAGAGAGCAATGGATATAGAAGAAATATGTAAACAATTGTCCCTTATAAGAATATGCAACAACTTATTCAGGTTACTTCTTAATTAATAACACCACTATATCATTACATACACATACTTAGAATGTGCCTTTTTGAGAGTGAGCCTCTGTTAGTACCTCACACTTATCTTATATGCCATTCCAACTATCTATTGCAGAAGAGAGCAAGGGATATATAAGAAATCTCCAGGCAACTTCGCTTAGATGCGTCATCTTCTGGTAGGAGTCAGCTTGAAGAATGACCTTCTCAGGCTAATTCTTGAGTCAGTGTTTCGGCTTTTCTCCATTGGTTCGTAAAATGTTGTTCCTATGCTTCGGGAGACTGCAACTGACATGTTGGATGCGAGACTGCAACTGACATGCTGGATGGGGAATAACCAATTGTTTGGCCAAAGAGCTACAACCAAGGACAAAGAGTTCATCGCAAGGGGGTGGTGTTTAGGATATATACACAAAAGTGGAAACTTTCTTTTCTACAGAACCAAATTATATGATGTAATTGATCATTATTTCTAAGATCTTCTCCTGAACTCAATATTCATCATGTATTAAGTGCATTTTATTGTGTAACTTTTTTTTGAGGGGTAGCTTTATTCGTCAAACACCACAAAGTGTGGGATAGAGTTCACACACAGGCTTTATTGTGTCACCTATGCTTACCTTTTTCTTTACTGTGTCACTTATGTTTACCTTCTTTTTTAACGTAAGCTATCTGGACTTTCTAACTGCAGGCTCAATTGTTAGACCCACCGATGTTCTAATTTGTTGACAGTAAGCAACTATTTTCATTTAATTCTTCGTTTGATTTTTTTAAAACTTATGCCTTCAGGTTCCTGAATAACAACAAATTATGCATGCTCATGTATATATTTTGAAGGACAAGTCTATTTATTAAGAAATGCAAATATTTCCAAGGGGTTCATGGTTTTAAATTGGTCTCTTGTGTCATTTTGCGCAACATGTCATCTAGAGAGCACGCCACTTGGAAGCCTTTCTCATCCATAGATCTGCCTCTGCACATCTTGATGTCAGGGATCGATGAGGCAGAGGAAATCATACCAGTATATTGCAATTCCAAAACTTACAAAAATGAGAAGGATTCCCGAACCTACAGATTTGTAATTAACATTTATCACTACATGTTGCCATTGGGTCATTCTGCCATTCAATGTTCATATAAAAATATGTTTTTTTAACTCAGATTTCTCAGCATGATAACCATATTTTCAACTTAAAAAGGCTTCATTAGCTGGTCTATACATGTTAGTCTAAAAAAAACTGGTCTATACATGTTATACAAATATGATTTTTTTTCAAACTCAGATTTATCGGCGTGATAAACATATTTTCAATATAGCATGATTTAACACATGGGCTTTCTACTACGAGTATTGAATATGTTCTTGCAAAATGAAACTATTTTCATCGATAACATGGCTTTAGCGGGTCTCTGCGCCATTTGGCGCAACGGGTCAACTAGTATAAATTAACAGTAATGGATAAAAATGACAGTAGCGCTCTCCAGCTAGTGCTTTTTAATAAGAGGGTGATGACTCGACATGAAAGTAAATAGATAGGCCCTTCGCAGAGGGAAGCAGGGATTTGTAGAGGTGACAGAGCTCGGTTTTGAAATAGAGATACATAATATTTTGAGCGGCATACTTTCATTGTCAACATAACAACCAAGAGATGGCGATATCTTCCATGCTACACACATTATAGGCGGTTCCCAAACAGAATGGTAAAGTTTATACTCCCCGTCCACCACAAGCATCAATCCATGGCTTGCTGGAAACAACGAGTGCCTCCAACTAACAACAGTCCCAGGGGGAGTTTTGTTTGCAATTATTTTGATTTAGTTTGCATAAAGCATGGGACTGGGCATCCCAGTTACCAGCCATTTTCTCGTGAGTGAGGAGCAGAGTCCACTCCTCTTGAGAATAACCCGCCTAGCATGGAAGATACGGACAACCCTAGTTGATACATGAGCTATTAGAGGATACAAAACAGAATTTCAATTGAAGGTTTAGAGTTTGGCACATACAAATTTACTTGGAACGGCATGTAGATACCGCATATAGGAAGGTATAGTGGACTCATGTGGAATAACTTTGGGGTTTAAGGGATTGGATGCACAAGCAGTATTCCCGCTTAGTGCAAGTGAAGGCTAGCAAAAGACTGGGAAGCAACCAACTAGAGAGTGACACAGTCATGAACATGCATTAAAATTAATAAACATTGAGTGCAAGAATGAGTAGGATATATTCCACCATGAACATAAATATCGTGAAGGCCATGTTGATTTGTTTCAACTACATGTGTGAACATGTGCCAAGTCGAGTCACTTAAATCATTCAAAGGAGGATACCACCCCACTATACCACATCACAACCATTTTAATAGCATGTTGGCACGCAAGGTAAACCATTATAACACATAGCTAATCAAGCATGGCACAAGCAACTATAATCTCTAATTGTCATTGCAAACATGTTCATTCATAATAGGCTGAATTAGGAATGATGAACTAATCATATTTACAAAACAAGAGAGGTCGAGTTCATACCAGCTTCTCTCATCTCAGTCAGTCCATCATATATCGTCATAATTGCCTTTCACTTGCATGACCGAACGATGTGAATAATAATAAGAGTGCACGTGCATTGGACTAAGCTGGAATCTGCGAGCATTCAATAAACAAGAGAAGACAAGGCAATATGGGCTCTTGGTTTAATCAACAATAATGCATATAAGAGCCAATTTAACATTTAAATCATGGTCTTCTCCTATCGACCCCCAAAGAAAAGAAAAGAAATAAAACTATTTACACGGGAAAGCTCCCAACAAGAAAAAAGAAGAACATGAAATCTTTTTGGGTTTTCTTTTTAATTATTACTACTACAACAAGAAAAGTAAACTAGCTAAAGCTATTACTAATTTTTTTTGTTTTTCTTAAGGTTTATTTAACACACAAGAAGAAAGCAAGAAAAAGAAAATAAACTAGCATGGATAATAAATTAAAGAGTATGAGCACCTGAAGGAAATATTCCCTAGAGGCAATAATAAAGTTATTATTTATTTCCTTATTTCATGATAAATGTTTATTATTCATGCTAGAATTGTATTACCCGGAAACATAATACATGTGTGAATACATAGACAAACATAGTGTCACTAGTATGCCTCTACTTGACTAGCTCGTAAATCAAAGATGGTTAAGTTTCCAAACCATAGACATGAGTTGTCATTTGATTAACGGGGTCACATCATTAGGAGAATGATGTGATTGACTTGACCCATTCCGTTAGCTTAGCACATGATCGTTTAGTATGTTGTTATTGCTTTCTTCATGACTTATACATGTTCCTATGACTATGAGATTATGTAACTCCCGCTTACCGGAGGAACACTTTGTGTGCTACCAAACGTCATAACATGACTGGGTGATTATAAAGGTGCTCTACAGGTGTCTCCGAAGGTACTTGTTGGGTTGGCGTATTTCGAGATTAGGATTTGTCACTCCGATTGTCGGAGAGGTATCTCTGGGCCCACTCAGTAATGCACATCACTATAAGCCTTGCAAACACTTTAACTACTGAGGTCGCAGCGGGATGATGTATTACGGAACGAGTAAAGAGACTTGCCGGTAACGAGATTGAACTAGATATTGAGATACCGACGATCGAATCTCGGGCAAGTAACATACCGATGACAAAGGGAACAACGTATGTTGTTATGCGGTTTCACCGATAAAGATCTTCGTAGAATATGTGGCAGCCAATATGAGCATCCAGGTTCCGCTATTGGTTATTGACCGGAGACGTGTTTCGGTCATGTCTACATTGTTCTCGAACCATAGGGTCCGCATGCTTAAAGTTTGATGACGGTTATATTATGAGTTTATGTGTTTTGATGTACCAAAGGTAGTTCGGAGTCCCGGATGAGATCGGGGACATGACGAGGAGTCTCGAAATGGTTGAGACGTAAAGATCGATATATTGGACGACTATATTCGGACATCGGAAAGGTTCCGAGTGATTCGGGTATTTTTCGGAGTACCGGAGAGTTATGGGAATTCGCCGGGGAGTATATGGGCCTTATTGGGCTTTAGGGGAAGGAGAGAGGAGAGGCTGGGCGCCCCCAAGGCCTAGTCCGAATTGGACTAGGGGGAGGGGCTGCGCCCCCTCCTTCCTTCTCTTCTCTCTCCCCTTTCCTTGACTCCTACTCCTACTACTTGGAAGGGGGGAATCCTACTCCCAGTGGGACTAGGACTCCTCCTAGGGCGTGCCATAGAGAGGGTCGGCCCTCCCTCTCCTCCACTCCTTTATATACGGGGAGGGGGGCACCCCTTGGAGACACAAAAATTGATCTCTTGGATCTCTTAGCCTTGTGTGGTGCCCCCCTCCACCATAATCCACCTCGATAATATCGTAGCGGTGCTTAGGCGAAGCCCTGCGTCGGTACAACATCATCGTCGTCACCACGCCGTCATGCTGAAGAAATTCTCCCTCAACACTCGGCTAGATCGGAGTTCGAGGGACGTCATCGAGTTGAACGTGTGCTGAACTCGGAGGTGTTGTACGTTCGGTACTTGATCGGTCGGATCATGAAGATGTACGACTACATCAACCGCGTTGTGCTAACGCTTCCGCTTTCGGTCTACGAGGGTACGTGGACACACTTTCCCCACTCGTTGCTATGCATCACCATGATCTTGCGTGTGCATAGGATTTTTTGAAATTACTACGTTCCCCAACAGCACCAACATCTAACAATGAGTGTGTGTGAACATAAATGTAATGTCGGTGGGAAATACGTACTCCCCCAAGCTTAGGCTTTTCGCCTAAGTTGGTTTATTGCCACGGATGGCCTGGCGGATATCCATAGTTCTAACCGGGGTTGTACTGAGATGCAGCGGCTATTGCATCGTGGGCTACAGCTTGGAGGCGAGCTTCCCTCGTCATCCTTTCGTACTCATTTGCCTCCTCTCTGGTTATAAAATATCTCCCTTTTTCCTGAAAGTCAAAGAGAGCGGGACCAGGGAGAACAATATTGAAAGGGTGACGCCTGTCAAAGATTAGTCGGTACTAGAGAGGTGGTTCTTTCCTCTCGACAAACTGGTGGTGAACCATAGCATTAAAGTCTAGGTAAGTAGGAGGCAATTCAATATCATCATCATGTATGGTTACACCAAGAAAATCAGCTAAGCGGGTTGCATAAATTCCACCAAAGAAATCTCCATTAAATCTATTATGATGCAACCTACGTGCAACAATGGCTCCCAAATTATAAGATTTGTCTCCTAACACAGCACTCCTAAGAATACTGAGGTCAGGGACACACATATGACATGCTTCATCTTTACCATTTATGCACCTACCTATGAAGAGAGCAAAATAATGTATAGCAGGAAAATGAATGCTCCCTATGGTAGCTTGTGCTATATCTCTAGATTCCCCCACAGTTATATTAGCAAGAAAATCTCTAAATTGAGATTTGCGAGGTTCACTAGCACTACTTCATTGTGGAAGTTTACAAGAAGTTGTAAAATCCTCTAAGTCCATCGTATAAGATTTTTCATAAAGATCAAACAGGACAGTTGGAGAACTGCGTGAAGATGAAAATTCAAACCTCCTCACAAAGGAACTAGTGAGATAGTGGTACTGGCGGCACATTTCCTCCTCGAAGCTCACAAGATCAGCGTTACGCAAATATGCGTTAAATTCTTCCTTGATTCCCGCTCGATCCATAAAGTCCTCTGAAGGCCATTCACAAGGCCGCACTAGAGCGTTCCTTGGTGGCTCATCGTCAGCATCATGCATTGCAAGCCTGGGTCCTTGCTTCCTTGAAGAACCACCTTGTTACATTTTCCTAAGCATATTTCTTCCTCTAAAAAATTTCTGAATTTTTTAGTAACTTCAAATAAAAGTGAGCCAAGCTCAACAAAATTGAGAGCAACTACTCCTACAAGTGCCTATAGACTATATCATGCATTAGAACTACTTGGAACCATATAAATTTGACATGCAAGCTCAAGAACATGGGCACCTAGGAAGCACAAATTTGCCATAAATAAAGCAGTAGAACAAAAACTAATTAGAACAATGGAGGAGTCACATACCAAGGAACAAAACCCCCAAGCAGTTTTGTGAGAGGTGCTTTGAGCAAGGAGATCGAAAATCGCAGCCAAATGAGCTAGAACTCGTGCTTGAGCTGGATGGTGATTTTTTGGGAGGAAGAAGAAGTGTGTGGGTGTAGGAATAAGTGGAGGGAGCCACCATGGGCCCATGAGGCAGGGGGCGCGCCCTGTAGGGGTGGGCACGCCCTGGACCCTCGTGGCCAGGTGCTTGCTCCCCCTGCTGTGTTCTGAGTGCCAAATATTCTCAAATATAATCCAGAAAAAAATCATATTAAATTAGCAGGGCATTTGGGGAACTTTTATTTTCGGGGTTTTTTTATATTGCATGGATAATTCAGAAAAAAGACAGAAAAAGTACTATATTTAGTTATTTCAACTAAGTAACAGAAAGTAAAAGGAGGGTAAAGAAGGTTATGCCTTCTAGTTTCATCCATCTCATGCTCATCAAAAGGAATCCACTAACAAGGTTGATCAAGTCTTGTTAACAAACTTATTCCGAATAACATGAAACCGAAGAAATTCTGAATATCACTATGTTACCTCAACGGGGATATGCACATCCCCAATAATAAGAATATCATATTTATTCTTGACAGTAGGAAGAGGAAAATCAAAACCTCCCAAAATAATTGACGGAATTTTTCCAATAGAATTGATACCATGGACATGCGGTTGTTTCCTCGGAAAGTGTACCATATGCTCATTACCATTAACATGAAAAGTGACATTGCCTTTGTTGCAATCAATAACAGACCCTGCATTATTCAAAAAGGGTCTTCCAATAATAATATACATACTGTTGTCCTCGGGAATATCAAGAATAACAAAGTCCGTTAAAATAGTAACGTTTGCAACCACAACAGGCACATCCTCACAAATACCGACAGGTATAGCAGTTGATTTATCAGCCAT
Organism: Aegilops longissima; assembly: GCA_021605205.1. Lineage (NCBI taxonomy): Eukaryota > Viridiplantae > Streptophyta > Magnoliopsida > Poales > Poaceae > Aegilops > Aegilops longissima. The sequence goes on along the minus strand of CM038679.1, from coordinate 217,053,538 downwards.
TTGCAAAGATATTTCAGTAGGTGTCAACTTATTCAAATCAAGTCTACGATATAAAGAGAGAGGCATAACACTAACACCGGCTCCAAGATCACATAAAGCAGTTTTAACATAGTTTCTTTTAATGGAGCATGGTATAGTGGGTACTCCTAGATCTCCAAGTTTCTTTGGTATTCCACCCTTAAAGTTATAATTAGAAAGCATGGTGGAAATTTCAGCTTCCGGTATCTTCCTTTTATTAGTAACAATTTCTTTCATATACTTAGCATAAGGATTCATTTTGAGCATATCAGTTAATCGCATACGCAAAAAGATAGGTCCAATCATTTCAGTAAAGCGCTCAAAATCCTCATCATTTTTTTTCTTGGATGGTTTGGGAGGAAAAGGCATGGGTTTCTAAACCCAAGGTTCTCTTTCTTTACCATGTTTCCTAGCAACAAAGTCTCTATTATCATAACGTTGATTCTTAGATTGTGGGTTATCAAGATCAACAGCAGGTTCAATTTCTACATCATTATCATTGCTAGGTTGAGCATCAACATGAACATCTTCATTAACATTATCACTAGGTTCATGTTCATTACCAGATTGTGTTTCAGCATCAGAAATAGAAATATCATTGGGATTCTCAGGTGGTTCAGCAATAGGTTCACTAGAAGCATGCAAAGTCCTATCATTTTTCTTTTTCTTCTTTTTAGAAGGACTAGGTGCATCTAAATTATTTCTCTGAGAATCTTGCTCAATTCTCTTAGGATGGCCTTCAGGATACAAAGGTTCCTGAGTCATTTTACCAGTTCTAGTAGCCACTCTAACAGCAAATTCATGATTCTTACTATTTAATTCATTGAGCAAATCATTTTGAGCTTTAAGTACTTGTTCTACTTGAGTGGTAACCATAGAAGCATGTTTACTAATGAGTTTAAGTTCACCTTTAACTCTAGACATATAATCACCCAAGTGTTCAAGCGTATCGGAATTGTATTTCAATTGTCTACCAATATAAGCATTGAAGTTCTCTTGTTTAATAGTAAAATTGTCAAACTCATCTAAGCATTGTCTAGAAGACTTATAACAAGGAATATCACCTTCATCATATCAATAGAGAAATTTACCTTTACTACCTGTGTCGGGTTATCCAGACCATGAGTTTCTTCAATAGGTGATGAATTAAGATCATATGTTTCTTCAACATGCGGTAAAGTTAGACCATGTATTTCTTCAATAGGAGGCAAATTCTTAACATCTTCAACTTTAATACCTTTTTCTTTCATAGATTTCTTTGCCTCTTGCATATCTTCAGGACTGAGAAATAGAACACCTCTTTTCTTCGGAGTTGGTTTAGGAATAGGCTGAGGAATTGGCTCAGGAAGTGTCCAATTATTTTCATTAGTCAACATATTATTCAATAGAATCTCAGCTTCATCCGGTGTTCTTTCCCTGAAAACAGAACCAGCACAACTATCCAGGTAATCTCTGGAAGCATCGGTTAGTCCATTATAAAAGATATCAAGTATTTCATTTTTCTTGAGAGGATGATCACGCAAAGCATTAAGTAATTGGAGAAGCCTCGCCCAAGCTTGTGGGAGACTCTCTTCTTCAATTTGCACAAAATTATATATTTCCCTTAAAGCAGCCTATTTCTTATGAGCAGTGAAATATTTAGCAGAGAAGTAATAAATCATATCCTGGGGACTACGCACACAACCAGGATCAAGAGAGTTGAACCATATTTTAGCATCACCCTTTAATGAGAACGGAAATATTTTAAGGATATAAAGGTAGCGAGATTTCTCATCATTAGTGAACAGGGTGGCTATATCAATTAATTTAGTAAGATGTGCCACAACAGTTTCAGATTCATAGCCATAAAAAGGATCAGATTCAACCAAAGTAATTATATCAGGATCAACAGAGAATTCATAATGCTTATCAGTAACACACATAGGTGAAGTAGCAAAAGCAGGGTCAGGTTTCATTCTAGCATTAAGAGATTGCTGCTTCCATTTAGCTAATAGCCTCTTTAGATCATATCTATCATTGCAAGCTAAAATAGCTCTAGCAGCTTCTTCATCCATAACATAACCCTCAGGAACAACAGGTAATTCATATTTATTAGGGGGAGAGTCTTCATCATCACTATATTCAATATTATCAGTTTCAATAATTTCATTCTTTCTAGCCCTAGCATGTTGTTCATCAAGAAATTCACCAAGTGGCCCAGTAGTATCAATCATAGAAGTAGTTTCATCATAAGTATCATGCATAGCAGAAGTGGCATCATCAATAACATGCGACATATCAGAATGAATAGCAGAAGTAGGTTTACGTGTCGCAAGCTTACTCAAAACAGAAGGTGAATCAAGTGCAGAGCTAGATGGCAGTTCCTTACCTTCCCTCGTAGTTGAGGGATAAATGTTTGTTTTCTCGTCTTTCAAGTTCCTCATAGTGACCAGCAGATATAAATCCCAAGTGCCTCAAAGAATAGAGCTATGCTCCCCGGCAACGGCACCATAAAATAGTCTTGATAACCCACAAGTATAGGGGATCACAACAGTTTTCGAGGGTAGAGTATTCAACCCAAATTTATTGATTCGACACAAGTGGAGCCAAAGAATATTCTCAAGTATTAGCAGTTGACTTGTCAGTTCAACCACACCTGGATAACATAGTATCTGCAGCAAAGTATTTAGCAGCAAAGTAATATGGAAGTAACGGCAATGATAGCAAAAGTAATATTTTTGGGTTTTGTAGTGATTGTAACAGTAGCAACGGAAAAGTAAATAAGCAAAGAACAATATGTGAAAAGCTTGTAGGCATTGGATCGGTGATGGAGAATTATGCCGGATGCAGTTCATCATGTAACAGTCATAACATAGGGTGACATAGAACTAGCTCCAATTCTTCAATATAATGTAGGCATGTATTCTGAATATAGTCATACGTGCTTATGGAAAAGAACTTGCATGACATCTTTTGTCCTACCCTCCCGTGGCAGTGGGGTCCTAATGGAAACTAAGGGATATTAAGGTCTCCTTTTAATAGAGTACCGGACCAAAGCATTAACACATAGTGAATACATGAACTCCTCAAACTACGGTCATCACCGGGAGCTGTCCCGATTATTGTCACTTCGGGGTTGCCGGATCATAACATATAGTAGGTGACTATAGACTTGCAAGATAGGATCAAGAACTCACATATATTCATGAAAACATAATAGGTTCATATCTGAAATCATGGCACTCAGACCCTAGTGACAAGCATTAAGCATAGCAAAGTCATAGCAACATCAATCTCAGAACATAGTGGATACTAGGGATCAAACCATAACAAAACTAACTTGATTACATGATAAATATCATCCAACCCATCACCTTCCAGCAAGCCTACAATGGAATTACTCATGCACAACGGTGAGCATCATGAAATTGGTGATGGAGGATGGTTGATGATGACGACGGCGACGGATTCCTCTCTACGGAGCCCCGAACGGATTCCAGATAAGCCCTCCCGAGAGGTTTTAGGGCTTGGCGGCGGCTCCGTATCGTAAAACGCGATGAATCCTTCTCTCTGATTTTTTTTCTCCCCGAACACGAATATATGGAGTTAGAGTTGAGGTCGATGGAGCGTCAGGGGGCCCACGGGGCAGGGGCGCGCGCCCATGGGGGCAGGCGCGCCCCCACCCTCGTGGACAGGTGGAGGCCCCCCTGACGTGGATTCTTCTTCCAGTATTTTTAATATTTTCCAAAAATAAGTTCCGTGGAGTTTCAGGTTATTCTGAGAACTTTTGTTTCTGCACATAAATAACACCATGGCAATTCTGCTGAAAACAACGTCAGTCCAAGTTAGTTCCATTCAAATCATGCAAGTTAGAGTCCAAAACAAGGGCAAAAGTGTTTGGAAAAGTAGATACGACGGAGACGTATCAAGGTGCCAGAGCTCAAAGCGAAAAACTTGGAGATAAAAATATTTTGGGAAGTGTATCCATCCCACCAACGAAAATGACTTAGAGTTCCCAACACTTTCCATGCTAGATATGCCATAGGAGGTTCCCAAACAGAAAATAAGGTTTATTCCTTTTCCCACCATTCTTTCACTTTCCATGGCTAACTGTATCCACTGGTGCCCTCCATACTAGCACTTTCCAAGGAATTGACAACATAAAGTAAATTCATTTTTGGATTTCACGACTAGGCATCCCTAAGAACTTTGCCTTACTCTCGTGCAATGACAAGTGAATAAACAGTCATCTTGAGAATAACACATCCAACATGGAAAATATTAGCCACCTGTTACCGTTCCGCAAGCGAAACAAACACACAAAAAGAGGTTTATTTTGAAAATTTGAGATGACACATGCAAATTTGCCTAGAACGGCAAAAGAATACCGCATATAGGTAGATATAGTGGACTCATGTGGAAAAACTGGTTTAAAGGATTTTGGATGCACAAGTAGAGATCATACTTGGTGCAAAATGAAGGCTAGCAAAAGATTGGGAAGCGACCAACCAAGAAAAGAATAATCTCACAAGCAAGTAGGATATAATTTTCATTGCATGATTATTGACTTTCGTGCATTCATAGGGAATCACAAACCTTAACACCAATATTCTTACTAGAGCACATTTAGTCATCAACATAAGTCACATATCACATCATCATATCTCAAAACTATTACTAAGAATCAAGTTTATTTTGTCCAATGATCTTCTTGACATTTTTTTACTTTTTATTTATCCTTCTTGGATATCTATCACTTTGGGACTAATTTTCATGTGTTGCTTTTCAGAAGTTCAAACAAATATAAGTGAAGATCATGAGCATAACAAATTTTCTTTCTATCAAAATAATTTAAGTGAAGCAAGAGAGAATTTCTTCAAAATTTTACTAACTCTCAAATAAGTCTAAGTGAAGAAAGAGAGTATTTCTTCAAATATAACAAAGCACACCGTGCTCAAAAAGATATAAGTGAAGCACTAGAGCAAGTCCTAGCTCATAAAAGACTTAAGTGAAGCATAGAGAGCAATTCTAACAAGTCATGATATAATTTTGGCTCTCTCAAATAGGTGTGTCCAGCAAGTATTGATGACTTAAAACACAAAATAAAACAAGCAAAGACACATGTCATACAAAACGCTCCAAGAAAAACACATATCATGTGACGAATAAAAATATAGCTTCGAATAAAATACCAATAGTTGTTGGAAGAAAGCGGGGATGCCCCAAGCTTAGTTGGTTGCTCATTTTTGAATAATATCTTGGAATGCCGGGGCATCCCCAAGCTTAGGATCTTACATCCTTCCTTCATCCATCGTAAGATGACCCAAAATTTGGAAACTCCATCACGCAAAACTCAACAAAACCTTCGTGAGATCCGTTAGTGTAAGAAAAATAAACCACTACTATAAGTGCGGTATCAAACCAATTCTTATTTTGATTTTGTATTATATCTACTATATTCCTACTTTTCTATGGCAAAAACTCATCAAAGAAAACCATAGAGCTATCAAAATAAGCACACAACACAAAGAAAACAGAATCTGTCAAAACAGAACAGTCTGTAGCAATCTGATTTGTTCGAATACTTCTGGAACTCCAAACATTCTTAAAAACTAGGAAAACCTAGATAATTTGTATATTGATCTTCTTCAAAAAGAACTCACATTTTATCACATTCTGGTGAACTTTGAAAATTATTTTTGTGAGCACAAAGTTTCTGTCTTTTTTAGCAAGATCAAACAACTATCACCCAAGAAGATCCTATTAGTTATACTTGGCAAAAACTCTAATTAAAACACAAAAACACAATCATAACAGTAGCATAATTGTGTAAAAACTCAAGAACAGAAAGTAGAAAGCAAAAATAAATTTTATTCATTGGGTTGCCTCCCAACAAGCGCTATAGTTTTATGCCCTTAGCTAGGCATAAGGCAAGGATCTAAGTTGTTTATCATCTTTGGTTTGAGATCCACAAGATGCCCTCATGATTGATTCATAAGGTGGCCTAATTTTTGTTATAGGAAAGTTTTCCATACCCTTCCTCAAAAGAAATTGGAACTTAATATTGCCTTCTTTCGTATCAATCACGGCACCGATAGTGCATAAAAACGGTCTACCAAGAATAATTGGACAAAACGGATTGCAAACAATATCAAGGACAATAAAATCTATGGGCACATAATTCCTATTTGCAAGAATAAGAACATCATTAATTCTTCCCATAGGCTTTTTAATAGTAGAATCCGCCAAGTACTAATTCAAAGAACATTCTTCAAGATTAGTAAGACCAAGCACATCACATAAAGATTTTGGAATTGTAGAAACACTAGCACCCAAGTCACACAAAGCAAAACACTCATAATTTTTAGTCTTGACTTTGATAGTAGGTTCCCATTAATCATGCAATTTTCTAGGAATTGAAACTTCCAATTCCAATTTTTCTTCAAGAGCCTTCATCATAGCCTCAACAATATGTTTAGTAAAAGCTTTATTTTGTTTATAAGCATGCGGTGAATTTATCATGGATTGCAACAAACAAATACAATCAATCAAAGAGTGTAGGACCTTGAAGTATGTCTAGAGGGCGGTGATTAGACTACTTGACCAATTAAAAGCTATGCCTTTTTCCCAGTTTTAGACTTTGGCAGATTTTAGCTATCTTTGGACAATTCAAGCAATCATCACGTAGTTCAAGCAAGCATGCAAAGAGTATATAGGCAGCGAAAATAAAGCATGCAACTTGCAAGAATGTAAAGGGGAGTGTTTGGAGGATTCAAACGCAATTGGAGACACGGATGTTTTTGTCGTGGTTCCGATAGGTGGTGCTATCGTACATCCATGTTGTTGCGCGAGTCCACGGAGGGCTCCACCCACGAAGGGTCCACGAAGAAGCAACCTTGTCTATCCCACCATGGTCGTCGCCCACGAAGGACTTGCCTCACTAGCAATAGATCTTCATGAAGTAGGCGATCTCCTTGCCCTTACAAACTCCTTGGTTCAACTCCACAATCTTGTCGGAGGCTCCCAAGTGACACCTAGCCAATCTAGAAGACACCACTCTCCAAGAAGTAACAAATGGTGTGTTGATGATGAACTCCTTGCTCTTGTGCTTCAAATGATAGTCTCCCCAACACTCAACTCTCTCTCATAGGATTTGGATCTGGTGGAAAGAAGATTTGAGTGGAAAGCAACTTGGGGAAGGCTAGAGATCAAGATTCATATGGTTGGAATGGAATATCTTGGCCTCAACACATGAGTATGTAGTTCTCTCTCAGGACTGGTAAGTTGGAAGTGTAGGTTTGTTCTGATGGCTCTCTCCACGAATGAAGAGGAGGTGGAGGGGTATATATATCCTCCACACAAAATCTAACCGTTACACACAGTTTACCAAACTCGGTGGGGCCGAATCGTAAAACTCGGTCAGACCGATTTAGTAAACGTAGTGACCGTTAGGGTTTTCGGTGGGACTGACATGCAACTCGGTAGGACCGATATGGTTAGGGTTAGGGCATAACGTAATCTCGGTGAGACTGATTACACAAACTCGGTGAGACCGAATTTGGTAATTAGCTAACCAGAGAGTTGGCCAGGTAAACTCGGTAGGACTGATTTGCTCTTTCGGTGAGACCAAAAAGTTACAAAAGGGAAACAGAGAGTTTACATTGTAATCTCGGTGGGACCGATTCGCTCTTCCAGTGAGACCGAAAAGTTACGAAAGGGAAACAGAGAGATTACAACCCCATCTCGGTGAGACCGAGATCCCTATCGGTGAGACCGATTTGCCTAGGGTTTGTGGCAGTGGCTATGACATCTGAACTCGGTGGCGCCGGGTAGAAAGAATCGGTAGGGCCGAGTTTGACTTTGGGTTTAGGTCATATGTGGATGTGAGAAAGTAGTTGAGGGTTTTGGAGCATATCACTAAGCACATGAAGCAAAAGGCTCATTAAGCAACACCTCATCCCTTCTTGATAGTATTGGCTTTTCCTATAGACTCAATGTGATCTTGGATCACTAAAATGTAAAATGTAGAGTCTTGAGCTTTTGAGCTTGAGCCAATCCTTTGTCCTTGATATTTTGAGGGATCCACTTTCATCATCCATGCCATGCCATTCATTGAGCTTTCCTGAAATATTTGTCTTGGAATAGCATTAGCTCAATGAGCTATATGTTGTTATGAATTACCAAAACCACCTAGGATAGTTGCACTTTCCAAGAGAAACTATCATAATTAAAGTCTTTTTAATCCAAAAGAGTGGGCACATCACTAGCTAAAGTTTTGACCTCTCCAAACACACTTTAATGAATTTCTCAACAAGGATTTCACCCTCTGAAATATTGGGACGCCTTCTAGCTAAAGTTGACTCTTCTCCAGTCCCTTTTTCATCATTCTTAACTTTACTAAACACGAAATTAATAGAAGAAACACCAATCATTTTAAGATCTTCATCATCTTTGCAAGAATAATCACTAGAAGAAGCATTCTCTAAAAATTCTCTTTTAGCTCTAAGCATAGAAGTTTTTTCTACTTTCATTCAAAGAAACATAAAGAGCTTTAATTTATTGATCTACTTTAGGCACAATTATTTCATCTTGAGATTTTCCACATCATGAGCAATTCTATCAACACTTCTAGACAAATCATCAATCTTATTCAACTTTTCTTCTATGGAAGTGTTGAAAACTTTTTGTGTGTTGGTAAATTATTTAATATTATTCTCAAGATCAGAGGTGTTCGTATTATTATTGTAAGATTTATTTCCATAGGAATTGCCATAATTATTAGAGGAATTACTAGGAAAATGCCTAGGACTAAAATTTCCTCTATAAGCATGGTTGTTGAAATTATTTCTAGAGATAAAATTCACATCAATGGCATCACTATTTTGCTCAATCAAAGTAGACGAAGGCATATCATTAAAATCAATAGGAGCACTTTTACTAGCAACCAATTTCATAAGTGCATCAACTTTATCACTCAAAGAAGAAATTTCTTCAACCGAATTAACTTTTTTACTAGTAGGAGCTCTTTCGGTATGCCATTGTGAATAATTTGCCATGATATTATGAAGCAATTTGGTGGCTTCACCCAAAGTAATTTCCATAAAAGTACCACCCGCGGCGGAATCTAAAAGATTACGAGAAACAAAATTCAACCCCGCATAAGATTTTTGTATGAGCATCCAAAGATTTAACCCATGAGTTGGGCAATTCCTTAGCATCATTTCATCCTTTCCCAAGATTGTGCAACATGCTCATGTTCAAGTTACTTGAAATTCATGATCTGGGTTCTAAGGGAAATAATTATTCCTGGAGGAAAATACTTAGTGATAAAAGCATCTTAGCACTTATTCCAAGAATCGATAATATTGCGAGGCAAAGAAGAGAACCAAATTTTTGCAGAATAACGCAAAGAAAACAGAAATAATTTCATCTTGACCACATCATTGTCCACATCTTTTTTCTTTTGCACGTTGCATAATTCCTCGAAGGTATTAAGATGGGACACGACATCCTCATTAGGAGTACCGGAAAAATGGTCTTTCATAACAAGATTCAGCAAAGCAGTATTAATATCACAACTCTCCGCACTAGTGGCGGGAGCAGCAAGCGGGCTGCCAATAAAATCATTGTTGTTGGTATTCAGGAAATCACATAACTTGGTGTTCTCTTGAGTCATGATGACTACACAACAAGATTGCATTCAAAAACATTTCCGGTAAGAAAACGGCAAACGGAAAAAGAGAGGCGAATAAAACGACAAATTTTTGAGAAGTGGGGGAGAGGAAAACGAGAGGCAAATGGCAAATAATGTAAATTGCAAGTAGATGAGATTTGTGATTAGGAACTTGGTTATGATGAAGATCCTCCCCGGCAACGGCGCTAGAAATTCCTTTTGATGTCGCTTGGAGCTACGTCGGTATTGCCCCAAAGAGGAAGGGATGATGCATCACAGCAGCGGTAATTATTTCCCTCCGAAATGAAACCAAAGTTATCGAACCAGCAGGAGAACCAAGAAACAAAACGTAAACAACCCCTGCACACAAATAACAACACCTCGCAACCCAACGTGTTAAAGGGGTTGTCAATCCCTTTCAGGGTACGGTGCCAGAAATGGTGCGTGGACGGGAGAAAGTTGTAATAGATTGAAATAATAGATCACAAATAAAATAAAGTGCAGCAAAGTATTTTTTATTTTTTATTTAATAGATCTGAATAAAAGTGCAAAGGAAAAATAGATACAAATCAAATATATGAGAAAGAAGACCCGGGGGCTGTAGGTTTCACTAGTGTCTTCTCTCGAGAAAAATAGCAAACGGTGGGTAAACAAATTACTGTTGGGCAATTGATAAACCTCAAATAATTATGACGATATCCATACAATGATCATTACATAGGCATCACGTCCAAGATTAGTAGACCGACTCCTACCTGCATCTATTAATATTACTCCACACATCGACCGCTATCCAACATGCATCTAGTCTATTAAGTTCATGGAAAAAGGGAGTAATGCAATAAGAACGATGACATGATGTAGACAAGATCTGTTTATCTATATGGCGGTAGATATAGATCTCGTCTTTTTATCCTTGGTAGCAACGATACATATGTGTCGGTTCCCTTTTTGTCACTGCGATCAAGCACCACAAGATCGAACCCACTACCGGGCATCTCTTCCCATCGCAAGATAAATAGATCAAGTTGGCCAAACAAAACCTAAATATCGGAAAAGAAATATGAGGATATAAAAGATAATGCACATAAGAGATCAAAGAAACTTAAATAACTTTCATGGATAGAAAAAGATATGACTGATCATAAACTCAAAGTTCATCAGATCCCAACAAACACACTGCAAAAAAGGTTACATCATATGGATCTCCAAGAGACCATTGTATTGAGAATTCAGAGAGAGAGAAATACATCTAGCTACTAACTACGGACCCGAAGGTCTACAAGGAACTACTCACGCATCATCGAAGATGCACCAATGGAGGTGCTGAACCACATCCGAGATCGTGTCTAGATTGGATCTAGTGGTTCTGGACTCTGCTGCGACTGGATGGATATTTCGTCGACTCCTCTAGGGTTCTGGTATTTTTGGGGTATTTATAGAGCAAAGAGGCGGTCCAGGGGGCACCCGAGTTGGGCTCAACCCATCATGGCGCGCCTGGGCCTCCTTGCGCGCCCTGGTGGGTTGTGCCCCCCTGTGGGCATCCCCCAGGTGCAACCAGGGCCCATTGCCTTCCTTCTGGCCCATACAAAATCATCATGGAGTTTTGTGGCGTTTGGAATTCGTCTGATATTGATTTCCTGTGATGTAAAAAACATGGAAAAACCAGCTACTGACACTTGGCACTATGTCAATAGGTTAGGACCAAAAAATGATATAAAATGACTATAAATCGATTATAAAACATCCAAGATTGATAATAAAACAGCATGGAACAATCAAAAATAATAGATACATTGGATACGTATCACTGCATCTCCGGCCCGCCCAGGACGAAAAGCCCATTTTCTGTCATGATTTTTTATCATAGAAGTAGCAGCCCACCACATCTATGTGATACCGGGTTTTGTCACAATTATCTTCATAGAAGTGTCATAAGTATGACAGAAAAAAATTTCGTTCGGCCCAAAATGTCTCAGATGTGTCTTTTTTTGTAGTGATAATCAATCCAAGACATATGTTTTTGTTCGTATGTACATCCCAGACAGTGAATCCAAGACAAAGGTTTCTATTTGCACATACATCACACATAATTTTCCCTATCAATTCACCAGTGATAGCGTTGCCAGTGTAGACGATATTAACAATTTTATCGTTTGCGTTATTGAATGCATCACGCACAGTGCCTAGAAGAAACTATGTGGCATAGGCTGTCCATAACACACACTTTTTATGTGGAAAACATTTGCGCAAGGTGGCCTAACGCAAAATAGTTTTCTAGGGGAAGTCATGTGTGATTGTTCATTGATCCAACACGTTTACTTAAGAGAAACTGTGTGGGTTGTCTTTGGTCATCGCCCACGGTGTTGTATCAATAACCATCTGCAATAGAAAAACCCAATAAGCAGGCTAATTGGCCTATATTCCATTTACTAATCAAATTGACATTTAATATTAAGCACACAATATCTTTCATTTTCATATTACGGAACCAGGTCTCATAATTGAAATACATCAGAGTAGATCATCATATAGCTTCAGCACTCAGTTACGCCATATAGGCATATAGCTAGCTACCCCATTACACAACTGCACCAGCACCAAGTTTCACATGCAACATCTATAACCTTTGGAAATTGGCACCATAGGCGGTAGATAGATAGATGAATCTCATCTGGAAAACTACTAAAGAAAAAGGCGAATATTGAGTCTTCAATGATGTCGAAGGTCCTTGAAAGTTTAGGCTAGTGCCTGTGGATGATTGACTTTCCATCCGTCATCCTCTTGAGGAATACTTCATTCTACCTCGCCTCCTGACCATACATGTGGTTTGAGAGGTAATCAAAAGTGAACTGCTTTGGAAAGGCCTGAAAACAAATATATGCATAAATATCTTCTCTAAATTTGGAAATGGGGCAAAGGAATAAAAAGAAAAAGCATAAGAGTTAGTACCATCTTGTAGTTCGCTGATGTCTTCTTCATTGTGCACACAAAGATCTTGTTGTTTTTTGTCGCTAGTTTCTTTATCCTAACAATCTTTTTGAGTTTCTTGACTTGACTGATATTCATGGACAACTCATTTCCCCATATGCAAAATCGGTCGAATAGTGGTTCAAAACCTCAGACAACAAGACCTACATGTGCAAGACCAAATTGTTATAAACCTAAATATTGGAATGGTTCCTGCAATTGCACAATAATGTTCTATTAGACAAAGGACCATGAATGTGCAAACCTCAGTGGTAAACCTCAGTGCTTCCCATTGTTTCCCTGCAACACATATAAGGTAGTTATTGATCAGGTTAAGTGAGGGTTGGCATACTATCAGTAATGTTGATGAAAAATAAACACATTTTAGATTCAGCGGATTAATTTGAGCCACATGGAAAAGCCATTTGTCCAAACCAGGCATGATTAAGAACCAGTAAATATAGCAACTGTACATGTTTCTCATGTTAGTACAACCAGATTCGATTTATTCCTCACATGCAAAACAACACAAAGTTGTACCCACAACAATTGAACATCGCGTTGCAGAATTGAACAAAACAGTTAACTAAACACCACAATAAATGAACCAAACATTAACTGAGCACCACATTTGCACAATATATAACATACTAGAAGATCAGAGAGTTAACCAAACCAAGCATGCTTAACAACTTGGAAATATAGCAATTGTATTTGTTTCTCATGTATTCTCTACATGCAAATTCGATTTATTTCTCACATGCAAGACAATGCACAATTGCACGGACAAGAATTCAACATCACATTGCAGAATTGAACCAAACAGTTAACTAAACATGACAACAAATTAATGAAACAGTTAATACGTGAGCACCACATTGACGATATATAGAACATATATACTAGATGATCACATTGCAGGTAACAGTACATAGGACAATTCACTAAAACTTGTTAAGGAAAGGCAGGACTAGCACATGCAACAGGTAAACCAAACATGCTTAACCGGAGTAGCTAGCTAGCTGAACATAGGTCATTATAGTAAGCTAATATGACAAGCTACTCCTCATCGTCGGAGATATCAATGATGATTGGCTCCTTGGACTTGGAAGAGGGCAAGGCCTTCACATCATGGGTGCCCTCCTAGTAGTGGTGAGTTGCCTGACCCACTCCGGGCACCAACATGCTAGCTCTCAAGTTGAGGTAAACACGGGAACGCTGAGCTAACACCTTGTATTCTTTGTTGAAGACATCGACGGTGGCCTCGAGAAAACGCCATAAATTGTCATTTAAAGTAGCCAACTGCATGGCGTCATCAACGCGCAAGGCGTCGATGGTGGCCTCGACGGCGAGGTGCTCCTCCAAGATCTAGGGTCGTCATGAATGGCAGCCTTCATGACCTCATCTATGCGTGCGGCCGCGATTTCCTTCTCCACTGCCAAATGCTCCTTGAGCTCCTAGCTATATTGCATGCACCATGGCTAAGGGTGGCACTTATTTGGATGATGGGTTGGTGATTTGGGTGGAAAGTGTCGTGCCGGCGGGCGGGCATGTGGGATGTAGAAAGAGGAGGAGGATGGGGTCAAGTGTGGATTACCTGCCTAGATCGACAAGGCCGAGCAGCGGGAAGGAGCATCATCTACGAGGAGGTGGCGTTGCAAGCAAGCAGTGAAGGTTTGAACTTGCAAAGGAATGCGGAAATAGTGGAAATGTGTATTTCGGTCAGGAGGAGGGGGAGGTAGATATTGCCGCGTAAGCCAAATTTTTTGGCTTGGTGCTGCGAAAAACTGTCGCACAAAGTGTCATCAGACACAATCCCTTATTCAGCACTGTGTGTGATATGTGAACATCACAAACGATTCAAATAGCTTACCCCATGTGTGATGAGTTTGAGCGTGCAAATTTTGGTCTGAATTTCCCTGGTTACAGTGGTCATCCACGTCATTGCATAATTTGGGTACACAAAAGAGCCTACATCACATCACACTCACACTTCTTAATCGAGCAAGTTAAGCAATTAAATAGAGCTAGCTGACCTTAATATTACTCTAACAAAAGACTGACGCTCTAAATAAGGAGTACTACTCCGGCTGGTGCTCGCCTATCTCCACCGCCTCCTCCATGTCCAGCTCGCGCCCGACGATCTCCTAGGGAAGAGGCTCCATGGCATCCATCGCACCATACTCAGCAAGCAGCTTGCCATCTGTGTCCACCATCTCTTTAGAAAAGGCCGTCATGAGCTGGGCATGGGCGGCCGCAGTCTGGGCTTGGACGGGCTCCATCGCGGCAAGGTATGTCGCAAACAAATGGACGACTGCTCGAACGCTCTCGGTGATTGCCAACTCTTCAACCGTGGGTTGCTGACCATTGTCGGAGAAGTTGCATGCAATTTGTGCGATGACCGCCAGGAGTTGGGAATGGGCAGCCTCGACATTGGAGTGGGTGGCCTCCAACAGGGCTAAGGCGCCCGCTGCGGAACGGACAGCTACGACACCACTCTTACCATTTTCTATTCCTGTCACAGATGTTCCTGCTACCATCTGAGTTGCAACAACGGTCGTTTGGGCTGCCGTGGCCACTAGGTCGTAGATTGCAGCCGTGCTCATGTAGGTTGTTAGCACGCTCATGGCGGCTATGGCCGCGCTCTCGCCGGAGTGGGCCACCGAAGTTGCCCTCATGGCGCGGGTCCATGCCCCCATCTATGATCGATGTTAATTGAATAGTGAAATGATATTTGAGGCGCTAGTGTGTTCAATGCGCTGGCTATGGACTGTAGCCGACAAACCTTCTCGTGTAAGCCATATACTATGATGGTTGCTCCAAGATATTTTTTTGTCTTGATTTGAAATACATAATGGGGTCACAGCGGCAAAGGAGGGTGTTTGAATTGCTAGAACTTTAGTCTGTAGTGAACATGCAACTATAGGAGTGTCATCAAATTTTTTGGAATTATTCAGGTTTTGTTTGGATATTTTTATACATTAACTGAGTTTTCTATGCATTTAAGGTGCATAATTCAAAATTAAACTACATGCACATGCTCCGCTGCACCAAAATGGGTTGTAAAATCATATATGTGTCCATGGGTGGATGCTTAGGTCCCATGCCAGAAATGGGAATGAATTGCAAAGACCTTAGCACTGTGGCTCGCCGTCAAACGTTGAGATACTTGGTTTTGAAATTCTAGTGAACCAAAAGCTCATCTGAAATTTATGAAACTTGGCATGCTACCATGGAATGCCACCAACATGATGTGGTGAAAAAAATCAGAGCTTCTCACAAGAAGCCTCATGGTTCCGGTAGGGAACTTGTCACCTTTGTGGACGAAACAATATTCGTTGCCTCTTCTTGATTTCAAATTTTTTATAGATGCAACATAAACAAACAGAAGTGTCGTGTTAAAATTTGGAATTGTTGGGGTTTGTTTGGAAATTTTTATAGATTAACTGTGTTTTCAAGGCATTTTATGTGCATAATTTAAATTTGAACTACAGGCACATGCTCCCAAGCAAAAAATGTGTTGAAAAATGTAACGGGTTTCCTTGGGTGCATCCTTACGTCCCATGCAAGAAATGGGAATGAATTTCAAACAGCTCGGCACCGTCGCTCGGCCGCAAACACTGAGATACTTGGTTTTTAAATCCTAGTAAATCCATAACTCGTATAAATTGATGAAACTTGGCTTGCTATCATGGACTGGCACCAACATGCTGTGGTAAATTTTTGGTCCCATTTGGGGCAGGTTTTGGTATATACTAGAGATTCTCACAAACTAGAGATTCTCATAAAAAAGCCTCATGGTTCTGGTAGGGAATGTGTGTCACCTTTCTGGACGAAACGACATTCGTTGCCTCTTCTTGCCTTGAATTTTTTTCTAGATACAACATAGACCAACAGGAGTGTCGTGCTAAAATTTGGAATTATTTGGGGTTCATTTGGACATTTTTATACATCAACTGAGTTTGCTAGGCATTTTATGTTCACAGTTCAAATTTGAACTACTGGCACATGCTCCAGTGCAGCAAAATGGGTTAAAAAAAATCATATGTGTGTCCTTGGGAGCACGATTAGGCCCCATGCAAGAAATGGGAATGAATTTCAAACACACCGTGGCTCGGACGCAAACATTGAGATACTTGATTTTTTAATTTTAGTAAATCCAAACCTCGTCTGAAATTCATGAAACTTGGCATTGCTATCATGAAATGGCACCAACATGTTGTGTTAAAAAAATTCTCCTATTTGGGGCAGGTTTTGGTATACATTCCTCACAAACTAGAGCTTCTCACAAGAAGCCTCATGATTCCAGTAGGGAACGTGTGTCACCTATGTGGACAAAACAACATTCGTTGCCTGTTCTCGCCTTGATTTTTTTCTAGATACAACATATACCAATTGTTGTATTAAAATTTGGAATTATTCAGGGATCGTTAGGACATTTTTATACATAAACTAAGTTTTCTAGGCATTTTATGTGAATAATTCAAATTTAAACTACATGCACATGCTCCAGTGGAGCAAAATGGGTTGAAAATCATATTTGTGTCCTTGGGTGCATGCTTAGGTCCCATGCTAGAAATGGGAGTGAACTTCAAACACCTCGGCATCGTGGCTCGGCCGCAAACATAGAGATACTTGGTTTCGATATTCAAGTAAATCCAAAATTTGTCTGGAATTCATGAAATTTGGCAGGCTATCATGGAATGGTACCAACATGTTCTGGTATTCTTTGTGACCAATTTGATAGAAGGCACATGAATTAACATCCAACAAAGGCATTTTCAAACAAACAACTGTCACATTATCATCTCAAACGTTTGTATAATTTAAATCATGGGCGTTTTGGTAACCATTCACATGACGCCACGTGTCACACTTTTACTGGCTAGGAGGTGCAGTGCGGATAGCTGCTTGAGTAGACGGGATGCATGCAAGTGCAGTCCACTATGCAGGCTGAGTGAGAGGCGTGCAAGCAGTCCTCCATTGCGTAGGCTCACTGAGAAGTGTGCAAGCTATATGCTGCGGAGGCTCATTAGGAAGCGAGCCCTTTGGCTTCCATGGTCGCCCGCCTCACTCCCAACATCTCCATTAATGGCTCCCATGCCGTCGTTTAATATGGGCGGCCTAACTCTTCGCCTCCCATCCCCCTCTCACAGACCTCCACCAATTCCATGGAGCAGAAGGATCATCTACCACTAGTCTTCCAATTTGGTGAAGTCGATGTCACGCCCAATATACGACCCTATCCAAAAGGAACTCGAAGGTCCCACCATGGATAGACCCGCATATTGAAACGCTTTTGCAAGGTGGATATCATTACATCAACATTACATAATACATAGGGATACATACATAAGGCACGAATGCCACAAGAATACATCATCATCATACAAGATCAACATCCGACTACGGATGAAACATAAACAGAAGCTCAAACGACATCCACCCTGCTAGCCCAGGCCGCCGACCTGGAACCTATCCCCTGATCGAAGAAGCAGAAGAAGAACTCAAGACAAGCAAGCATAGTTCTCGCGTCATGATCATCACAAACCTGTACCTGCAACTGGTGGTGTAGTAATCTGTGAGCCACGAGGATTCGGCAATCCCATTACCATGGGTAGCAAGACTAGCAAAGCTTAAGTAGGAAAGGAAGGGATAAAGTGGTGAGGTTGCAGCAGCGACTAAGCATATATGGTGGCTAACCAACGCAAATGAGAGCGAGAAGAGAAACAAAGGAACGGGCGCCAACTAGTAATGATCAAGAAGTGATCCTGAATTCCTACTTACGTCAGACATAACCCAGAAACCGTGTTCACTTCCCGGACTCCGCCGAAAAGAGACCATCACGGCAACACATGCGGTTGATGCGTTTTAATTCGGATCTGGTGTCAAGTTATCTACAACCGGACATTAACAAATTCCCATCTGCTACATAACCGCGGGCACGGCTTTCGAAAGTTCAAACCCTGCAGGGGTGTCCCAACTTAGCCCATGATAAGCTCTCGCGATCAATGAAGGATATTCCTTCTACCCAGGAAGACCCGATCAGTCTCGGAATCCCGGCTACAAGACATTTTGACAGTAATAAAACAAGACCAGCAAAGCCGCCCGATGCGCCGACAATCCCGATAGGAGCTGCACATATCTCGTTCTCAGGGCAACACCGGATGAGACATCCTACGAGTAAAACCAGACCCCGAGTTTCCCCGAGGGGGCCCCGCAGTCTACTCGGTTCGGGCCAACACTTAGACAAGCATTGGCCCGGGGCTAATAAAGATGACCCTTGGGTTAATTACTCCCAAGGGAAATGTAGGTGGTGGTGAGGCAAATGGTAAAACCAAGGTTGGGCCTTGCTGGAGGAGTCTTATTCAAAGCGAACTGTCAAGGGGGTCCCATAAATCACCCGACCGCGTTAGGGACGCAAAATCCGAGCCTTCCACCCTTTACCAAGTATATAGATGCATTAATTAAATAAGATATATTGTGATATCCCAACAAGTAAACATGTTCCAACAAGGAACAACATCTCCATGTTCCAACAAGGAACAAACTTCATCTTCACCTACAACTAACAACGCTATAAGAGGGGCTGAGCAAAGCGGTAACATAACCAAACAACGGTTTGCTAGGAAGGGTGCAAAAGGTTAGAGGTTCATGGCAATAGGGGAGGCTTGAGCAGCAAGTGATAGGTAGCGTAGCATAGCGAAAGAACGAAGCAACTAGCATAGAAATGATAGTAGTGAGATCCAGGGTAGCGGTCATCTTGCCTGAAATCCCGCTAGGAAGAAGAACGAGTCCATGAAGAAGGTGAAGCCACGAAGACGAACCAAGCGTAGACGAACGAATCCTCACGATCGCAACGAAACGGGAACTATCAAGAAGAAGCACACAACAAAGTAAACACACCACACATGAACAAGGCATGATGCACAACAAGCATGATGCATGACAAAGCTAGATGAGGCTACTCATGGAAAGAGATGATGCAAACAAGAGCAACACATCAAGGCAAGTTTAAATGAGGCCGGGAACAAATATAACAATTCCGGTAAGTCCTCATATGCAAATTTCGAAATTGGTCCAGATCTGAATAAACCTTATGTTCAAGTTGTTAAACAGCAAGTTAAGATGCAGCACGATGATCTACACGAAATTCTAGTCAAGTTACATATAAAGTTCATTAGATTCGGAGCTACGACCTAGAAGATATGAGCAAAACAAGATAAGCATGGCATTGATGCAAAATGCATCCAAACATCAAGCAAACACCTCAAAACAAGGATGCAACATGATAATATGAAACTACATGCAAAATCAAGCAAGTTTCATATAGAGCACACTCAAAACGGAGCAACGGATCAACACATACACCCTATACAAGTTATAGCAACAATCTGTCCAAAACAGCAACTAGGCATACTACAAGCATCAAAACAATATGCTACAGCACCCTAACATAAAAACAAAAAGCATGGGCATGATGTACAGGTAAAGCATGACAAAACATGAACACTGAGCTATCTCCAGAAATCACTAGAACATGCTCAAACACACATGGCAAGATTGCAAATAAAAACAGTTTCAGACTTTGCCGAAATTAACATCAGGTTGCAATGTTTATAGCTATCAACCAACATGTTACAGGAACTTATAATGACAAACAAAGTCATGGCATGAATCTAATCAAAGCATAGATCAAAAGTCCCTTACTGACCATGAGCCAAAAGGGCACATAAAATATGATGGCACCCATGCAAACATGGCAAGTTATATTACAGATTCATACATGGCAGGAACAATAATAAGTAGGCATGTTGGTGATCTTGAACCACTCACCACAGAGCAATAAATGGCATGGCAAGGCAACTCACAGTAAGAAGACATGGCATAGAATCTATACATGGCAAGAACGACATCATAGCATACACGGATCAACTACAACAACCTTGGCAAAATTGAATAACATGTAAACAATCTGCCAGGAAACATTTTATAGCAAAAGTAGAGCTCGATTGACTCAAGCTATGGCACTCCATAATTGAAAACAAGGGCATGGATGGATATATAATGACATGTATAACAAAACATCCTTACTGAAGTATCTCAAAATAAGCATGGATCTCTCGGTAGCATCAAGTTTACATGGCATAAAAATATCAGCAGAACAGGGGCTGAAATCAGCAACATCATGAAGCCTAGTTTGCATGCTTGTGCTAGTCACCACAGAGATCACAAAAATACAGGGCATACACCCCTGTAAAGATGGCATGGCATATGACAAAACACATGTAGGACTCAAGTTCATAGGATGCACACATCAATCATGGAAAAAATGACAATTGAGCATGTTATAACAGTTTCAGCAGGTTAACATCATATAGCACTCTTGCAACGAAGATTCGGGCATCAAGATGAACTCAAATGAACATGATGAAATGGAACGAAATGACGAGCACAACCAGATGAACATTTCGATATATCATGCACGCAAAACGGAGCAGCATACTAGGAGATATGATGCGATGAACATGTCAACATAATGCTGAAATCACAGGGACTTAGAGAAATTTCGGGTCAACCTCCAAATTTAGGGTTGCACGTGGATCGAGGCGGGGCCGAGCTCTCGCCGGAGCTGCGGCCGGAGGGGGGTTCGGAGGAGGCGGCCCCGCCTGGATCTCGCCGGATCCGGTCGGCGGCGGCACGGGCGGCGGCGCTGGGCCGGGCGGCTCGGGGCGCTGGGGAGGCACGGCGGCGAGCGCTGCCGGCACGGGCGGCGACCAGGCGCGCGCGGCGGCGGGCAGGCGAGGCCTCGCGGCGCGCGGAGGCCCAGCGGTCGGGCGGAGGCGGAGGCGCTGGGCGCAGCGCCCGGCGGGCGGCGTGGATGGGCCGGAGGGCCTGCGCGGGCTCTCCGGCGCGCGGGCGGGCGGACACGTGCGCTGGGCGGCGGCGCGGACGTCGGCGGGCGCCGGACATGTCCGGAGGCGGCGAGGGAGATTTTAGGTTTCGCTCATGGATTCATCCGCAATTTTGGGGGAGGGCTTATAAATAGGTAGAGGGAGCTAGGAGAGTCCAAATGAGGAGCGGTTTTCGGCCACGCGATCGTGATCGAACGACCGTGAGCATGGAGAGGAGTTTGCTGGGTTTTGGGCCACTTTGGAAGGGGTGTTGGGCTGCAAAGAGAAGGAGGCTTTTACGGCTACCCGGTTAACCGTTGGAGTATCAAACGACCTCCAAATGGCACGAAACTTGACAGGCGGTCTACTGGTGCTATACCAAGGCCGCTTGGCAAACCTCGGTCCATTCCGAGAACGTTTAACACCCACACACGAAAAGAGGTAAAATAGGGCGCCGGGAGACATAGGAGTGCCGGATTGCAAAACGGACAACGGGGGAAATGCTCGGATGCATGAGACGAACACATATGCAAAATGAAATGCACATGACGACATGATATGAAATGCAGATGATGACATGGCAAAGTGCAACACACAAGCACATGACATGGCAAAGATGGCGAATAACTGGCAGACACCTGGCGCATCGAATCTGGGGCGTTACAACACTCCTCCACTAACAAGAGATCTCGTCCCGAGATCTTAGGACCGAGACGGAAGGGAAAAGGATAAGGTGAAACAAGAACTCAAGAGAAGAACCAAAGAATCGAGAGCACTCGAGAAGAAGAGAGGAACGACGAGAATGACGAGAATCAAAAGCTGACGGAATCAGATAGACTATGAAAGCACTCGTTCTAACCGGAGTGGTTAGAATGAGAAAAGAAACGGATAAGACTGAAAGGATTTAGGCAGCACTCCGGCTAAAACATGGAGGAATAGAACTTGAACTTGAGAGGATAGAATGATACTTGATGAAGACATGACACAAAACCTCCGGGAAGAATTGAAAAAGTTGAATGAAAAGAACGGATAAGAATATGACAACTTGTGCCACGAATGAAATTGAAAGCATCTTTAGAAGGAAGGTTTAAACGGAGTTGTTGAGACAATCAACAACGAAAAGAATATGCTTGTTGTGGACTTATAGGTAACATCTCAAGATCATAAGGTGATAACCGGCCATAAACGGAAATGATTTGATAGCTGAGAAGAACGAAGAAATGCAAAACTCCACTTCAAAAGAAAACGGAGAATTAATTGCACTTCGAGAAGCAAGAAGGAAAGATACTTGAGCTCCACCAACAAAATCTTGATGAACTCTTGAAGAAAGAATTAAAGCATGAAGACCCACCGTGAAGAACTCCGATAACGAAAAGGATGATGAGATAGAATGAAGGATGAAAGAATAAGATTAAAGCTTGCGATGATTTAGATGGAGGTTCCGACGAGATGGCCGAGGAAATTTGAACTCCGGAAAAGAAAAGATTAAAACACTTGGAACTAGAATTTATTCATTACGAACAAACTCCGAAGGAAGGGATTACTCGCTTGGATGAAATAAGAATAAGATTTATTGTATGCTTATCCTTCATCAAATTAAATTGATGACAAACAATGGATTTTGCAAACTATTTTCTTCTTGAAAAAGAATTGAGAAGTGAGATATCGCAAACTTGAGAAGGACTTCATGAACCACCGGTAGGATTCGAAAGAACGAATGGATTAAAATGATAATCAAGGGAAAAGAATCTTGAACGAACCACCGTAAGAATTCAGAAATGACTGACGAAAGAGAATGAATCACCGGGAAGAATTAGAAGACCAAATATGCTCGAGGGAATTTAGATGCAAAAGGACAAGGAGATCATGAGCTGATTAAAGAACACTTGAGAAGCACCGGGATAATTGGATAACGTTAGCTGAAATTTGAGGACGAAGAATTCTTCTGGAACAAAGAAGTATTCTGAAATGGAGGCCTCCGGATCAATGAAACGGGAAAGCAACTCCTGAAATACTCCGGATGGGTGAAAAGAATAACTAACAAATGGAATAATTCGAGAGGATAGCATGAAGCTAGTCCCACGAATCTTTGGGAGAACGGGCAAGATTTAGAGGAAAAATTCTCTACAATCTTCAAATGATGACGAGAAACACCACCAAAATTAATGAGATACTCCGGAAGAATGAAAAACAGAGAGGCTGAGCCAACAATGAAAAGAATTTGAAAGAGATCTTGGAGAAGGCATGTGACTGATGGAATCCATTCTTACGTCCCACTTCAAAAGAACTTGAGAATACCTCCGGGATAATCAGAAGAGTCAGGTAAGATCCTGGGAAAAGACCTGTGGGTTAGGGCCCACTGAAGAGAAAAACACCGTTGGAAAGGATTATCGAAGAGATGATACACCGGAACGATTGAAATATTTGAATGAGGTGACAACCTCGAATTAATTCAAACACAGACGAGTCTCCTGAGATGTCTTCATCACTCCGGAAGGATAAACTGGCAAGAGGAGAACGAGCAGGAAAAACACTTCGAGGAAAAGAATATGATCAACCTCAAAACTTGAATTGAGTCCACCGGAGAAGAAAAGAGATGAAGAATGTCGTACAAAACGAGAACTCACAGGTTGAGATAATTAAGGGAAGACTCCACACGAATGAAATTGATGGTCGGAAGAAACTCGAACTCCGGGAAGAAAAAGGGTGGGAGGGCGGGAAAACAAAGGCAATTTGGAACGGGGAACCGACGAATATCTTGAAGAGAAAACACTGGTTGGAATCGTTGAGGAAAGAAAGCAAAGACTTCGCACGAGTAGGATGGATACTCGATTATGGACTCCGGTTCCAAGAAGAAGAAGGGTGGGCGGGTGGGCAAGAAACAACTCAGGATTTAACTCGAAGAAGAAGAGGCTCGAGTCAACTTGACGAGAAATGCACCGGACAAAAGAAGATGGACAACTCACGAAACTAACCACGTGATCCTAAAGAAAAATTTGAACGGGAAGAGGAGTAATTCGAAACACCTAAGTCAAGATTCCTCACCAGAGCGATTTAAGGACCGAGGAGTAAAAGAATTCCTACTCTCGATATAACTAGACTCAAAATAGTTTTCTTCTAGACTCAACAACGGCCAAACTAGACGATCAATCAAGGGGCTCCTAAGGTCGGTCGAGGCTCGATACCAACTTGAACACGCCCAATATGCGACCCTATCCAAAAGGAACTCAAGGTCCCACCAAGGATAGACCAAGATATTGAAACGCTTTTGCAAGGTGGATATCATTACATCAACATTACAAAATACATAGGGATACATACATAAGGCACGAATGCCACAAGAATACATCATCATCATACAAGATCAACATCCGACTACGGATGAAACATAAACAGAAGCTCAAACGACATCCACCCTGCTAGCCCAGGCTGCCGACCTGGAACCTATCCCCTAATCGAAGAAGCAGAAGAAGAACTCAAGACAAGCAAGCATCGCTCTCGCGTCATGATCATCACAAACCTGTACCTGCAACTGGTGGTGTAGTAATCTGTGAGCCACGAGGACTCAGCAATACCATTACCATGGGTAGCAAGACTAGCAAAGCTTAAGTAGGAAAGGAAGGGATAAAGTGGTGAGGTTGCAGCAGCGACTAAGCATATATGGTGGCTAACCAACGCAAATGAGAGCGAGAAGAGAAACAAAGGAACGGGCGCCAACTAGTAATGATCAAGAAGTGATCCTGAACTCCTACTTATGTCAGACATAACCCAGAAACCGTGTTCACTTCCCGGACTCCGCCGAAAAGAGACCATCACGGCAACACACGCGGTTGATGCGTTTTAATTCGGATCTGGTGTCAAGTTATCTACAACCGGACATTAACAAATTCCCATCTGCCACATAACCGCGGGCACGGCTTTCGAAAGTTCAAACCCTGCAGGGTGTCCCAACTTAGCCCATGATAAGCTCTCGCGATCAACGAAGGATATTCCTTCTCCCCGGGAAGACCCGATCAGTCTCGGAATCCGGCTACAAGACATTTCGACAGTAATAAAACAAGACCAGCAAAGCCGCCCGAAGCGCCGACAATCCCGATAGGAGCTGCACATATCTCGTTGGGCAACACCGGATGAGACATCCTACGAGTAAAACCAGACCCCGAGTTTCCCCGAGGGGGCCCCGCAATCTACTCGGTTCGGGCCAACACTTAGACAAGCATTGGCCCGGGGCTAATAAAGATGACCCTTGGGTTAATTACTCCCAAGGGAAATGTAGGTGGTGGTGAGGCAAATGGTAAAACCAAGGTTGGGCCTTCTTTGGAGGAGTCTTATTCAAAGCGAACTGTCAAGGGGTCCCATAAATCACCCGACCGCATTAGGGACGCAAAATCCGGGAACATAATACCGATATGACGGAAACTAGGGTGGCAAGAGTGGAACAAAACACCAGGCAATATGTAACACCCCGGATGTAACTTTCCATATTTGTAACTCCAACTCTTGCCATTTTCGGCATTGTGATATGATATTCCCTCCGTGGTTGGGTTCTTGTCTTTCGTTTTTGCATTTTGTCCATGTCATGCATTTTCATATCATGTCATCATGTGCATCACATTTGCATACGTGTTCGTCTCATGATTCCGAGCATTTTCCCCGTTGTCCGCTTTTGCAATCCAGCACTCCTATGTTCCCCGGCGCCCCTTTTACGCGTTTTTTCGTGAGCGGGCACTAAACTTTCTCGGAATGGACCGAGGTTTGTCAAGTGGCCTTGGTATACCACCGGTAGACCACCGGTCAAGTTTCGGGTCATTTGGAGCTCGTTTGGTACTCCAACGGTTAACCGCACTCTCGCAAAGGCCTCTTTTAAGTTGCAGCCCAACACCCCTCCAAAACAGCCCAATAACACATCTAAGTCACTTCCATGCTCTCCGTCATCGGATCACGATCGTGTGGGCGAAAACTACACTCCATTTGGAGCTTCCTAGCTCCTTCTACCTATAAATATAGCCTCCCCCCTCAAATTCCGGATCAAACCCTAGCCTTCTTCCACCCCGCGCCCCCGGACACGTCCGGTCCGGCCGGACGAAAACCGCCGCCACGCCCCAGCATCTCAGCGCGCGCCACGTGGCCCGCCTCCGCGCGCCACGCGCCGCCCGGGCCCGGCCAGGCGGGCCCGCCCGCCCGCCCGCCGGACTCGCCGCCGCCATGGATCTCCTCCGGCGGTCGCCGCCCGGCCCTGCAGCGCTTCGCCGGCCGCCTCCCGCGGCCTCCGCCGCCGTCGCCGACGATCGATCGCTGCCCTCGTCCCGCTGGCTACCGCCGACCGACCGCCGCCGCCGCGCCGCTTCCGGCGCCGGCCGCCTCGCCGTCGCCAGCCACCACCAAGCATCTCTTTTCCTCCGGCCGCGTCCCCGTCTCCGGCGAGCCGCCGCCGAGCGCCTCGGTTCGCGCGCGCTCCGGCCAGATCCGATCCAAACCCGAGCGGTTAACTTTCTCTCCCCCCCGTTTCATCTAAGTTTTTTTCTGTGATGATATTTGTTGCATTTTCATCATGCCATAACTCTGCATCCGTAGCTCCGTTTCGTGCGTGTAATATGTCAAAATGTTCGCCTCGAAGAGTAGATCATTTCATCTCATTGCATCATTTTCATTTGAGCTCATCTTGATGCCCGAAATGCTGTTAGAAGAGGGCTATGTGATGTTAGTTTCTATTTCTTAACAGAACATGCACTTTTGTTATTTTTGCTATGATTGATGTGTGCACCCTATGATCTTGAGTCCTACATGTGTCTTGTAATATGCCATGCCATATTTCCAGGGGTGTATGCCATGTATTTTTGTGATCTATGTGGTGACTAGCATAAGCATGCAAACTAGGCTTCTTGATGTTGCTGATTTCAGCCCCTGATTTGCTGATATTTCTATGCCATGTTAACTTGATTCTACCGAGAGATCTATGCATATTTTGAGATACTTCAGTAAGGATGTTTTGAACATATGGTTATGATCTATCCATCCATGCCCTTGTTTGCAATTATGGAGTGCCATAGCTTGAGTCAATCGAGCTCTACTTTTACTATAAAATGTTCCCTGGCAGATTGTTTACATGTTATTCAATTTTGCCAAGGTTGTTGTAGTTGATCTGTGTATGCTATGATGTTGTTCTTGCCATGTATATTTTCTATGCCATGTCTTCTTGATGTATGTATGCTTAATTTATCATGAAAGGCTCTGTAGTGAGTGCATCGAGCTCTTAAACATGCCTACATGTTATCTGTTTTTGCCATGCCACATTCTTGAAATCATTACGGAACTTGCTATTTTGACATGGGTGTTATTATATTTTCTGATCCTTTTTGGCTTATGGTCAGTAAGAGACTTTTGTTCTATGCTTTGATTAGATTCATTCCATGCCTTGTTTTTCTATTATAAGTTCCTGTATCATGTCGTTTGCTTGCTCTGAACATTGCTTCCTGATGCTGATTTTGCCATGTTCAGTAATTTCACTAAGTCAATGCAGCTGTTATGTTTTGCACTTTTGCCATGCTTGTTTGGACCTGTTATGATGTGATTTAGCCGTAGCTCAGTGTCCATCTTTTGTCAAGCATCTTGAGTAGATCACTGCCATATGCTTTTCTGGTACGTTTGGGTGCAGTAGCTTAATTTATTGTTGCTTGCTAAGTGGTATCATGCTGTTAATGGCAGATTTGTGCCATTCTTGTTTTGCTTGTCATTTGCAAATTGTGCATCCGATTCCGGTGATCTTTATATCGATTTCAACCGAAATAATCTCATCTTTCCAGCGGCATACTTGGTTTGCCAAGTTGATGCCTGGTTCATCATTTTCCTTCCGGAGCGCGCACACGCATTGCATATCACATCTCGCATATCATGTCATGTTTTGCATCATGTTGCTTGTGCATTGCACCGTGATTTATTGTGGTTCCTTTGTTTGTCTTCTTGCTTTGGGTAGAGCCGGGAGACGAGTACGTGAACGAGGAACCTGTTGAGAACGCTTATGAGGATCCAGCTTTCGACAACTCTGAGAACTTTGCAGGCAAGATGACCATACCCTCGAAATCACTTCTATCTTTGCTATGCTAGATGCTCGCTCTTTTGCTATGCCTATGCTACGATGCCTATCACTTGCTATATCATGCCACCCAAATTGCCATGTCAGCCCCTAACCATCCTTTCCTAGCAAACCGTTGATTGGCTATGTTACCGCTTTGCTCAGCCCCTCTTATAGCGTTGCTAGTTGCAGGTGAAAATGAAGTTTGTTCCTTGTTGGAACATGGAGATGTTGTTCCTGGTTGGAACATATTTACTTGTTGGGGATATCACAATATATCTTCTATAATTAATGCATCTATATACTTGGTAAAGGGTGGAAGGCTCGGCCTTATGCCTGGTGTTTTGTTCCACTCTTGCCACCCTAGTTTCCGTCATACCGGTGTTATGTTCCTTGATTTCGCGTTCCTTACACGCTTGGGTGATTTATGGGACCCCCTTGATAGTTCACTTTGAATAAGACTCCTCCAGCAAGGCCCAACTTTGGTTTTACCATTTTCCCCCCGGGTTTTCGCGAGCCCGAGGGTCATCTTTATTTAACCCCCCGGGCCAGTGCTCCTTCGAGTGTTGGTCCAAACTAGAGCACCGTGCGGGACCATTCCTTGGCAACTTGGATTACGTCGGTACCTGTACGTTTCGCTTATCTGGTGTGCCCTGAGAACGAGATATGTGCAGCTCCTATCGGGATTTGTCGCCACATTCGGGCGGTTTTGCTGGTCTTGTTTTATTGCTGTCGAAATGTCTTGTAGTCCGGGATTCCGAGACTGATCGGGTCTTCCCGGTAGAAGGAATATCCTTCGTTGACCGTGAGAGCTTATAATGGGCTAAGTTGGGACACCCCTGCAGCGTATTATCTTTCGAAAGCCGTGCCCGCGGTTATGAGGCAGATGGGAATTTGTTAATGTCCGGTTGTAGAAAACCCGATTAATTAAAATACACATCAACCGCGTGTGTAACCGTGATGGTCTCTTCTCGGCGGAGTCCGGGAAGTGAACACGGTGTTGGAGTTATGTTTGACGTAAGTAGTTCAGGATCACTTCTTGATCGCTACTAGCTTCACGACCGTGCTTTGCTCCTCTTCTCGCTCTCTTTTGCGAATGTAGCCACCATATATGCTAGTCGCTTGCTGCAGCTCCACCTCACAACTCAGTCCTTCCTATAAGCTTAAATAGTCTTGATCTCGCGGGTGTGAGATTGCAGAGTCCCCGTGACTCACAGATTCTACCAAAACAGTTGCAGGTGCCGACGATGCGGTGCAGGTGACGAACCGAGCTCAAGTGGGAGTTCGACGAGGAACGTGGTCGTTACTATGTGTCTTTTCCTCGATGATCAGAGTGGAGCCAGTTGGGACGATCGGGGATCTGTGTAGAATTTGGGGTATCTTCTTTTATTTTGGTTCCGTAGTCGGACCTTGAGTGTAATCTGAATGATGGATGTTTGTTTATGTCTTGTGTGAAGTGGCATCGTAAGCCAACTATGTATCTCTTTCCTTATGTATTACATGGGTTGAGTGAAGATTACCTCACTTGCGACATTGCTTTCAATGCGGTTATGCCTCTAAGTCGTGCTTCGACACGTGGGAGATATAGCCGCATCGAGGGCGCTAAGTTGGTAATCGAGCCTTCCCGACTTAGGAGCCCCCGCTTGATTGTTTGTTGGCGTTGTTGAGTCTAGAACAAAAATGTTTTGAGTCTTTGGATTATATATATCGGAGAGTAGGATTCTTTTACTCCCCGGTCCCTAAATCGCTCTGGTGAGGTCTCCGACGAGAAGTTTTGACTCTCCTCTCCTCAAATTTCACTAAAAAATTTTAGGATCACGCTGGTATCTTGGAATCGTTCCGATGGTTTTGTGACGAGAACATTGTTCTCGGTGCCTCCTGACATTTAAGGGTTGTGGCAGTGTCCCGGGAGTTGAGCTCCGAGGTGTTGTTGTCACAATTTTATCGCTGCAGATTCTGGAATACCGAGATTTGCCGACATCGAAATCTCTTTTGTACAGTTGTTGGTGAGATAACCCGATAACCCAAAGATTGGGCGAGCTCGAGTATTGCCATGACTCGATAACGGATGCTTTTCAAGGTCGAGGTACACGATTTCGAAGGTTTCTTGGTTATGTGTTGACGGATGGATACAATGGATCTAGGTATTGTTAGTTTGGGTGATATATTTTGTGTCCCTCAGATCCCCAACACCAGATTGCATAACCGAAAGTTTGGGAGTTTATAGGTGGGATTCAAGTAGCTCCTAGCATTTCTTCCCGCAGATATTTGGTTCGTGATTGGGTAATCCTTACCACTTATTTGTTCCAGTCGTACCTTGTTATTTTTTTAAATCAACCTTTAATCAAGTGGCTTCTCACCTTAATGGACGTGTGATGTTCTCTTTTGGAATTCATTCATTCATCCTTGTTCGAATGTTTATTGTGAAGACTATATGTTGCAATTTCTATCCGTTGATTCAACTTGACTATCTGTCTATCAAAGTGCTAACGGATGTCACCCTCTTCAGGATGGCTCCGCCAACGCCGTAATCCGGAACGAAATGATGGGAATCATCGAACCCTCCACCTCCACCTCCGCCTCCGGAGGCATGGCAAGCTATCATGGCAGCCACCAACGCCAATGCTCAGATGATTTTGCAACTCTTGCAAGAGCGTACCCAAGGGCAGGGCAATCAAGGAAATCAAGGTCAAGGCAACAATCAGCCGCACTTTGCTACCCTCGATCGGTTCCTCGCTAATCAGCGAAGTCTTTCGGTTTACGTGTCAAGGCCACGACGCCGACGATTGGCTTGTGGACATCTGCAAACATTTTGAATGTAGTAATGTCGACACGAGGACTTTGTCAAGTTTGCTTCGCTTCAACTCAAGGACCAAGCTGCTGAGTGGTACCAGCAATACAAAGATTCCAGAGGAGGTCGTGTCATTACAGGATGAGTTCCGCCGAGATTTTGAGCTCACCACATTCGAAAAGTGTTGTTGAGAGCAAGCGTGAGGAGTTCCGCAATCTCAAGCAAGGCAACATGTCGTGTATCAATACAATATCCAGTTTGAAACTCGCTCGCTTTGCTAAGAAAGACGCCCCGATGAAAAGAGTATGATCTATCAATTCAGAGGTGGTCTCGAGAAGATCTGCAATTAGCTCTCGTGCTTTTTGAGCCGTAAAAGTATGATGAATTCTACAAGATGGCATCAAGCAAGAAGCTGCCCAGCTCAAATGTGAGGCTTCTAAGAAGAGAATCGGGGATGCAGTTCAGTCTTCTTCTTCCTCTCAAGTGGCAGCTAAGCAGCAGAAGTTCTACCTTCCTCCTCCGTTCGTCGGCCTTATCGCCAGAAGAACTCAGTGGCCGTGGATCTCCCCACCCGCCCAACCCAGTTATCGTAACAAGTCTAATCCTCAAGCTCCAAGGTCAAGTGCTCCTTACCACCGTCCGCTCTCGTGAGGTGACTTGCAACAAATGTCGGCAGAAGGTCACTATGCTAACAAGTGCTTCAACCAAAGGCGCCTTCCGCCTCCTCCTCTGTGAAATCTTCCAGAATGCGGTGGTGAAGCATAATCCGAGCATGCCAAGGTCAATATGATGAATGCAGCTCAAGTGGAGGAATCCATCGATGTGATAATGGGTAATCTCTCAGTTAATGATATTCCTGCAACAGTCTTATTTGATACTCTTTCATTTCGAGACCTTTTGTTGCCAAGCATGAGTTTGTGACGGAAAAGATTCCTATTCCGTTGAAGATTGTGTCCCCGGTAAGCAAATGACTTCTCGAGTTTTGGTTCAATGTCGGTATCAAGATGGGCGACTATAGATTTGGCTAAACCAATTGTCCTTGGTGACTCGGATATTGATCTTATTCTTGGGATGGATCGCTTTCTCAGCACAAAGCTCAGCTTGATTGTGCTGCTGTGGAAATTCAATTGACTCACTCTTCTAATGATGTGATCACCTATGCCGCTTCGTGATGAAACCATTCGGTTGTTTTCTCTCAATGAGAAGGGCGAATTGATGCTATCTCTCGATTCGGTCATTTGTGAGTACCAAGATGTCTTTCCGTAAGAGCTTCCAGAATGCCTCCTCACCGCCGCTTGAATTCGTTATCGATCTTGAGCCCGCATCGAACCCGCTTGCAAGCGCCCATACAAGCTTGGACCTAATGAGCTGAAGGAATTGAAGAAGCAGCTCGATGAACAAGAGCGTCTGGTTTGATCGGACCGAGTTCATCTCCTTGGGGTTGTGGTGTTCTTTTGTCCAGAAGAAGGATGGCACGGACCGACTTTGCGCCGATTACCGCCCATTGAATAAGAAGACTATCAAGAACAAGTATCCACTTCCCAACATCAATGAGCTTTTCGAGCAACTCAAAGGTGCTAAAGTGTTCTCCAAGCTTGACCTTCATATGGGTTATCATCAGATTCGCATTCGTGAACAAGATATTCCCAAGACAGCATCGAACAAGCTTTGGTTCTTATGAATATACTTGTCATGTCTTTCGCCTTGTCAATGCTCCTCCAACATTCTCTCGGATGATGAACTTCATCTTCAACCCCTACACCAATGAATTTGCCTTGGTCTATCTTGATGATATTTTGGTCTTTCCAAGAATAAGAAGGATCATGCCAAACGTTTGCGATTGGTGCTAGACAAGCTCGAGAGTATCAATTCTATCTAAGTTTTCCAAATGTGAATTTTGGCTTGATGAAGTGCTTTATCTTGGTCATATCATCTCCGCCAAGGGCATCGCTGTTAATCCCGAGAAGGTGTCCGATTGTGAATTGGGAACCTCCTCAGAATGTCAAGCAGCTCCACAGTTTTCTTGGTCTTGCAAGCTATTGCCGAAGATTCGTTGAGAATTTCTCTAAGATTGCAAAGCCTCTTTCCAACCTCCTCCTTCAGAAGCATGTGAAGTATGTCTGGTCTCCTGAGTTGTATGTTGCTTTCAATACTCTCAAAGAGAAACTCGTCACAGCTCCTGTCTTAACTCCTCCTGATGAATCCAAGCCATTCGAAGTTTTCTGTGATGCTTCTCTTCAAGGTCTCGGTGCTGTGTTAATGCAAGAGAAGAGAGTTGTGGCTTATAACTCTCGTCAGCTAAAGCCCAACGAAAAGAACTACCCCACTCACGATCTTGAGTTGGCGGCAGTTGTCCATGCATTGATAACATGGAGACATCTCTTGTTGGGAAGGAAAGTGGACATTTTCACCGATCACAAGAGTCTCAAGTATATCTTCACTCAACCCAACCTCAACCTCAGGCAAACTCGATGGGTCGAAATGATTCAAGAGTACAACCCAAGTATTGAATATACTCCGGGCAAGGCCAATGTCATTGCAGATGCTTTGAGCAGGAAGGCTTACTGCAACAGTTTAATTCTCAAGCCCTTCCAACCGGATCTTTGTGAAGCTTTCCGCAAGCTGAATCTTCAAGTTGTTCCTCAAGGCTTTCTTGCCAACCTCATAGTCTCTCCTACTTTGGAAGATCAGATTCGTGAGGCTCAACTCCTGGATACCATGGTGAAAAAGGTGAAACGTGGTATCGACAAGGGCATTTCCAAATACAAGTGCTTCCACATTGATGACAAAGATACTCTTTTCTTCGAGGACCGGATTGTGGTTCCTAAGGGTGATCTACGTAAAGTCATTATGAACGAGGCACACAATTCGCTTCTATCCATTCATCCTGGAAGTACGAAGATGTACCATGATCTCAAGCAGTAGTATTGGTGGACTCGAATGAAGCGAGAAATTGCTCAATTCGTGAATGAGTGTGATGTCTGCAGAAGAGTGAAAGCAGAACACCAACGACCAGCTGGTCTCCTCCAACCTCTTGCTATTCCAGAATGGAAGTTTGATCATATTGAAATGGACTTCGTGACTGGATTTCCAAAGTCCAAGCGTGGAAATGATGCTATCTTCGTTGTCATTGACAAGCTTACTAAAGTGGCTCATTTTCTTCCTATCAAAGAATCTATCACAGCAGCTCAGTTGGCAGAGCTATACACACCCAGGATTGTCTCCTTGCATGGCATTCCACAAGTGATCTCTTCAGACCGTGGCAGCATCTTTACCTCCAAGTTCTGGGATTCTTTTCAGACGGCCATGGGCACCAACATTCGTTTCAGCATAGCTTTCCATCCTCAAACAAGTGGCCAAGTCGAGCGAGTCAATCAAATCCTTGAAGATATGCTCAGGGCTTGTGTCATTTCTTTCGGTATGAAGTGGGAAGATTGTCTTCCATATGCCGAGTTCTCCTACAACAACAGCTTCCAAGCAAGTTCGGGCAAGGCCGCATTCGAAATTCTCTATGGCGAAAGTGCCGTACTCCTCTCAATTGGTCCGAGACAGGTGAACGCCAACTTCTTGGCAATGACTTGATCACGAAGTCAAGAAATGTGCAAAGTCATTCGTGAGAATCTCAAAGCCGCATAATCGCGCCGAAGAGCTATTATGATGACAAGCACCGTGATGTGGCTTTTGAAATCGGAGACCATGTCTACCTCCGCGTCTCTCCAATGAAAGGCACTCGCGCCCGGTATCAAAGGGAAGCTTGCCCCTAGATACGTGGGTCCTTTCAAGATAATTGGCAAAAGAGGCGATCTCGCCTATCAACTTGAGCTTCGTCCAACTTTGCGAACGCACGATGTGTTTCACGTGTCACAGCTTCGCAAGTGCTTCAAGACTCTGAACGCACTATCAACTTCAAGAAATTGACCTTCAAGAAGATCTCTTATCATGAGCACCCGCTGCTATTCTTGAAGAAACCGAGCGCAAGACTCGCAACAAGTCAATCAAATTCCTGAAAGTGAAGTGGTCACACCATTCCGACCGAGAAGCCACCGGGAGCGCGAGGATCACCTCCGTTCGAATATCCGAGTTCTTTCAGTCCTAGATCTCGGACGAGATCCTCTTGTAGTGGTGGAGTGTTGTAACACCCGGATGTAACTTTCCATATTTGTAACTCCAACTTTTGCCATTTTCGCATTGTGATATGATATTCCTCCGTGGTTGGGTTCTTGTCTTTCGCTTTTGCATTTTTTCCATGTCAAGCATTTTCATATCATGTCATCATGTGCATCGATTTGCATACGTGTTCGCCTCATGATTTCGAGCATTTTCCCGCTGTCCGCTTTTGCAATCCGCACTCCTATGTTCCCCGGCGTCCCCTTTTACGTTTTTCCATGAGCGGGCACTAAACTTTCTCGGAATGGACCGAGGTTTGTCAAGTGGCCTTGGTATACCACCGGTAGACCAACGGTCAAGTTTCAGGTCATTTGGAGCTCGTTTGGTACTCCAACGGTTAACCGCACTCTCGCAAGGGACTCTTTTAAGTTGCAGCCCAACACCCCTCCAAAACAGCCCAATAACCCATCTAAGTCACTTCCATGCTCTCCGTCGTCGGACCACGATCGTGTGAGCGAAAACTACACTCCATTTGGAGCTTCCTAGCTCCTTCTACCTATAAATATAGCCTCCCCCCCTCAAATTCCGGATCAAACCCTAGCCTTCTTCCACCCCGCGCCCCCGGACACGTCCGGTCCGGCTGGATTTAAAACCGCCGCGCCCTGCCTCTCGAGAGCGCCACGTGGCCCTCCGCCGCTTCGCCGCGCCTGCCCGCTGGCCCGGCGGGGCCCGCCCGGCCAGCAGCGCCGCTTCCGTGCGGCCGGCCGGCCGGCTCCGCGCCGCCGCTGGATCTCCTTCGCCGGTCGCCGCCTGCCCCATGAGCTCGCCTGCCGCCTCGCTGCCTCCGCCTGCCCGTCGCCGCTGCGCCGCCTGCCTCTTACGCTGCCACCGCCCGACTGGCCACCGCCGCCGCGCCGCTGGCTCGGCGCCGCCGCCTCATTGTCGGCCACCGCCTGCCTCTCTTTCCCCTCCAGCCTGCCCCCGTCTCCGGCGAGCCGCCGCCGAGCGCCTCGGTTCGCGCGCGCTCCGGCCAGATCCGATCCAAACCCGAGCGGTTGACTTTTCTCCCCGTTTCATCTAAGTTTTTTTCGTGATGATATTTGTTGCATTTTCATCATGCCATAACTCTGCATCCGTAGTCCGCTTTGCGTGTAATATGTCAAAATGTTCGCCTCAAGAGTAGATCATTTCAACCCATTGCATCATTTTCATTTGAGCTCATCTTGATGCCCGAAATGCTGTTAGAAGAGGGCTATGTGATGTTAGTTTCATTTCTTAATGTAACATGCACTTTTGTTATTTTTGCTATGATTGATGTGTGCACCCTATGATCTTGAGTCCTACATGTGTCTTGTAATATGCCATGCCATCTTTCCAGGGGTGTATGCCATGTATTTTTGTGATCTATGTGGTGACTAGCAAAATCATGCAAACTAGGCTTCTTGATGTTGCTGATTTCAGCCCCTGATTTGCTGATATTTTTATGCCATGTTAACTTGATGCTACCGAGAGATCTATGCATATTTTGAGATACTTAAGTAAGGATGTTTTGAACATATGGTTATGCTCTATCCATCCATGCCCTTTTTTGCAAATATGGAGTGCCATAGCTTGAGTCAATCGAGCTCTACTTTTGCTATAAAATGTTCCCTGGCAGATTGTTTACATGTTATTCAATTTTGCCAAGGTTGTTGTAGTTGATCCGTGTATGCTATGATGTTGTTCTTGCCATGTATATTTTCTATGCCATGTCTTCTTGATGTATGTATGCTTAGTTTATCATGAAAGGCTCTGTAGTGAGTGCATCGAGCTCTTAAACATGCCTACATGTTATCTGCTTTTGCCATGCCCTGCTGCTTGAATCATAACTAAACTTGCTATTTTGACATGGGTGTTATTATATTTTCTGATCCTTTTTGGCTTATGGTCAGTAAGGGACTTTTGTTCTATGCTTTTATTAGATTCATTCCATGCCTTGTTTTGCTATTATAAGTTCCTGTAGCATGTCGTTTGCTTGCTCTGAACATTGCTTCCTGATGCTGATTTTGCCATGTTCAGTAATTTCACTAAGTCTGTGCAGCTGTTATGTTTTGCACTTTTGCCATGCTTGTTTGGACCTGTTATGATGTGATTTAGCCATAGCTCAGTGTTCATCTTTTGTCAAGCATCTTGAGTAGATCACTGCCATATCCTTTTCTGGTACGTTTGGGTGCAGTAGCTTAATTTCTTGTTGCTTGCTAAGTGGTATCATGCTGTTAATGGCAGATTTGCGCCATTCTTGTTTTGCTTGTCATTTGCAAACCGTGCATCCGATTCCGGTTATCTTTATATCAATTTCAACCGAAATCATCTCATCTTTCCAGCGGCATACTTGGTTTGCCAAGTTGATGCCTGGTTCATCATTTTCCTTACGGAGCGCGCATACACATTGCATATCACATCTCGCATATCATGTCATGTTTTGCATCATGTTGCTTGTGCATTGCACCGTGATTTATTGTGGTTCCTTTTTTTGTGTTCTTGCTTTGGGTAGAGCCGGGAGACGAGTACGTGAACGAGGAACCTGTTGAGAACGCTTACGAGGATCCAGCTTTCGACTACTCTGAGAACTTTGCAGGCAAGATGACCATACCCTCGAAATCACTTCTATCTTTGCTATGCTAGATGCTCGCTCTTTTGCTATGCCTATGCTACGATGCCTATCACTTGCTATATCATGCCTCCCATATTGCCATGTCAGCCCCTAACCATCCTTTCCTAGCAAACCGTTGATTGGCTATCTTACCGCTTTGCTCAGCCCCTCTTATAGCGTTGCTAGTTGCAGGTGAAGATGAAGTTTGTTCGTTGTTGGAACATGGAGATGTTGTTCCTGGTTGGAAAATATTTACTTGTTGGGGATATCACAATATATCTGCTATAATTAATGCATCTATATACTTGGTAAAGGGTGGAAGGCTCGGCCTTATGCCTGGTGTTTTGTTCCACTCTTGCCACCCTAGTTTCCGTCATACCGGTGTTATGTTCCTTGATTTCGCGTTCCTTACGCGGTTGGGTGATTTATGGGACCCCCTTGACAGTTCACTTTGAAGCAAGGCCCAACTTTGGTTTTACCATTTGCCACCTAAGCCTTTTTCCCCCGGGTTTTCGCGAGCCCGAGGGTCATCTTTATTTAACCCCCCGGGCCAGTGCTCCTTCGAGTGTTGGTCCAAACTAGAGCACCGTGCGGGACCATTCCTTGGCAACTTGGATTACGTCGGTACCTGTATGTTTCGCTTATCCGGTGTGCCCTGAGAACGAGATATGTGCAGCTCCTATCGGGATTTGTCACCACATTCGGGCGGTTTTGCTGGTCTTGTTTTATTGCTGTCGAAATGTCTTGTAGTCCGGATTCCGAGACTGATCGGTCTTCCGGTAGAAGGAATATCCTTCATTGACCGTGAGAGCTTATAATGGGCTTGTTGGGACACCCCGCAGGTATTATCTTTCAAAGTCGTGCCCTTGTTATGAGGCAGATGGGAATTTGTTAATTTCGGTTGTAGAAAACCCGGTTGACCTTAATTAAAATACACATCAATCGCGTGTGTAACTGTGATGGTCTCTTCGGCGGAGTCCGGAAGTGAACACGGTGTTGGAGTTATGTTTGACGAAGTAGTTCAGATCACTTCTTGATCGCTACTAGCTTCACGACCGTGCTTTGCTCCTCTTCTCGCTCTCTTTTGTAATGTAGCCACCATATATGCTAGTCGCTTGCTGCAGCTCCACCTCACAACTCAGTCCTTCCTATAAGCTTAAATAGTCTTGATCTCGCTGGTGTGAGATTGCAGAGTCCCGTGACTCACAGATTCTACCAAAACAGTTGCAGTGCCGACGATGCAAGGCAGGTGACGAACCGAGCTCAAGTGGGAGTTCGACGAGGAACGTGGTCGTTACTATGTGTCTTTTGCTGATGATCAGTAGTGGAGCCCAGTTGGGATGATCGGGGATCTGTGTAGCATTTGGGGTATCTTCTTTTATTTTGGTTCCGTAGTCGGACCTTGAGTGTAATCTGAATGATGGATGTTTATTTATGTATTGTGTGAAGTGGCATTCGTAAGCCAACTATGTATCTCTTTCCTTATGTATTACATGGGTTGTGTGAAGATTACCTCACTTGCGACATTGCTTTCAATGCGGTTATGCCTCTAAGTCGTGCTTCGACACGTGGGAGATATAGCCGCATCGAGGGCGTTACACAATAGGCCGAGCCTTCCACCCTTTACCAAGTATATAGATGCATTAATTAAATAAGATATATTGTGATATCCCAACAAGTAAACATGTTCCAACAAGGAACAACATCTCCATGTTCCAACAAGGAACAAACTTCATCTTCACCTGCAACTAACAATGCTATAAGAGGGGCTGAGCAAAGCGGTAACATAGCCAAACAACGGTTTGCTAGGAAGGGTGCAAAAGGTTAGAGGTTCATGGCAATAGGGGAGGCTTGAGCAGCAAGTGATAGGTAGCGCAGCATAGCGAAAGAACGAAGCAACTAGCATAGCAATGATAGTAGTGAGATCCAGGGTAGCGGTCATCTTGCCTGAAATCCCGCTAGGAAGAAGAACGAGTCCATGAAGAAGGTTAAGCCACGAAGACGAACCAAGCGTAGACGAACGAATCCTCACGATCGCAACGAAACGGGAACTATCGAGAAGAAGCACACAACAAAGTAAACACACCACACATGAACAAGGCATGATGCACAACAAGAATGATGCATGAAAAAGCTAGATGAGGCTACTCATGGCAAGAGATGATGCAAACAAGAGCAACACATCAAGGCAAGTTTAAATGAGGCCGGGAACAACATATAACAATTCCGGTAAGTCCTCGTATGCAAATTTCGAAATTGGTCCAGATCTGAATAAACCTTATGTTCAAGTTGCTAAACAGCAAGTTAAGATGCACCACGATGATCTACACGAAATTCTAGTCAAGTTACATATAAAGTTCATTAGATTCGGAGCTACGGCCTAGAAGATATGAGCAAAACAAGATAAGCATGGCATTGATGCAAAATGCATCCAAACATCAAGCAAACACCTCAAAACAAGGATGCAACATGATAATATGAAACTACATGCAAAATCAAGCAATTTTCATATAGAGCACACTCAAAACGGAGCAACGGATCAACACATACACCCTATACAAGTTATAGCAACAATTTGTCCAAAACAGCAACTAGGCATACTACAAGCATCAAAACAATATGCTACAGCACCCTAACATAAAAACAAAAGGCATGGGCATGATGTACAGGTAAAGCATGACAAAACATGAACACTGAGCTATCTCCATAAATCACTAGAACATGCTCAAACACACATGGCAAGATTGCAAATAATAACAGTTTCAGACTTTGCAGAAATTAACATCAGGTTGCAGTGTTTATAGCTATCAAACAACATGTTACAGGAACTTATAATGACAAACAAAGGCATGGCATGAATCTACTCAAAGCATAGATCAAAAGTCCCTTACTGACCATGAGCCAAAAGAGCACAGAAAATATGATGGCACCCATGTAAACATGGCAAGTTATATTACAGATTCATACATGTCAGGAACAACAATAAGTAGGCATGTTGGTGAGCTTGAACCACTCACCACAAAGCAATACATGGCACGGCAAGGAAACTCACAGTAAGAAGACATGGCATAGAAGCTATACATGGCAAGAACAACATCATAGCATACACGGATCAACTACAACAACCTTGGCAAAATTGAATAACATGTAAACAATCTGACAGGAAACATTTTATAGCAAAAGTAGAGCTCGATTGACTAAAGATATGGCACTCCATAATTGCAAAAACGGGCATGGATGGATAGAGAATGGCATTTATAACAAAACATCCTTACTGAAGTATCTCAAAATAATCATGGATCTCTCGGTAGCATCAAGTTCACATGGCATAAAAATATCGCAGTAGCAGGGCTGAAATCAAGAACATCATGAAGCCTAGTTTGCATGCTTGTGCTAGTCACCACAGAGATCACAAAAATACATGGCATACACCCCTGTAAAGATGGCATGGCATATTACAAAACACATGTAGGACTCAAGTTCATAGGATGCACACATCAATCATGGCAAAAATGACAAATGAGCATGTTATAACAGTTTCAGCAGGTTAACATCATATAGCACTCTTGCAACGAAGATTCGGGCATCAAGATGATTCAAATGAACATGATGCAATGGAAAGAAATGAAGAGCACAACCAGATGAACATTTAGCTATATCATGCACGCAAAACGGAGCAGCATACTAGGAAATATGATGCGATGAACATCTCAACATAATGCTGAAATCACAGGGACTTAGAGAAATTTCGGGTCAACCTCCAGATTTAGGGTTGCACGTGGATCGAGGTGGGGTCGAGCTCTCGCCGGAGCTGCGGCTGGAGGGGGGTTCGAAGGAGGCGGCCCCGGCCCGGATCTCGCCGGATCCGCCGTGGCGGCACGGGCGGCGGCGCGCTGGGCGGGCGGGCTCGGGCGGCGCTGGGTGGCACTGGCGGCGCGGCAGCCGGGCGGGCGGCGGGCGGCGACTCAGCCGCCGGAGGCGGAGGCGCAGGGTGCAGCGGCGCTGGGGCGAGGCAGCCCGGGCGGCGGAGCGGATGGGCGGGAGGGCCCAGGCGGGCTCTCCGGCTGCGGGCGGCGGGGCGGACACGTGGCGCGCTGCCACATCCTGGCGCTGGGCGGCGGCGTGGGACGTCCGGCGGGCACCGGCATGTCCGAGGCGGCGAGGGAGATTTTAGGGTTTCGCTCATGGATTCATCCGCGAATTTGGGGAGGGCTTATAAATAGGTAGAGGGAGCTAGGAGAGTCCAAATGAGGAGCGGTTTTGGCCACGCGATTGTGATCGAGCGACCGAGAGCATGGAGAGGAGTTTGCTGGGTTTTGGGCCACTTTGGAAGGGTGTTGGGCTGCAAAGAGAAGGAGGCTTTACGGCTACCGGTTAACCGTTGAGTATCAAACGACCTCCAAATGGCACGAAAATTGACAAAGCGGTTCATGGTGCTATACCAAGGCCGCTTGGCAAACCTCGTCCATTCCGAGAATGTTTAACACCCACACACGAAAAGAGGTAAAAGAGGGCGCCGGGAGACATAGGAGTGCCGGATTGCAAAACAGACAACGGGGAAAATGCTCGGATGCATGAGACGAACACGTATGCAAAATGAAATGCACATGACGACATGATATGAAATGCAGATGATGACATGGCAAAGTGCAACACGCAAGGACATGACATGGAAAAGATGGCGAATAACTGGCAGACACCTGGCGCATCAAATCCGGGGCGTTACAGTCGACTCCGAACTGGAGGAGATAGAAAATAAGGAGGAATGGGGCCTCAAGGAAATAGGCTTGAACGAGTTGGCCATGATGGATGCTGCCCGCGCACCCATCCCAGCTCACATCCCCGAGCCAGCGACCATCCCTGTGGCATTGACGGGCTGGTTGCCGAGAACTATCGCAAAGCTGGAAGCCACGGGCCTCAACGAGGTCCTCGCAGACCCGCGCGAGCTCGTGTACATGCCAGCGCCAGCGCCCCCGCCTATGCCTGTGCGCACCCCTATGATACGTCTCCGTCATATCTACATTTCCTAACGCTTTGGTTCTTGTTTTGGACTCTAATTTGCATGATTTGAACGAAACTAACCTGGACTGACGTTTTTATCAGCAGGACTACCATGGTGTTATTTTTGTGTAGAAATAGAAGTTCTCAGAATTGGACGAAACTTTTGGAGAATTATTTCATAATAAATAAAAATATTGGAACCAAGAACCACCGGAGGGGGGGCCTTGGCTACCTACAAGACACCAGGGCATGTCACCCCCTCCAAGCGCGCCCTGGTAGGTTGTGGGGCCATCGGGGCTCCGTTGACCCTAATCGCAGCACTATAAATTCCTATTTTTGGAGAAAAAATAAGAGAGGAAGTTTCGTCGCGTTTCACGATACGGAGCCGCCGCCATCTCCTATTCTACATCGGGAGGCCAGATCTGGAGCCTGGTCGAGGCTCTAGAGAGGGCAATCTTCGGCCTTCGTCATCACCGGCCCTCCTTCATCACCAAATACATGATGCTCCCCATCGAGAGTTATTAATTCCTTTGTAGGCTCCTGGTCGATGAGGAGTTGGATGAGATTCATCGTGTAATCAAGTTTGTTTGGTTAGGGCTTGATCCCTAGTATCAACTATGTTTTGAGATTGATATTGCTATGACTTTGCTGTGCATAATGCTTGTCACTAGGGCCCGAGTGCCATGATTTCATATTTGAACCGTTTATGTTTTCACCATTATATCTACGTTCTAGATCCGATCTTGCAAGTCATATGCACCTATTACGAGTTATGATCTGTAAACCCCAGTGTGACAGTAATTGAGATACTTCCCGGTGATTACCGTAGTTTGAGGAGTTCATGTATTCACAATGTGTTAATGCTTTCTTCTGGTTCTCTATTAAAAGGAGGCCTTATATCCCTTAGTTTCCTTATG
The DNA here is from genome assembly GCA_021605205.1 of Aegilops longissima. Lineage (NCBI taxonomy): Eukaryota > Viridiplantae > Streptophyta > Magnoliopsida > Poales > Poaceae > Aegilops > Aegilops longissima. The sequence continues at coordinate 217,009,484 of CM038679.1, read as the reverse complement.
GACCCTGTTGCCACGGGAGGGTACGACAAAAGATATAATGCTACTTATTTTCCATAAGCACATATGACTATTTACGGAATACATGCCTACATTATATTTATGAACTGGAGCTAGTTTTGTGTCGCCTTATAGGTTATGACTGTTATATGATGAATATCATCCAACGAATTCACCATTCCAATGCCTACGAGTTTTCCACATATTCTTCTTGCTAAGTTACTATTGCTATTTGTGGGGACCCCGACACATAATTCATGATCACCGAATGCACGTGTACAGTGATCCCAGAGATCAATGCTCACTGAACACACAGAAGCTGAATAACAAGAGTCTTACATCCATACATACCGTCTTACACAAATTATGACCATTATGGTCAAGTCTTACATAGATAAAGCCACAGGGGCTGAATACCAAATAAACTTTAGCAGCGGAAATCTTTGTCGATAAGTAGAACCCATGCCATCTGCCTTAACCCTACAAGCATTCTGACTAGGAAACGTCCTAGTTCGCTCGTTCGTCTCCAAAGAACTCTTCTTCGAACTCCTGCTCTTCCATGCCTGGCCAATTAAATAACCAGTGGCATGCCAATGAGTACTTTGAATGTACTCGCAAGCAACCCATGATTGGAACAAGGCACAATAATGCAAAGATATAGCACTAAGTAGGTAGTTTGCAGAAAGCTAGTTTTGAGTGCAATGGCATGTTCAACAACTTGTAAGACATGCATCAGGAGAATTCAAGTAACCATGAGGACAGGTTACAGATATCAACATAAATAGAGTGGGCATCAACCCAACTCAATAATGTCAAGTCCCTTGACCTGACCGAAGTAGTTCTCCCCAATTATCCAAACACACACACTGGTTCGTGAAGTTCTGGACTTAGTTTAAGCAGCACCGCCCAACTGTCCTTGACCGTGGACACGGCTATTCGAATAGTTTTACACTCTGCAGAGGTTGCACACTTCACCCACAAGATCCGGGGAGCTTCCGTATCATCCACGACCCGCGATACCTCAAGTACCCGGGGTAAGCACCCGATCACTATCTTTCCCTAGACGACACTAACAAGGAGTCCACTCGTTGTTCCGTATCCTCACGATGTACATCATACGAGACTCACTCGAGATTGTAACATCCAAGAGGGGACGCAACAGTGTATCCGGTGCCCTGTAAAAACAGTCAAGGCCGCCCTACCTGGCACGACCCCGTCCCAAGAGAGAGCACCAACTCTCCCCCGTCACTAGTAATGCGGGCTCCAAGCTAGTATCGGCCTAGGTAATCAATAATGCCCTTTCCCATACAAGGGTAGAGTGGTTGCGCATGTAAGGTTGGGACAGTCGAAAAATCTTAAATCTAATCCGTTTTCGAAAACAACACACACTTGCCTCAGTATACCACTTCGTCATCAAGTGGTTACCCATCTCATCATCTCCCTCGGGCATAAGTGGCACCCGACGGGGTTTTCAAAAAGTCCTTTGAAACTACTTTGTCTCCTTCATCATGCATATACCCGTCCCTTTTTGCGTAGCACTACTTTAGCATCCTATCTACTCCCACCGGCATGACCCTCATAAGAAGGTATAGTCATGCACAATGCAAGTATCAACGAAGAAGTACGGTGGCAAACCATCAAAGTGGTTACCACCTCATCATGATTCCGTTGCAACAACAATATGGTGCCATATGACATGCATAAAAAGGGTTTCATAGACATGGTCAAAGGGCTGCTTGCCTTGTCCTTCAGAGTCTGCAAACCTTCTGGTCCATCTTCAAGTACTCCATCTAATCGCCAACTAACGACGGAAACAATCACAATAAGCAACACAACAAGGCAAAAATAAAAGTGCTCTAAAAATGTGAGTTGGACTTTTCCAGGGTACCTCTTGTCATATGATGAATGACCAAGGTGATTTCATTGGAAGTGGATCAATGGATATTTCTAAACATTTCGATATGATGGAATCAAGGGGTTTATGGATTAGCAAGAAGTGTACAGAATAACTATTTGAAATGGTCAAAGGCATCCATTTAACAAGGAATAATTTTAGAAGCATCTAGGAGTTGGTTTCACTGGATTTGGAGTTCAAATGAATTTCCTATGAATTTGCAAAGTTGGCTAATATGAAGAAATGGCTCATTATTTTGTGTGGTATAGAAAGTATTAAGAAAAATGTTCATAAACTAAGCTATGAACTTAGAAGCATCTAGGAATTTGAATCATGGCATTTGGATAAATTTTGAGCTCTGTGATTTTTAAAGTTCATCATGTAAATAGGAAAATAGGGTTTCTGAAACATGTGTGAAGAAAAGTTTTCTGGAAAAATGTGCAAACAGTACCATGTGATAGGGCATGATTTTAGGAACTACTAGAAATTTGAATCATCAAAATTGGTGTTGAAATGAATTTGTTATGGATTTTAGAAGCTCAGTGAAAAGGAAAAATATATAAGTTAGGTTATACCTAAAGCACGCACTGGCGTAGGATAGCTGCTCGGCCGGCCCAGTAGCTCAGCTATGCGGGAGATCGGGCCACGTCGACGACGTACTGGCGGAGTCAGCGTTCCTGCGGGGTAGGCGGTTTGCCCCGAAGACGCGTCTAGTTGCCAGCTGGCCTGGAGGCTGGGCCACCGACGAGAGGGACCCGCCCGCAGGTCGTCTCCTTCCTCGCGCCAGGAGCAGAGGAGGTCGACCGAGTGAGGCGCCGTCATGCTCCCCGGTGGTTCCGGCCGTCCCCGACGGCGTCCGGTGTACCGGTGGACTCGGGAGGCCGAGCCGCGCCCATTTATGGGTCTCTCGCAGGCTGGGGAGGACCGAGGCAACGGCGACCTTGGCCCCGGCGGGCGGCTTCGGGAGCGGACGAGCGTGACGCGATGGGCACCGGAGCAGAGGAAATAAGGAGCAGGAAGGATCCCATGGCCTACTGCGCTTCCCCTGGTGGTCAAAGGAGAGGAGGGGAGGCCCTGGTTCGCCCGACCCGGGTGGAGGCCAACGGCGACCATGGCAGCGATGGAGGGGGCAGGAGGGCGCGGGGGGTAGAGGTGTCTTGTCTGGGAGATTGCTGGGGAAGAGGGAGAGAGGAAGATGCCATAGGAGAGCTCGGGAGGGCCTCTAAATAGAGGGGCCGTCGTGCACCATGGACGCGGCCTACGGCGCACTCGGGTGAGGTCGTGGAGGGGAGAGGAGAGAGGTTTAAGAGGGGGCCGACAGCTTGCCGTGTCCCAGACGCCGAGGCGGCCTCGTGAGACACGCTGGGTAGGCCCAAGGTGGCCGGAGGCGGTTGGCAGGGGGCGGCTACAGTGCGGGAGCGCACTGTAGCACGCTCCAGAGCGCCCATATGGCTGTCCAGGCCATTTTTCTATGCTTGTGGGCGCGCCCTTGCATGTCCAGTAGCATTTGGGGGGTGCTAAGGAAGGGATCTTAGCCTTGGATGCTTTGTGTGGCCAATGGGTGAAGAGAGAGGAAGGAGAAGAGTGGAAATGGGGCTGTCCAGAATAGAAAATTGGTGGTTCCATCCCCTCAATCAATAAGCATTGACTTGTGCTGAATGCCAGAGGTAGAGGGAGGTTAGGAGGAGGTGTGGTAAAGAGGAGAACTCATTTGGATTAGTGGAAGAGGCCCAAACAGGGTTTTTAGTTAAAATGCAGAAGGTGTTTGATGCTAGTTCGGGAAAGTAGATGATCTCCATTTGCCATGATACTCCACAGGGTGAAATGACACATAAAATTAGGGCCTTCCACCAATTTGGAGCTTATTTGGGAAAAGTTGCCAATGCAACTTTTGTAAACACTAGAAATTAGCAGAAATGAACTTGTGTAGATCTAGTTGAGCAAATCACTTCCCCTTGATGCACCACTTGGTGTAGTATCCTCATTTGGTCATGGGAACATGCTCACAAAAGTTGGGGTCAAGGAGAGAAAGTTGGTAGTACAAAGTTGTTCAAATTAGATTCTGGTCAGAGAGGGTTTTGGGGCATTTTGGTGAACCAAAATGACCTGGACTTACACGAGGGTTTGTAAGGTGATCACAATATGCATTTTTTACTTTCTAGATTTTCCTTGGATTTTTATGAAAATATTTCCTATAGAAATATTTCAAATCCTTGAAATGGGAAGAAATGGTTTTGGGTGTTTTTGTCCAATATTTTGAACATGACCATGTGTTGAAACTCTTATATATGGGAAATATATGCCCTTGAGTTTCCTGATTTTTGTCAAATATTTTTAAAACCATAAAATAATTTTTCCTATTAAAGACCATTTCTGGCCTTAAGAAAAAGCTTTTAAATAAAATAGTAAAATAACTTTTAAAATTATATTTTTGTGGTTTATTGGAATCCTATATCTAATAGGTTTCAAATATACCTTTTGAAAGATTTTTCACACCTCAAATAAAGTACTCGCAGTGCAAATCTCAATTCAAGGGTTTTCGAAAAACTAATTTTAGAAAATACTTTTTGGCCAAATTATTTTTGTAAGAAAATACTATATTTCTCTATACACATGGCATGATCGTTGGGCAGAAGTTTGGGGCAAGGAAATGAGGTATAGAAGGTGAAGCTATGTTGACTTTTAAGAGCACTTGAAAACACAGAGAGAAAACCAACTCAAATAAAAAGTGAAACATTGCAAAAGTTTTTGTCAAACCACATTTTCATCTTAAGTGTTGTGCCATGAAAATCAGGGTGTGACAGACCTACCCCCCTTACAAGAATCTCGTCCCCGAGATTCCCAAACTAGGCGTGGAAAGGAGTATGGAAACTTGGATTCGGGGTAGTCTTCAAGTCCTCTTGTTGCTTCTGCTTCCGTGTAGTGCTCCATTGAGCTTGAAGTACTTGATGGTGTGGCTTCGTGTATGACGCTCCTCTTGATCCATGTTGCTAATGGTAGCTCGCGGTATTGGGCTAGGGGTCGATGGCTCGATGGTTAATGCCTTCGTAGAGATCGCGCAAGTTAGGAAGTTGGAAACACTTCCGGGGTTGTGATGCATGGAAAGCATTGTGCACATCAGGTAACTCAGGTGGCAACTCCAGCTGGTAACTGTCTTCTCTTCGTCTCGTAGTGATCTCAGAGGGGGTTGTTAAATCTTGGAGTGATCTTGAAGAGGGCCGATGAATCTTGGTGTGGGTTTCCTTGTCATGGAAATGCTTGGTTCCTTAGAGAGGAGTGGCTTGCAGATACACATGATCTTTGACGCGGGAGTTTACTTCTTGACGATGGTGGTTGGTCTAGGTCTTCCTCCTTGACATGGCGGTCTTCAGATGTTCATTAACCAGTTGAACGATTCTTCTTCCGTCTTCGGTAGACAAGTATGTCATCAAAGAAAGATGACAACTAACTTGTCCAAGCACTCCATGAAGTCTATGGGGTACGTAAAGTGGGCTAAGGCATTGGTAGTGGTCACGGTTGAGTAGCGGCCAAGGTCTTATCGGTCTAGAGCCAAAGCCCAAGGTCAGGATCCGACCATGTTGTGGCTTGGTAGGGCATAAGGGTTTCAAGGATTCTAGTGTGCGACTGAACATTTATCATCTTATCCTTGAGCACAATTCCTGAGATGCCAATTGTGCTATCTAGTCCTTTAAACAAATCACATCATATCACTAATAGTATCATTTCGTATAGGTCAACTCCAATCATCACTCATGTGATTCATATCCTCATGACACTCGAGAGGAGGTCTAACAAAATCATATATGTCTACAATCCCCAAACCCATATGTATGTCTACCCCTAAAAATCCATGGGTAGAACATATAAGCTGCTAAGCTTGAACGTGACAATCGAAGTGCTCAGCCTATTCTTCCAAGGTCTAAGATAAAGCACCTCTATCCTAAGGAAACACGTCATATGCCACTCCAAGATCTAGTTTCCTTTCCTATGAATCAACTCCAAAAGCCCATTAGCTACATAATTCATTAATTCTACAAATCCAGTGTCTATGGTGTCCCACATGATCTTCTAATGTCCTATAATCACCAAATACTTGAAAGGGCTACCTTGCTATAGTTAGTCCATCAATTTCCATTATCATGGTCTTGTAAACTCCAAGGTCAAGCATACATAGATCCCTAAATAAACTCTGACAGTTAATCCAATCTCCTAGTTTATGGTCCACCGAGAAACATGGTATCATGATCAAGATCATCAGTCTAAATCCAATTTACTCCAAACCATGTAAAATTACTCTGCATCCATACTCCACTAGGGTAACCTATTTAATCCAAATCTCATGTCCGACGAGGAATCCTACATGTTTCTCTCAAGTTATGTACGTAATATCAACTGTCTCCTATCAATATCATCTGATCAAGTCAAATCCTTGCACTTCTAGGAGTTTCAGCTTGCGATCATAGTTGTCCTATAAATCCAATTTACTCAGGGGTAATGAAAGCTATGCTAATCTATAATCATGATCCCACCAAGTACATCTACCAACATGAAAGCCTCATAATCCACCAATGAGTCTCGGTCAATTCCTCAAGGTCTCTGATATAAACTCATCAAGTCATTTGTCCTCCGTTCCTATATCCCCAAATTGGTCTCTCCTATGGCATCATCAGTTTTGGTGCTATCTTAGGATGATAATGTGCTCGTTAGCTATGTCCACTAGTTCCATAATGAACCCAGTGCTATGCGAGGTTACAGAGGCTTAACTGGTCCACTTGTAATTCTGTGGGTTAAGCACTTGGTTAAGGATTCGAGCTGGGGTATCTCGTGAAGTCTCGAAGGGTATAGTGATGGGTTTATAGTCTTGAGAGGTAAACATAACTCTAGGGGGTTGCACTTGGTCGAGGAGGTTGTAGCAAAAGTCTTCAGTGCTGGTTGGTTGCCAAAGTAGAATCCTTGGTGTATCTTGTCTTGCTAGCCTTCAGTTGAGGAGAGAGATGAGAGGGAGAGGTAGCATAGAGGAGGGGAATGCCTAAAGGGGGTTCTATAGTGCAAGTGCAAACAAACAGGTGCAAAAAGGGCCAAACAGAAGAAGCAAGGTAAGGGAGGTGATATAGTCGCATACTTGTCGCCTAGGGCAAAAGTGCGACCTATATCAAAACACAAACAAATAAAAACAAGCAACACACAATCATGGTTCTATTCGAACCATCATACGGACTCGACTGCGCATAGGGGGTACACGACTCATCCTACCCTAGGGGTTCTCGGACTCAGTAGTCGTGCCTTGTGCCTCATGCAGTCTTCTGAGTTTTCCTCAGGTGTTGCTATGTCTCTTGTTTGATGAAACGATCTAGGTTGAGCCGGAAGAATCTTCGATAACTTCTTGCCTGATGAGGTGATGTGGTGATGGTGGCTCCTCGTGGCTGTCTTTGACTTGGTCTTCTCTTGTCTTCTTAATCATGATGATCGCTTTTGCTTTCTCAGGCGTCGATGGTACCAGGTTTGTAATCCTTTATGCAAGGACATTAACAAGGCATAGTAGAGGTCCAACATGTCGGTTACGTTGATGACAACATCGACACCAAGAGCGGGGGATGAAGAGAACCGTTTTCCTGCTCACTATAGTGAGGCGGACCAAATGGCGAGGTTCTCATCCACCAGTGGTTGCCGTTACAACAATGGTAAGGACATGGTTGCTCTATTAGCGATGTATATAATGATCTTGCATATCTTATGCCCTGATCGTCGTAGGCTAAGGTTGCATCATCTTGGGGAAGTGTCAAGGGTGTCACCATCTCCTGGGTCTTCATGTCCTCCTACCTCGAGGATGTATCTTCTGTTGGTGTCGTCTTGTTGTGGTGTCGCCAATCTTGTGTTCAGGAGATGTGGGTGAATGTCTGGCAAGGCATCTTCCTTCTAGATTATCCACGAGGATTACAAAGAATCCAGTGGTCAGGGGCATAAGGGTTCTAGCGACCAAAGGTTTTGCAGGGGAAGAGATCAATAAGGAAAGTATACCTTAGTTTTCGAAAAACTTAGAAGGGAACAGAAGTATAGATAGTTTTAAAAACTAGTAGTAGTTTTGGAAATAGTTTTACCCTAACTAACGATCATGCTAACTAAGGCTTCCTACAGTCAGGATGGCTCTGATACCAGCTCTGTGGGGACCCCGACTCATAAGTCGTGATCACCGAATGCACGTGTACAGTGATCCCAGAGATAAATGCTCACCGAACACACAGAAGCTGAATAACAAGAGTCTTACATCCATACATACCGTCTTACACAAATTATGACCATTATGGTCAAGTCTTACATAGATAAAGCCACAGGGGCTGAATACCAAATAGACTTTAGCAGCGGAAATCTTCGTCATAGGTAGAACCCATGCCATCTGCCTTAACCCTACAGGCATTCTGACTAGGAAACGTCCTAGTTCGCATGTTCGTCTCCAAAGAACTCTTCTTTGAACTCCTGCTCTTCCATGCCTGGCCAATTAAATAACCAGTGGCAAGCCAATGAGTACTTTGAATGTACTCGCAAGCATCCCATGATTGGAACAAGGCACAATAATGCAAAGATATAGCACTAAGTAGGTAGTTTGCAGAAAGCTAGTTTTGAGTGCAATGGCATGTTCAACAACTTGTAAGACATGCATCAGGAGAATTCAAGTAACCATGAGGACAGGTTACAGATATCAACATAAATAGAGTGGGCATCAACCCAACTCAATCATGTCAAGTCCCTTGACCTGACCGAAGTAGTTCTCCAAAATTATCCAAACACAAACACTGGTTTGTGAAGTTCTGGACATAGTTTAAGCAGCACCGCCCAACTGTCCTTGACCGTGGACACGGCTATTCGAATAGTTTTACACTTTGCAGAAGTTGCACACTTTACCCACAAGATACGGGGAGCTTCCATGTCATCCACGACCCGCGATACCTCAAGTACCTGACGTAAGCACCCGGTCACTATCTTTCCCTAGACGACACTAACAAGGAGTCCACTCGTTGTTCCGTATCCTCACGATGTACATCATACGAGACTCACTCGAGATCGTAACATCCAAGAGGGGACGCAACGGTGTATCCGGTGCCCTGTAAAAACAGTCATGGCCGCCCTACCTGGCACGACCCCATCCCGAGAGAGAGCACCATCTCTCCCCCATCACTAGTAATGCGGGCTCCAAGCTAGTATCGGCCTAGGTAATCAATAATGCCCTTTCCCATACAAGGGTAGAGTGGTTGCTCATGTAAGGTTGGGACAGTCGACAAATCTTAAATCTAACCCGTTTTCGAAAACAGCACACAGTTGCCTCAGTACACCACTTCGTCATCAAGTGGTTACCCATCTCATCATCTCCCTCGGGCATAAGTGGCACCCGAAGGGGTTTTCGAAAAGTCCTTTGAAACTACTTTGTCTCCTTCATCATGCATATACCCATCCCTTTTTGCGTAGCACTACTTTAGCATCCTATCTACTCCCACCGGCATAACCCTCATAAGAAGGTAGGGTCATGCACAATGCAAGTATCGACGAGGAAGTACGGTGGCAAACCATCAAAGTGGTTACCACCTCATCATGATTCCGTTGCAACAACAATATGGTGCTATATGACATGCATAAAAAGGGTTTCATAGACATGGTCAAAGGGCTGCTTGCCTTGTCCTTCAGAGTCTTCAAACCTTCTGGTCCATCTTCAAGTACTCCGTCTAATTCGCCAACTAATGACGGAAACAATCACAATAAGAAACACAACAAGGCAAAAATAAAAATGCTCTAAAAATGTGAGTTGGACTTTTCCATGGTACCTCTGGTCATATGAGGAATGACCAAGGTGATTTCATTGGAAGTGGATCAATGGATACTTCTAAACATTTCGATATGATGGAATCAAGGGTTTAATGGATTTGCAAGAAGTGTACAGAAGAACTATTTGAAAAAAATGATCAAAGGCATCCATTTAACAAGGAATAATTTTAGAAGCATCTAGGAGTTGGTTTCACTGGATTTGGAGTTCAAATGAATTTCCTATGAATTTGCAAAGTTGGCTAATATGAAGAAATGGCACATTATTTTGTGGGGTACAGAAAGTATTAAGAAAAGTGTTCATGAACTAAGCTATGAAATTCGAAGCATCTAGGAATTTGAATCATGGCATTTGGATAAATTTTGAGGTCTCTGTGATTTTCTAAAGTTCATCACAGAAATAGGAAAATAGGGTTTTACGAAACATGTGTGAAGAAAAGTTTTCTGGAAAAATGTGCAAACAGTACCATGTGATAGGGCATGATTTTAGGAACTACTAGAAATTTGAATCATCAAAATTGGTGTTGACATGAATTTGTTATGGATTTTAGAGGCTCAGTGAAAAGGAAAAATAAATAAATTAGGTTATACCTAAAGCGCGCACCGGCGTAGGATAGCTGCTGGGCCGGCCCAGTAGCTCAGCTATGCGGGAGATCGGGCCACGTCAACGGCGTACTGGCGGAGTCCGCGTTCCTGCGGGGTAGGCGGTTTGCCCCGAAGATGCGTCCACTTGCCAGCTGGCCTGGAGGCTGGGCCACCGACGAGAGGGACCCGCCCGCAGGTCGTCTCCTTCCTCGCGCCAGGAGCAGAGGAGGTCGACCGAGCGGGGCGCCGGCATGCTCCCCGGCGGTTCCGGCCGTCCCCGACGGCGTCCGGCGTACCGGTGGACTCGGGAGGCCGAGGCGCGCCCATTTATGGGTCTCTCGCAGGCTTGGGAGGACCGAGCCAACGACGACCTTGGCACCGGCGGGCGACTTCGGGAGCGGACGAGCGCGACGCGATGGGCGCCCGAGTAGAGGAAATAAGGAGCGGGAAGGATCCCATGGCCTGCTGCGCTTCCCCTGGTGGTCAAAGGAGAGGAGGGGAGGCCCTGGTTCGCCGGAGCCAGGTGGAGGCCAACGGCGACCATGGCAGCCATGGAGGGGGCAGGAGGGCGCGGGGGGTAGAGGTGTCTTCTCTGGGAGATTGCTGGGGAAGAGGGAGAGCCGGAAGAAGCCGTAGGAGAGCTCGGGAGGGCCTCTAAATAGAGGGGCCGTGGTGCCCCGTGGACGCGGCCTACGGCGCACTCGGGTGAGGTCGTGGAGGGGAGAGGAGAGAGGTTTAGGAGGGGGCCGGGAGCTTGCCGTGACGCAGACACCGAGGCGGCCTCGTGAGACACGCTGGGGAGGCCCGAGGTGGCCGGAGGCGGTTGGCAGGGGGCGGCTACAGTGCGGGAGCGCACTGTAGCGCGATCCAGAGCGCCCATATGGCTGTCCAGGCCATTTTCTATGCTTGTAGGCGCGCCCTTGCATGTTTAGTAGCATTTGGGGGGTGCTAAGGAAGGGATCTTGGCCTTGGATGCTTTGTGTGGCCAGTGGGTGAAGAGAGAGGAAGGAGAAGAGTGGAAATGGGGCTGTCCAGAATAGAAAATTGGTGGTTCCATCCCCTTGATCAATAAGCATTGACTTGTGCTGAATGCCAGAGGTAGAGGGAGGTTAGGAGGAGGTGTGGTAAAGAGGAGAACTCATTTAGATTAGTGGAAGAGGGCCCAAACAGGGTTTTTAGTTAAAATGCAGAAGGTGTTTGATGCTAGTTTGGGAAAGTAGATGATCTCCATTTGCCATGAGACTCCACATGGTGAAATGACACATAAAATTAGGGCCTTCCACCAATTTGGAGCTTATTTGGGCAAAGTTGCCAATGCAACTTTTGTAAACCCTAGAAATTAGCAGAAATGAACTTGTGTAGATCTAGTTGAGCAAATCACTTCCCCTTGATGCACCACTTTGTGTAGTATCCTCATTTAGTCATGTGAACATGCACACAAAAGTAGGGGTCAAGGAGAGAAAGTTGGTAGTACAAAGTTGTTCAAATTAGATTCTGGTCAGAGAGGGTTTTGGGGCATTTTGGTGAACCAAAATGACCTGGATTTACATGAGGGTTTGCAAGGTGATCACAATATGCATTTGTGAATTTCTGGATTTTCCTTGGATTTTTATGAAAATATTTCCTATAGAAATATTTCAAATCCTTGAAATGGGAAGAAATGGTTTTGGGAGGTTTTGTCCAATATTTTGAATATGACCATGTGTTGAAACTCTTATATATGGGAAATATATGCCCACTGAGTTTCCCTGATTTTTGTCAAATATTTTTAAAACCATAAAATAATTTTTCCCTATTAAAGACCATTTCTGGCCTTAAGAAAAAGCTTTTAAATAAAATAGTAAAGTAACATTTAAAATTATATTTTTGTGGTTTATGGGAATCTTATATCTAATTGGTTTCAAATATACCTTTTGAAAGATTTTTCACACCTCAAATCAAGTACTTGCAATGCAAATCTCAATTCAAGGGTTTTTGAAAAACTAATTTTAGAAAATACTTTTTAGCTAAATTATTTTTGTAAGAAAATACTATATTTCTCTATACACATGGCATGATCATTGGGCAGAAGTTTGGGGCAAGGAAATGAGGTATAGAAGGTGAAGCTATGTTGACTTTTAAGAGCACTTGAAAACACAGAGAGAAAACCATCTGAAATAAAAAGTCCAACAATGCAAAAGTTTTTGTCAAACCACATTTTATCATGATTTATCATCTTAAGTGTTGTGCCATGAAAATCAGGGTGTGACACTATTGCTACTGTTACAACTGCTACAAACATGTTACTATTGTTACTGTTCCCACTGTTACTGTTACCACTGCTATCAAACTATCATATTACGGTGGTACTGATTACTTTGCTACAGATATTTAATCTTGGGGTGCGGTTAAATTGAAAACTCAACTACTAATACTTAAAAATATTCTTTGGCTCCCCTTGTGTCGAATTTATAAATTTGGGTTTAATACTCTACCCTCAAAATCTGTTGCGATCAAGGTTGGCAGAATTGTGATTCTATTGTACAATTCTATGACTTTACGACCAAACTAACCATTATGATTCTATGATTTTGGTCGCTAGAATCTTCGTTTCTATGATCCTGATAGTGAAGATCCTATGAATTGCGATCCTCCCATCGGAGCTTCGATCCAATTCAGAATCATGATTCTGACAACCTTGGTTGCGATCCCCCGTACTTGTGGGTTATCAAGACATTTTTCTGGCGCCGTTGCTCGGGAGCATAGCTATATTTTTGAGTCACTTAGGATTATTATCTATTTATCACTATGAAGAATCTGAAAGATACAAGATCCAAGACCGTTCCCTCTAAGACAAGGGGAGGTAAGGAAACGGCATCTAGCTCTGCACTTGATTCACCGTCTGTTTTGAGCAAACTTGTACCACCACCTGCTATTAATACTAATATGTTCCAAGTTATTGATGATGCTACTTCTTCTATGAGTGATGATTACGATGATGCTAGTACCTTGCTTGATGATAATGTGCCACTAGGTGAATTTCTTGACAAACAAATTGCTATAGCTAGAGATACTGAGAATGTTGAAACTGATGAAATTATTGAAACTGATGAAGCTCTTGAAACTTGAAATTCCTGAAACACGTATTAGACCTAGCTCTCGTATATTTTAAATTCCTAAGATACCTAAGGGTTATTTTATGGATGAGGAGATAGCTAGAGACTTTCTTGCTTGCAATGATAGAGATGATCTTGAGAAATTATTACGCAAAATGAAAGAAAAATCTTTGAACGCTAGAATAAAATGTGATCCTAAGTTTGCTACTTCACCTATATTTGTTACTGACAAGGATTATGAATTCTTTGTCAACTCATAGTTAATTACTTTGGTTGAATCTAATCCTTTCCATGGCTATGAAACTAAAATTGTAATGGAAGATCTTACTAAATTAAATGATACAGCCACCCTATTCGCTCATGATGAGAAAATTCGCTATTACTACATCCTCAAATTATTTCCGTTCTCATTAAAGGGTGATGCTAAGATATGTTACAATACTCTTGCTCCTAGTTGTGTGCGTAGCCCCCAAAATATGATTTATTATTTCTCTGGAAAATATTTTCCTGCTCATAAGAAACCAGATGCCTTACAGGAAACTGTGCAAATCGAAGAAGAGAGTCTCCCACAAGCTTGGGGAGGCTTATCCAATTGCTTAATGCTTTGCATGATCATCCTCCTAAGAAAAATGAAATACATTATATCTTCTATAATGGACTAACTGATGCCTCTAGGGACTTCCTAGATAGTTGTGTTGGTTGTGTTTTCAGGGAACAAACTGTTGAACAAGATGAGGAATTATTGAATAATATATTGAAGAATCATGATGATTGGACACTTCCTGAACCACCGCCTAAACCCACTCCGAAGAAGAGGGGTATCTTATTTCTCAGTACCGAGGATATGTAAGAGGTAAAGAAATGTATGAAGAAAAAGGGTATTAAAGCCGAGGATGTTAAGAATTTACCCCCTATTGAAGAAATACATGGTTCTGACACACCACCTCCACAGGTGGTAGAGGTAAATTCTTTATTAAATTTCTATGAATGTCACATCCCTTAAAATAAACATCATAGTCAATGCCTTTATGAATTTGATAATTACATTAGAAAAAAAGATCACTTCAATGCAATTGTTATGAAATGGGTGAAATACAACTCTGATATGATTACTCACTTGAGTAACTTGTTATTTATAATCACTAATGATGTTAGAGGTGTTCGATAACATGCCTCTATGGTTCAAACTCAGATAGAAGAATGTAACACCCCGGATACAACTTTCCATATTCGTAACTCCAACTCTTGCCTTTTCCGGAGATGTGATTTATTATTTCCTCCGTGGTTGGGTTTTTGTCTGTTGTTTTGCATTTTGTTCATGTCTTGCATTTCATCTCATGGCATCATCTGCATTTCATCCGCATGTTTTTCAAAACTTGCATCCGTTCGTGTTCCGTCAGTTCTCTCTGTTGTCCGTTCCGAGCCCCGATACACTCGCACGCGCCCGCAGCACCTCCGAAATATTATTTTATAAGTGGCATAAAAATGTTCTCGGAATGGGTTGCAGCTTGTCATGCGGTCTTATTATAGTGTAGACAGGCCGCTGCCAAGTTTAAATCGCATTCGAGTCCGTTTGATCGCCTAACCGTTAAACATTGCGGTACCGCTGCAGTACCTTCGTCGACGTTCGGTCTCCAAACTGCTGTCGGGTCTCTCTCTTCTCAGCCTAGCCCATCTACACAGCCCCAACCCCTCTCCTAGTCCTCTCCGCTCGGAGCCGTTCGATGGCGATCGTGCGGTCCGAAAATGGAGCTAATCCCTAACCCTAGCCCCTTTCCTATTTAAACACCATCCCTTGTCCATTTTGGGCAGCCTAGCCCCTCCACCTACCTCTGGTCTTCCTCCTCCTCGAATCTCGCGCCCCAATCATCCGCCGCCTCCCACCTTCGTTTCGCGCCACCGCTCCCTCCTCGCCACTTGGCGCCGCCCCCGCCCGCAGCCAACCAGGGCTGGCCACGTGCCCCTCAGCGCCTCCCCGCCGCCGCTGGTCCTCCCGGCCCGTCCACGGCCCGCCCCGGGCCGATTTGGGCCCGAGGTGCCCGCACCGCGCCGCCTGCTCCAGGGAGGAGCTCCCTCCTGCGCCTCCAGGGGATCCCGAGCGCTCGACCACCGCCGCCTCGCGCCTCCGCAGAGCGATCCCGCAGCAGCGCGCGGAAGCGCTAACGCCAGCCGGAGCCGCCTCCTCCTCTCTTCCTTCTCCTCCTCCACTTCTCCTGCTCACCCTGCCGACCCTTTCCTCCCGCAGTAGCCACGCCGCCATGGAGGTCGCCGTCGCCCGCCACGTCTTCACCGAACCGGCCTGGATCCACCGGATTCGGTTGCCCCGGCGGATCTGCTCGTTCCGTCCATCCGGACCTCTCCGGTCGGTCCCGCCCGTCTTCGCCGCTTCGCCGCCGGGCAACCGCCGCCGCCGCCTTCCACAGCGGTCGGGAGAAGCCCGATCCGCCCTGCCCGTGATCCGCGCCGTCCGGCCCGTGGGCCCGCCCTGCGTCTGGCCCAGCCTCGGCCTGCTGCCCCCAGGCCCCAAGCCGGCCTGCCTCCTTCCCCGCGTGGGCCTCCCCAGCTCCAGCCCAGCATCGTGAGGCCCAGCGCCCCCCAGCCGGTCTCCCCTCTGCTTCCGACTGGGCTTGGCCCAATGTGAGCAGCTTCCCAGCCCAGCAGTGCGCCAGATTTGGCCCGTGTTGTTTTTTTTCCTGCGCTGAGTTTTTCTCTATTATCCAGTACTAGCAGTTTTACAGAAAACCCCTTAGACTTCATGCATGTAATAACTAATTAACCGTGCATCGGATTTAAACAAACTTTATATGTAAAATGCTTAGAAAATTGTGTAGATTAATAATATGCAATTTTCATCCCATGTTAAAATGTTTAGCTTGCTGTTTATTTAAATTTGCTAATATGCCATGCTAAAATGATTTAATTCATAACTAAATAACCGTAACTCGGAATTAAATGTTCTCTATATGTAAATGGGGTGAAAAAATGCCTAGTTTAACATGGTCCACTTTATTTTGCTGTTTAACAACATTAAAATTGTGTTTAGGGCAGAACAGTACCGAATCTAAAATATTGCTCATGAGGTTTTCCGGAATTGTTGTTTCTTATTTCCGGCCTCATTTAAACTTGCCTAAATAGTTAGTTTAATTATGCTCCACCTCTTGCCATGTTTAACAACATTTAATATTGTTGAGTACCTAAACGAGATCAAACTAAATATGTCAATGTGGTGTTTTGTCAATATGCAACCCGTTGCATATTGAGCTCCACTTAATTTGTAGTATTGTTTGTTGCATATTGCCATGCCATGCCTCATTAAACCGGACATGCATCATGCTTGATTGTGCATCATGCCATGTTTATGCTGGTGCATTTATCATGTTGTTTGTTTCTTTCCGGTGTTGCTTCTCGGTTCCGGTAATGTTGCGATTGTGAGGATTCGTTCGACTACTTCCGTTCGTCTTCTTCATGGACTTGATCTTCTTCCTTGCGGGATTTCAGGCAAGATGACCATACCCTCGAAATCACTTCTATCTTTGCTTGCTAGATGCTCGCTCTTTTGCTATGCCTATGCTACGATGCCTACCACTTGCTATATCATGCCACCCACATTGCCATGTCAAACCTCTAACCATCCTTTCCTAGCAAACCGTTGTTTGGCTATGTTACCGCTTTGCTCAGCCCTCTTATAGCGTTGTTAGTTGCGGTGAAGATGAAGTTTGTTCCTTGTTGGAACATGGAGATGTTGTTCCTTGTTGGAACATGTTTACTTGTTGGGATATCACAATATATCTTATTTAATTAATGCATCTATATACTTGGTAAAGGGTGGAAGGCTCGGCCTTATGCAGTGTTTTGTTCCACTCTTGCCGCCTAGTTTCCGTCATATCGGTGTTATGTTCCCGGATTTTTGCGTCCCTAACGCGGTCGGGTGATTTATGGGACCCCTTGACGGTTCGCTTTGAATAAGACTTTTCAGCAAGGCCCAACATTGGTTTTACATTTGCCTCACCTAGCCTTTTTCCCTTGGGAGTCGCGCATGCCGAGGGTCATCTTTATTTACCCCCGGCCAATGCTTGTCTAAGTGTTGGTCCAAACTAGAGCCACTTGCGGTGCCGCCCGAGGCAACTTGGGGTATCGTCGTTGTCGCGACGTATCTGCTCATCCGGTCGTGGCTCGAGACGAGATCTGCGGCTACTATCGAGGTGTCGGCGCGCCGGAGGTCTTGCTGGTCTTGTTTTATTGCTGTGAAATGTCTTGTAGCCGGGATACCGAGACTGATCGGGCTTCCCGGGGAGAAGGTCTATTCCTTCGTTGATCGCGAGAGCTTATCATGGGCTAAGTTGGGACACCCCTGCAGGGTTTGAACTTTCGAAAGCCGTGCCCGCGGTTATGTGGCAGATGGGAATTTGTTAATGTCGGTTGTAGAAAACCGAAGTGGATCTCAATTAAAATACACCAACGCGTGTGTAACGTGATGGTCTCTTCTCGTGAGTCCGGGAAGTGAACACGGTGTTGGAGTTATGTTTGGCGAGGTTGTTCTAGGATCACTTCTTGATCATAGTTGTTCGACCGTGCTTTGCTCCTCTTCTCGCTCTCTTTTGCGTATGTTAGCCACCATATATGCTAGACGCTTGCTGCAGCTCCACCTCACTACCCTGTCCTACCTTTAAGCTTAAATAGTCTTGATCTCATGGTGTGAGATTGCTGAGTCCCCGTGACTCACAGATACTTCCAAAACCAGTTTGCAGGTGCCGATGAAACCGTGCAGGTGACGCATCCAAGCTCAAGGAGGAGCTCGATGGAGATCTTGTTTATTGTGTTGTTTCGATTCAGTTGATCAGTAGTGGAGCCCAGTTGGGACGATCGGGGATCTGTGTAGCTTTTGGGGTAGTCTTCTTTTATTTTGGTTCCGTAGTCGGACCTTGATTGTATCTGTATGATGTAATGTTTTACTCATGTATTGTGTGAAGTGGCGATTGTAAGCCAACTATGTATCTCTTTTCCCTTATGTATTACATGGGTTGTGTGAAGATTACCTCACTTGCGACATTGCTTTCAATGCGGTTATGCCTCTAAGTCGTGCTTCGACACGTGGGAGATATAGCCGCATCGAGGGCGTAACAAGTTGGTAATCAGAGCCTTCCCCGACTTAGGAGCCCCCTACTTGATTGTTTCTTGGCGTTGTTGAGTCTAGAATGGAAAATGTTTTGAGTCTTAGGATTATATATATCGAGAGTAGGATTCTTTTACTCCCTAGTCCCTTAAATCGCTCTGGTGAGGTATCTGGCGTAGAGTTTTGACTCTTCTCTCTTCAAATTTCACTAAAATTTTTTTAGGATCACGTGGGTATTTTGGAATCGTTCGATGGTTTTGTGGCGAGAACATTGTTCTTGGTGCCTCGACATTTAGGGGTTGTGGCAGTGTCTCGGGGAGTTGAGCTCCGAGGTGTTGTCGTCACAATTTTATCGTTGCAGTTCTGGAATACCTGAGTTTTGCCGACATCGGAAATCTCTTTTGTACAGTTGTTGGTGAGATAACCCCGATAACCCAGTACTGAGGTGAGTGCGGGAGTATTGCCATGACTCGTATAACGGATGCTTTTCGAAGGTCGAGGTACACGATTTCCGAAGGTTTCTTGGTTATGTGTTGACGGATGGATACAGCTGGATCTAGGTATTTTTAGTTTGGGTGATATATTTTGTGTCCCCTGTATCCCCAACACCAGATTGCATAACCAGAAAGTTTCGGGAGTTTATAGGTGGGAATTCTAGTAGCTTACAGGATATCTTTCCGACAGATGTATGATTTGATATTGGGGTTCAACGTCTAGTGGTCCGCCCATTCAAGGTCGATTTACAGTGGTCGTGAGACGTCTTAAAGAATCCTTGGCTATGCTGATTCGGGGACGTCTTGTTTGCCATTCGTGACGTCCGCTATACGTCGTGTCCGTGTGGGCCCCACCACGAACACTTTGGGCGAAATCTCTATCATGTGTTTGTTCCGGCTCATTCTTGAAGCCAAATCCTTTGTTTGTTTTATTTGTGGTATTCGAGTTGCTTCGAAGTCAAATGTTGAAACCATACCTTTTCCTAAACGGTGTTCTCATATTGCTATATAAATACTAATCCTTCTTGATCAGCGAGGTTGTCATGTTAATTCTTTTCCAACCGGCGTGCTTCTCTTTAAGTGGATCCGATCATTTCAACATCCGCAAGATCAATTATAAGTTTTTCTCAACGGTGTTTGTTTCATCCATCCCAAGTTGTCTTTGTTTTCCCGCCCTCCCACCCTTTTTCTTCAAGGACTCAGATTTCTTAATCATGCGTCTTTTTATTTGTGGAAGTCTCTTCATTCTTTTCTTTCAATGTTCTTATCCGGTGATTTCCATGAACATGCCCAACAGTTTCAAGTTCATCATCCTTCATTGTTGTTTCTTCTCCGTGGATCCAATTCAAGCTTTCGATATTCATCATATTCCTTTCCTCGTTTCTAATGCTCTCTCTTGCCGATGCACCTCTTAATCATTCACTTCTCGCTATTCATTTGTTCTGGAGTGTTGAAGATATCAAAGAAGAATCATGTTTCCTTTCTTAATCCGTTTGAGTTACTTCAAGTTTTCTCTCATTCAAGCTATTTAATTCAACGGTGCAATCTCTCTTCAAAATCGTTCAACGGTGTTTTTCTTGTAGTGGGCCATAACCCACAGTTTTTTCGAGGATCTTACGACTCTTCTAATTTTCCGGAGCTATTCCCAAATTCTTTTGAAGTTTGGCGAAGAATGAATTTTCATCAGTCACATGCCTTCTCCAAGATCGCTTTCAAATTATTTTTCACTGTTGGCTCAATATCTTTGCTTTTCATTCTCCGGAGTATCTCAATAATTTGGTGTTGTTTCTCCTCGTCATTCTTAGCATGTGAAGACCGAAGAAGGATTTCTCCTAAATCTTGGTCCATTCTCTTCAAGATTCATGGTTCTAGTTTGATGCCATCCTCTCATAATTGTTTTTGATTGTGGGAATTTTTTCACCCATCCGGAGCATTTCACGAGTCTTTTCAGTTTGATTCTTGGAGGCCATCATGTCATAATTCTTCATTCTCAGCGTGTAGCTATCGTTCTCCAAATCTTAATGGTGAATCGTTCAAATATCCTCTAATCAGTTCATGATCTCTTCATTTCTCTTGTATTTAAATTCTCTCAAGTATATTCATTCGTTTTCAAATTCTTCCCGGTGAATTGTGCCTTTGCCATGTTCATTTTTAATTCTTACGGTGGTTCGTTCAAGATCTCTCTTCCTTTGTTATCATATCAAATCATTCGTTGTTTCCAAATTCCACCGGTGGTTCCTTGAAGAACTTCACAAGTTTGCGCCATATCTCTTTTAATCCTTTCTATGAGAATAAGTAGTATGCCAAATCCGTTGCTTGTCATCAATTTAAATTGGTGAAGGATAGGCATGACATAATTCTTATTCTTGTTTCATCCAAGTGATTAATTCTTTTCTTAGGAGATTGTTCATGATGAAGTAATTCTCGGTTCTAGTGTTTCATCTATTCTTTTTCCGGAGTTCCAAGTTTTCCGCATTATCTTGTCGCGAAGATCCATCTAAATTCATTGCAAGGCTTCACCTTGTGTTGTCAACTTCTCTTTCTTTTTATCATCCTGTTATTACCGGAGTTCTTCTTGGAGGCTCTACATGATGGTTTGTCAAGGATTCTTTTCATTCTTCAATTTCTCTTCAACATTTTTCTCGAACTTATGATCCGCCAAGCTATACTCTAAAATAAACATGGTGCTCAACACATGTTTTGTTTTGACTAGTTCAAGCATTCTTCATCGTATATTTCGAAGTACAATTCTTTCTACCTTATCTTTGAGGTGGGGTTATGTCACTCTTGACAATTTCGTTCATGTTTCATGATTCATATTGTTGTCAAGAATGAGGTATTTTAAATCCATCAATCCCTTTGTTGGAGTTATCTTGGGTCATATTTCACCTAAAGCCTTCCATTGGGAATGTTGCTATTTATGGTGCTTGTAAATGAACCAAGTTCTTCATTTGTCCTCCGGTGAAATAAGTTTCTCTTATCTTCTTGATCTCAATCAATCAATTGTTTACATTAATGGCGGGTTGTCACCTCATAGTCTTGAGATGTTTCCATAAGCCCACTACAAGCTTATTCTTTTGGCGTTTGTTTTCAACAACTCCGTCAAATTCTTCTTTGCAAGGGTGCTTTTCCAAGTTCATTTGTGGCGAAGTTGGCATTTTCTTCTCCATTCTTTTATTCCAATGATCTATTTTCTATTCTTTCTTCCGGAGGCATGGTGATGTTGCTCTATCCACTCATCATCTCGATTGTGAGGATCATGTTATTTTCCTTGCTTATCCGTTTAGCGGAGTGTTGTGTTCTCATTCAAGTTCTTTCATCTTATCAAGTTTTGCCTCTCTTTTCAACTTTGAGTCTGTCTGAAATCCCTCTTACCCATTACGATTGTGTTGTTGATTTCATCAAGTATCCTCTCATTTGGCAAGTTCATGTTCAATTTCTTCCATTTACGATGGAGTGCTGTCCAAATTATATCATTCTTATTCATTCTTATCTCGTTTCAACGAGAGTGGTTTCAATTCCTTCTTGTCCATTGTGCTCGTCATTTATGTCTTGGCAACCTTCAAGCTCTCGTAATGTTCCTTGTTCCTCTTTTCGACCGGGTTGTTTGCAATCTCGTTCATCTCTGTTGTACTCTTTCTTTTAAATTGTTAAACCTCTCAAGGTTCTTTGGTTTCACTCATTGGTCGAAGAAGCAATTTAGTTTACCTCTTATCTTCCTCTTCCTTTTCTCTCGGTGCCATCCTAGATCTGGGGCGAGATCCTCTCGTAGTGGTGGAGTGTTGTAACACCCGGATACAACTTTCCATATTAAGTAACTCCAACTCTTGCCTTTTAGGAGATGTGCTTTATTATTTCCTGCGTGGTTGGGTTTTTGTCTGTTGTTTTGCATTTTGTTCATGTCTTGCATTTCATCTCATGGCATCATCGCATTTCATCCGCATGTTTTCAAAACTTGCATCTGTTAAATGTTCGTCAGTTCTCTCTGTTGCCCGTTCGAGCCCGATACACTCGCTTGCGCTTGCTGCACCTCCGAAATATTATTTTATAAGTGGCATAAAAATGTTCTCGGAATGGGTTGCAACTTGTCATGCGGTCTTATTATAGTGTAGACAGGCCGCTTTGCCAAGTTTAAATCGCATTCGAGTCCGTTTGATCGCCCAACCGTTAAACATTGCGATGTACGCTGCGGTACCTTCGTCAGACGTTCCGGTCTCGAAACTGCTGTCGGGTCTCTCTCTCTTCTCAGCCTAGCCCATCTACACAGCCCCCAACCCCTCTCCTAGTCCCTCTCCGCTCCGGAGCCGTTCGATGGCGATCGTACGGTCCGAAAATGGAGCTAATCCCCTAACCCTAGCCCCTTCCCTATTTAAACACCATCCCTTGTCCATTTTGGGCAGCCTAGCCCCTCCACCTACCTCTGGTCTTCCTCCCTCCTCGAATCTCGCGCCCCCAATCATCAGCCGCCGCCTCCCACCTCCGTTTCCGTGCCACCCGCTCCCTCCTCGCCACTTGGCGCCGCCATGGCGCCCGCAGCCAACCAGGGCTGGCCACGTGCCCTCGGCGCCTCCCCACCGCCGCTGGTCCTCCGGCCCGTCCACGGCCCGCCCGGGCGATTGGGCCAGGTGCCCGCACCGCCGCCTGCTGCTCAGGAGGAGCTCCCTCCTGCGCCTCGAGGGATCCGGCGCCCGACCACCGCCGCCTCGCGCCTCCGCCCGGCGACCCGGCAGCGCGCCGTGGCGCCAGCGCGCCAGCCGGAGCCCGCCTCCTCCTCCCTTCCTTCTCCTCCTCCACTTCTCCTGCTCACCACGCCCCTTTCCTCCGCAGTAGCCACGCCGCCATGGAGGTCGCCGTCGCCCGCCACGTCTTCACCGAACCCGGCTGGATCCACGGATCCGGTTGCCCCGGCGGATCTGCTCGTTCCGTCCATCCGGACCTCTCGGTCGGTCCCGTCCGTCTTCGCCGCTTCGCCGCGGCAACCGCCGCTTCGCGCCGCCTTCCACAGCGATCGTGAAGCCCGATCCGCCCTGCCCTGTTGACCCGCGCCGTCCGGCCCGTGGGCCCGCCCGCGTCTGCCCAGCCTCGGCTGCTGCCCCAGGCCCCAAGCCGGCCTGCCTCCTTCCCGCGTGGGCCTCCGGCTCGGCCCGACATCGTGAGGCCAGCGCCCCCAGCCGGTCTCCCTCTACTTCCGGTGGGCTTGGCCCAATGTGAGCAACTTCCCCAGCCCAGCGGTCGCGCAGATTTGGCCCGTGTTTTTTTTTTTTCCTGCGCTGAGTTTTCTCTATTATCCGATACTAGCAGTTTCTGAAAACCCTTAGACTTCATGCATGTAATAACTAATTAACCGTGCATCGGTTTAAACAAACTTTATATGTAAAATGCTTAGAAAATTGTGTAGATTAATAATATGCCATTTTCATCCCATGTTAAAATGTTTAGCTTGCTGTTTATTTAAATTTGCTAATATGCCATGCTAAAATGATTTAATTCATAACTAAATAACCGTAACTCGGAATTAAATGTTCTCTATATGTAAATGGGGTGGAAAAATGCCTAGTTTAACATGGTCCACTTTATTTTGCTGTTTAACAACATTAAAATTGTGTTTAGGGCAGAACAGTACCGAATCTAAAATATTGCTCATGAGGTTTTCCGGAATTGTTGTTTCTTATTTCCGGCCTCATTTAAACTTGCCTAAATAGTTAGTTTAATTATGCTCCACCTCTTGCCATGTTTAACAACATTTAATATTGTTGAGTACCTAAACGAGATCAAACTAAATATGTCAATGTGGTGTTTTGTCAATATGCAACCCGTTGCATATTGAGCTCCATAATTTGTAGTATTGTTTGTTGCATATTGCCATGCCATGCCTCATTAAACCGGACATGCATCATGCTTGATTGTGCATCATGCCATGTTTATGCTGGTGCATTTATCATGTTGTTTGTTTCTTTCCGGTGTTGCTTCTCGGTTCCGGTAATGTTGCGATTGTGAGGATTTGTTCGACTACTTACATTCGTCTTCTTCATGGACTTGATCTTCTTCCTTGCGGGATTTCGGGCAAGATGACCATACCCTCGAAATCACTTCTATCTTTGCTTGCTAGATGCTCGCTCTTTTGCTATGCCTATGCTACGATGCCTACCACTTGCTATATCATGCCACCCACATTGCCATGTCAAACCTCTAACCATCCTTTCCTAGCAAACCGTTGTTTGGCTATGTTACCGCTTTGCTCAGCCCTCTTATAGCGTTGTTAGTTGCGGTGAAGATGAAGTTTGTTCCTTGTTGGAACATGGAGATGTTGTTCCTTGTTGGAACATGTTTACTTGTTGGGATATCACAATATATCTTATTTAATTAATGCATCTATATACTTGGTAAAGGGTGGAAGGCTCGGCCTTATGCAGTGTTTTGTTCCACTCTTGCCGCCTAGTTTCCGTCATATCGGTGTTATGTTCCCGGATTTTTGCGTCCCTAACGCGGTCGGGTGATTTATAAGACCCCTTGACAGTTCGCTTTGAATAAGACTTTTCAGCAAGGCCCAACATTGGTTTTACATTTGCCTCACCTAGCCTTTTTTCCCTTGGGAGTCGCGCATCCCGAGGGTCATCTTTATTACCCCGGGCCAATGCTTGTCTAAGTGTTGGTCCAAACTAAACCACTTGCGGTGCCGCCCGAGGCAACTTGGGGTATCGTCGGTTTGCGTCGTCTGCTCATCCGGTCGTGGCTCGAGACGAGATCTGTGCGGCTACTATCGGGGTGTCGGCATGCCGGGAGGTCTTCTGGTCTTGTTTTATTGCTGTGAAATGTCTTGTAGCGGGATTCCGAGATTGATCGGGCTTCGGGAGAAGGTCTATTCTTCGTTGATCGCGAGAGCTTATCATGGGCTAAGTTGGGACACCCTGCAGGGTTTGAACTTTCGAAAGCCGTGCCGCGGTTATGTGGCAGATGGGAATTTGTTAATGTCGGTTGTAGAAAACCGAAGTGGATCTCAATTAAAATACACAAACGCGTGTGTAACCGTGATGGTCTCTTCTCGTGAGTCCGGGAAGTGAACACGGATGTTGGAGTTATGTTTGGCGTAGGTTGTTCTAGGATCACTTCTTGATCATAGTTGTTCGACCGTGCTTTGCTCCTCTTCTCGCTCTCTTTTGCGTATGTTAGCCACCATATATGCTAGGCGCTTGCTGCAGCTCCACCTCACTACCCTGTCCTACCTTTAAGCTTAAATAGTCTTGATCTCGCGGGTGTGAGATTATCGAGTCCCGTGACTCACGGATACTTCAAAACCAGTTTGCGGTGCCGATGAAACCGTGCGGTGGCGCATCAAGCTCAAGGAGGAGCTCGATGGAGATCTTGTTTATTGTGTTGTTTGATTCAGTTGATCAATAGTGGAGCCAGTTGGGACGATCGGGGATCTGTGTAGCTTTTGGGGTAGTCTTCTTTTATTTTGGTTCCGTAGTCGGACCTTGATTGTATCTGTATGATGTAATGTTTTACTCATGTATTGTGTGAAGTGGCGATTGTAAGCCAACTATGTATCTCTTTTCCCTTATGTATTACATGGGTTGTGTGAAGATTACCTCACTTGCGACATTGCTTTCAATGCGGTTATGCCTCTAAGTCGTGCTTCGACACGTGGGAGATATAGCCGCATCGAGGGCGTAACAAAGAAGTTGACAAATCTCAGAGATAATTTCTTAATGAAATGAACAATAATATAAATTATTATGCTATTAGAGTAGAAACTAGAGGAGGTAAAATGACTCAGGAACCACTTTATCCTGAGGGACAACCTAAAATAATTGAACAAGATTCTCAAAGAATTAATGTTGATGCACCTAGTCCTTCTAAAAGGAAGAAGAAAAATAAAAATGATAGGACTTTGCATACCTCTAGTGAACCTGAAATAGAAAAACCTCCTGAAGAGAATAATGATGTCTCTGTCTTGGATGCTGAAACTCAATCTATTAATGAACATTCATCTAGTGATAATGAAAACGGTGATGTTCATGAAGATACTCAACCAAACAATGATAAACAACTAGATAAAGATGTTGAGATAGAACCTGATGTTGATCTTGATAACCCACAACCTAAAAATAAACGATATGATAAGAGAGACTTGATACGTCTCCAATATCTATAATTTTTTATTGTTCCATGTTGTTTTACTATCAATCTTGGATGTTTTATAATCATTTTATATCATTCTTTGGTACTAACATATTGAAATAGTGCCAAGTGCCAGTTGCTATTTTTTCCATGTTTTTTACATCGCAGGAAATCAATATCAAACGAAGTCCAAATGCCACGAAACTCCATGATGATTTTTATGGGCTAGAAGAAAGGCAATGGGCCCTGGTTGCACCTGGGGGATGCCCGAGGGGGCACAACCCATCAGGTTGCGCCAGGAGGCCCAGGCGCGCCCTGGTGGGTTGTGCCCACCTCGGGTGCCCCCCGGACCACCTCTTTGCTATATAAATACCACAATATTACAGAAACCCTAAAAGCTTTGACGAAATATTCAAGCAGCTGCCGCAGAGTCCAGAACCACCAGATCCAATCTAGACACCATCACAGAGGGGTTCATCACTTCCATTGGTGCCTCTCTGATGATGCGTGAGTAGTTCCTTGTAGACCTTCGGGTCCGTAGTTAGTAGCTAGATGGCTTTTTCTCTCTCTCGCTGAATTCTCAACACAGTGGTCTCTTGGAGATCCATATGATGTAACTCTTTTGCTGTGTGTTTGTTGGGATCCGATGAACTTTGAGTTTATGATCAGTCATATCTTTCTATATCCATTAAATTTATTTGAGTTTCTTTGATCTCTTGTATTCATGATCTCTTATAGCCTCGTATTTCTTCTCCAATATTTGGGTTTTGTTTGGCCAACTTGATCTATTTATCTTGCAATAGGAAGATGTGCCCGGTAGTGGGTTCGATCTTACGGTGCTCGATCCCAGTGACAAGGGGAAACGACACGTATGTACCATTGCTACTAAGGATAAAAGACGAGATCTATATCTACCGCCATATAGATAAACGGATCTTGTCTACATCATGTCATCATTCTTATTGCATTACTCCATTTTTCCATGAACTTAATGCACTAGATGCATCTTTGGATAGCGGTCGATGTGAGGAGTAATAGTAGTAGATGCGCAGAGTCGATCTACTAATCTTGGGCGTGATGCCTATGTAATGATCATTGCCTGGATATCGTCATAATTATTTGAAGTTCTATCAATTGCCAACAGTAATTTGTTTACCCACCGTTTGCTATTTTTCTCGAGAGAAGCCACTAGTGAAACCTACGGCCCCCGGGTCTTCTTCCTCATATATTTGCTTGCGATCTACTTTTCCTTAGCATTTTTATTCAGATCTATGAAACAAAAAATACAAAAACACATTGCTGCCTTTTATTTTTTTGCGATCTATTATTTCAATCTACTACAATTTATCTCACGTCCGCTTGCCAATTTTTGGCGTCGTTACCCGAAAGGTACTGACAACCCCTTTAACACGTCGGGTTGCGAGGTGTTGTTATTTGTGTGCAGGCGTTGTTTACGTTGTGTTGGTTGGTTCTCCTACTGGTTCTATACCTTGGTTTCATATCTGAGGGAAATACTCTACCGTCGTTGTGCTACATCATCCCTCCCACTCCGGGGAAATACCGAGGTAGTTCCAGCTACCATCAGGACTTTGTAGCTAGAAAACATGGTGAAGAAAGGGAACCATGGGTGCAGGAACCCATGCCCTTTCCACCTAAATCATTTATAAAAAAGATGGTGAAGTATTTGAACGCTTTGCTGAAATGTTTAGGCCAGTCTTTTTGCGCACTTGCTTGACTGATATTTTAAAGATGGCCCCTTATGCTATATACATGAAAGAAATTGTCACTAATAAAAGAAAGATACCTGAAGCTGGCATCTCCACCATCCTTACTAATTATTCTTTTAAGAATGGAATACCTAAAGACTTGGAGATCCAGGAATACCAACTAAACCATGCTCAATTAAAATAAATTGTGTCAAAACTACTTTGTGTGATTTAGGAGTTGGTGTTTGTGTTATGCCTTTATGTTTATATAAAATACTTGACTTGAATAAACTCACACCTACTGAAATATCTTTGCAAATGGCAGATAAATCAACTGGCATACCTATCGGTATTTGTGAGGATGTGCCCATTGTTGTTGCAAATGTTACTATCTTAACAGACTTTGTTATACTTGAGATGCTTGAGGATGACAACATGTGGATTATCCTCGGTAGACCCTTTTTGAATACCACAGGGGCTGTTATTGATTACAGTAAAGGCAAGGTCACTTATCATATCAATGGTAATGAGCATACGGTGCACTATTTGTAGAAACAATTTCAAGTGAATGGTATTAATGTTATTGAAAAGTCTCCGACAATTACCATTGGAAGTTTTCAACTCCCTTTACCTACTGCCAAAAATAAATAGGAAATACTTATTGTTGGCGATATGCATATCCCCGTTGAGGTAACTTAGTGTTTATGGAAGTTCTTCGGTTTCATGCTAATCAAAAGTGGTTGTTAATAAGACTTGATCAACCTTATTAATGGATCATTTTTGAGAGGTATGAAGTTGATGAATTTAGTAGGCACAACCTTCTGCTCCCAACTTTTGTTTTTCCTGTTTTTCTTAGTTAAAAAAATCGATGTATAGTATGTTTTTTGAATTTTCCATGCAATAAAAAAGTGGTTAAAAATAAAAGTGCTCCAAATGCCCTAAAATTTTAGTATGATTTTTAATGAATATTTCTGAATGTCTGGTATAAATAACATCAAAGGGAGGCACCCCTAGTATCCACAAGACAACAGGGTGCACCAGCAACCCCAGGCGTGCCCTGGTGGGTTGTTGGCCCCACGTGGCCCCTCTCACTTATCCCTTTAGCGCATGTCATCTCCTACATCCAAAAAATCACCATAGATCTCTCTCTCTCTCTCTCTCTCTCTCTCTCTCTCTCTCTCGTGTTCTTGCTCTCAATCCCGCAGATTTCAATCTCTTTGCTCGAAGCTCTGTTTTCGAAACTGTTTTGGGGGATTGCTACTTGGTATGTGACTCCTCCATTGCTCCAATTAGTTTTACTTCATGGTTTATATTTTGAATAATTATCTACTCTTGGTGCTGCTGTAATTGGACTTGCATGTTGAATTCTTGGAGTTCCAAGTTGTTGGGGAACGTAGTAATTTCAAAAAATTTCCTACGCACACGCAAGATCATTGTGATGGCATAGCAACGAGAGGGGAGAGTGTATGTCCACGTACCCTCATAGACCGTAAGCGGAAGCGTTATAACAACGCGGTTGATGTAGTCGTACGTCTTTACGATCCGACCGATCCAAGTACCGAACGCACGGCACCTCCGAGTTCAGCACACGTTCAGCTCGATGACGATCCCCGGGCTCCGATCCAGCAAAGCGTCGGGGATGAGTTCCGTCAAGACGACGGCGTGGTGGCGATGATGATGCTCCACCGGCGAGGGCTTCGCCTAAGCTCATGACGATATGACTCTACGGCGCGAGGCTTCGCCTAAGCTCATGACGATATGACGAAGTGGAATATGGTGGAGGGGCACCGCACACGGCTAAGGAACGATCCGTAGATCAACTTGTGTGTCATGGGGTGCCCCCGCCTCGTATATAAAGGAGCAAGGGGGTGCGGCGGCCCTAGGGGAGGCGGGAGGATTCCTACTCCCACCGGAGTAGGACTCCCCCCTTTCCTAGTTGGATTAGGACTTGGGGAAGGGGAAGAGGAAGGCGGGCGCAGCCCCCCTCTCTCCTTGTCCTATTCGGACTAGGGGAGGCGCTGCCTGCCTGGCCGGCCCTCCTCTTCTCCCTTACGGACCATCAAGGCCCATTGACCCCCCGGGAGGTTCCGGTAACCCCCGGTGTTCCGGTAAAATCCCGATTTCATCCGGAACCTTTCCGAAGTCCAAACATAGGCTTCCAATATATCGATCTTTATGTCTCGACCATTTCGAGACTCCTAATAAACTGTCATCGTAACGTTAAGCGTGAGGACCCTACGGGTTCGAGAACTATGTAGACATGACCTAGAACTATTCTCGGTCAATAACCAATAGCGGAACCTGGATGTTCATATTGGTTCCTACATATTCTACGAAGATCCTTATCGGTCAAACCGCATAACAACATCGTTGTTCCCTTTGTCATTGGTATGTTACTTCCCGAGATTCGATCGTCGGTATCCAATACCTAGTTCAATCTCGTTACCGCAAGTCTCTTTACTCGATTCGTAATACATCATTTCATAACTAACTCATTAGTTACAATGCTTTCAAGCCTTAGGTGATGAGTATTACCGAGAAGGCCAGAGATACCTCTCAGACAATCGGAGTGACAAAACCTATTCTCGAATTATGCCAACTCAACATATACTTTTGGAGACACCTGTAGAGTACCTTTATAATCACCCGATTACGTTGTGACGTTTGGTAGCACACAAAGTGTTCCTCCGTATGGCGGAGTTGCATAATCTCATAGTTGCAGGAACTTTGTATAAGTCATGAAGAAAGCATAAGCAACATACTAAACGATTAAGTGCTAAGCTAACGGAATGGGTCAATTCAATCACATCATTCTCCTAATGATGTGATCCCGTTAATCAAATGACAACTCATGTCTATGGTTAGGAAACATAACCATCTTGATTAACGAGCTAGTAAAGTAGAGGCATACTAGTGACACTCTGTTTGTCTATGTATTCACACATGTATTATGTTTCCGGTTAATACAATTCTAGCATGAATAATAAACATTTATCATGATATAAGGAAATAAATAATAACTTTATTATTGCCTCTAGGGCATATTTCCTTGATCTCCCACTTGCACTAGAGTCAATAATCTAGATTACACAAGTAATGATTCTAACACCCATGGAGTCTTGGTGCTGATCATGTTTTGCTCGTGGAAGAGGCTTAGTCAACGGTGCGCAACATTCAGATCCGTATGTATCTTGCAAATCTCTATGTCTCCCACTTGGACTTGGTCTGAATGGAATTGAGGCGTCTCTTGATATGCTTGGTCCTCTTGTGAAATCTGGATTCCTTTGCCAAGGCAATTGCACGATATTGTCACAGAAGATCTTCATTGGTCCCGATGCACTAGGTATGACACCTAGATCGGAAATGAACTCTTTCATCCAGACTCCTTCATTTGCTGCTTCGAAGCAGCTATGTACTCCGCTTCACATGTAGATCCGCCACGGCGCTTTGTCTAGAACTGCACCAACCGACAGCTCCACCGTTTAATAAAAATACGTATCCGGTTTGCGATTTAGAATCGTCCGGATCAGTGTCAAAGCTTGCATCGGCGTAACCATTTACGACTAGCTCTTTGTCACCTCCATATCGAGAAACATATCCTTAGTCCTTTTCGGTATTTCGGGATGTTCTTGACCGCTGTCCGATGATCCACTCTGGATTACTTTGGTACCTTCTGCCAAGCTTATTGCTAAGCATCGTCGGTCTGGTACACAGCATTGCATACATGATAGAGCCTATGGCTGAAGCATAGGGAACATTTTCATTTTCTCTCTATCTTCTCATTGTGGTCGGGCATTGAGTCGACTCAATTTCACACCTTGTACCACGGTAAAAATCCTTTCTTTGCACGATCCATTTTGAACTTTTTCAAAACTTTATCAAGGTATGTGCTTTGTGAAAGTCCAATTAAGCGTCTTGATCTATCTCTATAGATCTTGATGCCCAATATGTAAGCAGCTTCACGAGGTCTTTCATTGAAAACTTTTATTCAAGTATCCTTTTATGCTATCCAGAAATTCTATATCATTTCCAATTAATAATATGTCGTCCACATATAATATCGAAATGCTACATAGCTCCCACTCACTTTCTTGTAAATACTGAGGCTTCTCCAAAAGTGCATATAAAACCATATGCTTTGATCACACTATCAAAGCGTTTATTCCAACTCGAGAGGCTACTTTTGAGACCATAAATTGATCATTGGAGCTTGCACACTTTGTTAGCACCTTTTGGATCAACAAAACCTTCGGTTGCATCATATACAACTCTTCTTCTAGAAATCCATTCAAGAATGCAGTTTTTACATCCATTTGCCAAATCTCATAATCATAAAATGCAGCAATTGCTAACATGATTCGGACAGACTTAAGCATCGCTACGGGTGAGAAGGTCTCATCGTAGTCAACCCCTTGAACTTGTCGAAAACCTTTCGCAACAAGTCGAGCTTTATAGACAGTTACATTACCATCAGCTTTAGTCTTCTTCTTAAAGATCCATTTATTCTCAATGGCTTGCCGATCATCGGGCAAGTCAACCAAAGTCCATACTTTGTTCTCATACATGGATCCCATCTCAGATTTCATGGCTTCAAGCCATTTTGCGAATCTGGGCTCACCATCGCTTCTTCATAGTTCGTAGGTTCACCATGATCTAGTAGCATGACTTCGAATAGGATTACCGTACCACTCAGTGCGGATTTTATTCTGGTTGATCTCTGAGTTCGGTGACAACTTGATCTGAAGGTTCATGATCATTATCATTATCTTCCTCGCTAACTGGTGTAGGTGTCACAGAAACCGATTTATGTGATGAACTACTTTCCAATAAGGGAGCTGGTACTGTTACCTCATCAAGTTCTACTTTCCTCCCACTCACTTCTTTCGAGAGAAACTCCTTCTCTAGAAAGGATCCATTCTTAACAACGAATGTCTTGCCTTGGATCTGTGATAGAAGGTATACCCAATTGTCTCCTTTGGGTATCCTATGAAGACACATTTTTCGATTTGGGTTCAAGCTTATCAGGTTGAAGCTTTTTCACATAAGCATCGCAACCCCAAACTTTCGAAGCGACAACTTTGGTTTCTTGCCAAACCATAGTTCATAAGGTGTCGTCTCAGCGGATTTTGATGGTGTCCTATTTAGCGTGAATCGGCCGTCTCTAAAGCATAACCCCAAAGCGATAGCGGTAAATCGGAAATAGACATCATAGATCGCACCATATCTAGTAAAATACGATTCTGACGTTCGGACACACCATTACGCTGTGGTGTTCCGGTGGCGTGAGTTGCGAAACTATTCCGCATTGCTTCAAATGTAGACCAAACTCGTAACTCAAATATTCTCCTCCACGATCAGATCGTAGAAACTTTATTTTCTTGTTACGATGATTTTCAACTTCACTCTGAAATTCTTTGAACTTTTCAAATGTTTCAGATTTATGCTTCATTAAGTAGATATACCCGTATCTGCTTAAATCATCTGTGCAGGTGAGAAAATAACGATATCCGCCACGAGCTTCAACATTCATCGGACCACATACATCTGTATGTATGATTTCCAACAAATCTGTAGCTCTCTCCATACAACCGGAGAACGGAGTTTTAGTCATCTTGCCCATGAGGCACGGTTCGCAAGTACCAAGTGATTCATAATCAAGTGATTCCAAAAGTCCATCTGTATGGAGTTTCTTCATCGCTTTTACACCGATATGACCTAAGCGGCGAGTGCCACAAATAAGTTGCACTATCATTATCAACTCTGCATCTTTTGGCTTCGACATTATGAATATGTGTATCACTACTGTCGAGATTCAACAAGAATAGACCATTCTTCAAGGGTGCATGACCATAAAGATATTACTCATATAAATAGAACAACCATTATTCTCGATTTAAATGAATAACCGTCTCGCATTAAACAAGATCCAGATATAATGTTCATGCTCAACGCGGCACCAAATAACAATTATTTAGGTCTAAAACTAATCCCGAAGGTAGATGTAGAGGTAGCGTGCCGACCGCGATCACATTGACTTTGGAACCGTTTCCCCAGCGCATCGTCACCTCGTCCTTTGCGGTGCTCGCCTATTCCGTAGTCCCTGTTTGAGTTGCAAATATTAGCAGAACCAGTATCAAATACCCAGTGCTACTATGAGCTCTAGTAAGGTACACATCAATAACATGTATATCACATATACCTTTGTTCACCTTGCCATCCTTCTTATCCGCCAAATACTTGGGGCAGTTCCGCTTCGGTGCCCGATCGCTTGCGGTAAAACACTCGATTTCAGGCTTAGGTCCAGACTTGGGTTTCTTCTCTTGAGCAGCAACTTTCTTGCTGTTCTTTTGAAGTTTCCTTCTTCTTCCCTTTGCCCTTTTCTTGAAACTAGTGGTCTTGTTGACCATCAACACTTGATGCTCTTTCTTGATTTCTACCTCCATGCTTTTAGCATTGCGAAGAGCTCGGGAATTGTCTTAGTCATCCCTTGCATATTATAGTTCATCACGAAGCTCTTGTAGCTTGGTGGCGTGATTGGAGAATTTCATCAATGACACAATCATCCGGAAGATTAACTCCGAGCTGAATCAAGTGATTATTATACCCGGACATTTTGAGTATGTGCTCCTTGTGAACTATTCTCCTCCATCTTGCAGCTATAGAACTTATTGGAGACTTCATATCTCTCAATCCGGGCATTTGCTTGAAATATTCACTTCAACTCTTGGAACATCTCATATGCTCCATGACGTTCAAAACGTTGTTGAAGACCGGTTCTAAGCCGTAAAGCATGGCACACTGAACTATAGAGTAGTCATCAGCTCTGCTCTTCAGACGTTCACAACCGGCGTTGCTCTGCAGCAGGCTGGCACCCAGCGGTGCTTCCGGGGCGTAATTCTTGCGTGCAGCAATGAGTATAATCCTCAAGTTACGGACCCAGTCCGTGTAATTACTACCATCATCTTTCAACTTTGCTTTCTCAAGGAACGCATTAAAATTCAACGGAACAACAAGACGAGCCATCTATCTATAGTAAACATAGACAAGCAAAATACTATCGGTACTAAGTTCATGATAAATTTAAGTTCAATTAATCATATTAAAACCTCCCACTTAGACAGACATCCTCTAGTCATCTAAGTGATTACGTGATCCAAATCAACTAAACCATAACCGATCATCACGTGAGATGGAGTAGTTTTCAATGGTGAACATCACTATGTTGATCATATCTACTATATGATTCACGCTCGACCTTCGGTCTCCGTGTTCGAGGCCATATCTGCATATGCTAGGCTCGTCAAGTTTAACTTTGAGTATTCTGCGTGTGCAAAACTGGCTTGCACCGTTGTAGAT
Source organism: Aegilops longissima (assembly GCA_021605205.1). Classification (NCBI taxonomy): domain Eukaryota; kingdom Viridiplantae; phylum Streptophyta; class Magnoliopsida; order Poales; family Poaceae; genus Aegilops; species Aegilops longissima. The sequence continues at coordinate 216,973,812 of CM038679.1, read as the reverse complement.
GGACGTAGAACTTATCACACCGATCATCACGTGGTGTGCGGGTACTCTGAACTTTTAGCAGCGGTGCATACTCAGGAGAACACTTCTTGATAATTTTAGTGAGAGATCATCTTATAATGCTACCGTCAATCAAAGCAAGATAAGATGCATAAAGGATAAACATCACATGCAATCAATATAAGTGATATGATATGGCCATCATCATCTTGTGCTTGTGATCTCCATCTCCAAGCACCGTCATGACCACCATTGTCACCGGCGCGACACCTTGATCTCCATCGTAGCATCGTTGTCGTCTCGCCAACTATTGCTTCTCGACTATCGCTACTGCTTAGTGATAAAGTAAAGCAATTACATGGCTTTGCATTTCATACAATAAGCGACAACCATATGGCTCCTGCCATTGCCGATAACCGGTTACAAAAATGATCATCTCATACAATAAAATATAGCATCACGTCTTGACCATATCACATCACAACATGCCCTGCAAAAACAAGTTAGACGTCATCTACTTTGTTGTTGCAAGTTTTACGTGGCTGCTACGGGCTGAGCAAGAACCGTTCTTACCTACGCATCAAACCCACAATGATAGTTTGTCAAGTTGGTGCTGTTTTAACCTTTGCAAGGAGTGGGCGTAGCCACACTCGGTTCAACTAAAGTGAGAGAAACAGACACCCGCCGGTCACCTTTATGCAATGAGTGCTCGAAGCGGTGAAACAAGTCTCGCGTAAGCGTACGCGTAATGTCGGTCCGGGCCGCTTCATCTCATAATACCGCCGAACCAAAGTATGACATGCTGGTAAGCAGTATGACTTATATCGCCCACAACTCACTTGTGTTCTACTCGTGCATATGACATCAACGCATAAAACCAGGCTCGATACCCTTTGTTGGGGAGCGTAGTAATTTCAAAAATTTCCTACGCACACGCAAGATCATTGTGATGGCATAGCAACGAGAGGGGAGAGTGTATGTCCACATACCCTCATAGACCGTGGCGGGCGTTATAACAACGCGGTTGATGTAGTCGTGCGTCTTCACGATCCGACCGATCCAAGTACCGAGCGCACGGCACCTCCGAGTTCAGCACACGTTCAGCTCGATGGCGATCCCGGCTCCGATCCAGCAAAGCGTCGGGGATGAGTTCCGTCAACCGACGGCGTGGTGGCGATGATGATGCTCCACCGGCGCAGGGCTTGGCCTAAGCTCGCGACGATATGACTCTACGGCGCGAGGCTTCGCCTAAGCTCCGCGATGATATGACCGAAGTGGAATATGGTGGAGGGGGCACCGCACACGGCTAAGGAACGATCCGTAGATCAACTTGTGTGTCATGGGGTGCCCCCTGCCCCGTATATAAAGGAGCAAGAAGTGCGGCCGGCCCTAGGGGGCGCACGGATGAGTCCTACTCCCAGGGAGTAGGACTCCCCCTTTCCTAGTTGGATTAGGACTTGGGGAGGGGAAGAGGAAGGGCGCCGCCCCTCTCTCCTGTCCTATTCGGACTAGGGGAGGGGCGGCCTGCCTGGCCGCCCTCCTCTTCTCCCTTATGGCCCATCAAGGCCCATTGACCCCGGGAGGTTCCGTAACCCGGTGTTCGGTAAAATCCGATTTCATCCGGAACCTTTCGAAGTCAAACATAGGCTTCCAATATATCGATCTTTATGTCTCGACCATTTCGAGACTCCTCGTCATGTCACATCCGGGACTCCGAACAAACTTCGGTACATCAAAACTTATAAACTCATAATAAACTGGCATCATAACGTTAAGCGTGCGGACCCTACGGGTTCGAGAACTATGTAGACATGACCTAGAACTATTCTCGGTCAATAACCAATAGCGGAACCTGGATGTTCATATTGGTTCCTACATATTCTCGAAGATCCTTATCGGTCAAACCGCATAACAACATCGTTGTTCCTTTGTCATTGGTATGTTACTTGCCGAGATTCGATCGTCGGTATCCAATACCTAGTTCAATCTCATTACCGGCAAGTCTCTTTACTCGTTATGTAATACATCATTTCATAACTAACTCATTAGTTACAATGCTTGCAAGGCTTAGGTGATGAGTATTACCGAGAAGGCCAGAGATACCTCTCCAGGCAATCGGAGTGACAAGACCTAATCTCGAATTATGCCAACTCAACATATACTTTTGGAGACACCTGAGAGTACCTTTATAATCACCCGATTCGTTGTGACGTTTGGTAGCACACAAAGTGTTCCTCCGTTAAACGGGAGTTGCATAATCTCATAGTTGCAGGAACTTTGTATAAGTCATGAAGAAAGCATAAGCAACATACTAAACGATTAAGTGCTAAGCTAACGGAATGGGTCAAGTCAATCACATCATTCTCCTAATGATGTGATCCCGTTAATCAAATGACAACTCATGTCTATGGTTAGGAAACATAACCATCTTCGATTAACGAGCTAGTAAAGTAGAGGCATACTAGTGACACTCTGTTTGTCTATGTATTCACACATGTATTATGTTTCCGGTTAATAAAATTCTAGCATGAATAATAAACATTTATCATGATATAAGGAAATAAATAATAACTTTATTATTGCCTCTAGGGCATATTTCCTTCACAAGTAGTTATGCTTGATATAGCCTCTAGACATCCATATGAGTAGTGGCTATCAATCTTGTGAAGTTTTGTTGACAAAAATTTTGTGGACTAAGATTTTTAGAATTTTATTTATAGGAATGAGATGACTATCTTCAGGAAGTTTTCCTCCAAGAAGAACGCAAAGGGAGTTATTGGGAAATCGTCGGACAATGACCTGAACACTCCAAGAATGGCGGTGGTGCGGCCATGCGAATTGCCACATAATGCCTTCATGGATGAGGCCGGGTTCCATCACGAGTTTTCCCAATTCGTGGCAAATGTCGGGCTGACCGAATTCCTCGCAGATGAGTGCATCACCTCCTCAGAAATTACTTTGTGCAGAATTTCTATTTCTTAGGTGGGAACAATCCCCCTGAGGTGTGGTTTAATTTATATTCTGAAACTCATCAGATACCACTCACTGATTTTTGTGACATATGTTTGATTCCTTGTGACAGATCATTAAGAGAGCCTATACCTGTAGAGATTGAGGACTTTTTCCTCACTCTGACAGTGGGTGATGAATGAGGGTGTCGAAAGCCACCTCCACTAGTTTACAGTTTCCTTTTGTGCATTTGCTTTATTCATCACGAAGTGTTTAACTGCTAGGGAGAAGGTCGGTGCATTCAGTGCCCCCAAATTTGCCATTTTACGCCGTGCACTACATAATGATCACACATTTAGCCTAGGGGCTATTATTGCACATTGTTTGCACCTCAACAGAACTAAGGAAAAAATTCATGGTGGTATTTATGCCACTCGTCGAGCGAGTCATTTTAATGCTCAGATACGCCAACATGATTACCCTTTGCCCCGAGCATATCTAGATCACCAGGCAATGGTGGCTCACGAGTTCACCGATGCTGCTATTCTTTTCATAACATTCGCTACAACTTGGTTTTTAGTGTGGAAACCCGTGATGTTATCCCGTTGCCTGCACCTGCTTTGTTTGATTCTTTTGCTAGGAACAGATATAGGGCTATGCTCAAGGACATTATTGCCTACCGATTTAACCAGACAGTGGCCGAGGACGAGCCCCAGGAGTAGGACGCTCAGGTGCCGCCGCCACAACACTTTGACATGGGACTGGGCGGCTAGTACAGATGGTGATTACCAAGCTAGGCCAAAAGCCTAAGCTTGGGGGAGTACGTATATCCACCGCCATTATATTCATGTTCACACTTTTCATTCTAGTTGTCGGTGTCCACACTTTTTCATTTTATTATCCATGCTAGATTTACTTTCTCCATTTCTTCTTGTGTGTTTTAATTTTTTTGAGAAAATTAAAAAATATTTCTTGCTTCTTTTCAGTTTTTCTTTCTAGATTAAATTAGTTGTAGTATTAAAAGAAAACCAAAAAGATTTCTCGATTCTTCTTTTGCTTGTTGGGAGCTTTCCTGTGTAAATAGTTTTTCTCTTTTTTTGTTTTTCCTTCTTTAATTTGCTTTCGTCAAGAAAAACTAAAAACTAAAAAAATATTTCATTGTGTTTCTCTGAATTTCTTTTCTTTTTATTGAGTCATACCACGGGGAAGACCATGATGAAAATGTTGAATGGCTCTCATAAGCATTATTATTGATGTGACAAAGAGCTCATATTACCTTGTCTTCTCCTTTTGAATAAAATGCTTGCAGATTCCATCTTAGTCCACTGCACACTTTCACTATTATTATTTTCATATCATTCGGTCATGCAAGTGAAAGGCAATAATGACGACATTTGAAGAAGTGACTGTGGCAGAGAGAAGTAGGTATGAACTCAACCTGTTTTTGTTTTTGTAAATACGTTTACCTCAGTATCCATGATTCAACATGTTATGATTAAACATGTTTTCAATGACAATTAGAGATTATAGTTTCCCATGCCATGCTTAAGTAGCTAGGAGTGGATAATGATTTATCTAGAATGTGAACATGCATTAAAATGATGTGATGTCGTATAATGATATGGTATCCTCCACTGAATGTTTCAAGTGGCTTCAGTTGGCCCATGGTGTTTATATCCTACTCATGCTAGTATTCAATGTTGATTATTCATAAAGCATGTTCATGACCGTTTTCGCTCTCTAGCTGTCCGCTTCTCGACCTATTTGCTAGCCTTCGTCTTTACTAAATGGGAATACTGCTTGTGCATCAAAATCCTTAAACCAAAGTTATTCCAGATGAGTCCAATATATCTACCTATATGCAGTATTACCCTGCCATTCCAACTAAATTTGCATGTGCCACCTCTAAAATTTCAAATGAACATCTGTTTTGTGTGCCTGGATCGCTCATGGAGCGATAGGGGCGGTCAATATCTTCCATGCTAAGCGGGGTTATTATCATGATGAGTGTTCATTCACTCACCCTTGCACGAGAGGGGCGGTAATAGGGATGCAAATAACTAAACAAAACTCCCCCAGGATTGTTGTTGGTATGGACAGTACCCGTGGATTCGGCTACACGTGGAGTGTGTTTGTTGGTGGAGGGGAGTAAACTTTACTTTTATCTCTTGGGAACCGCTGCCAATTTGTTTAGCATGGAATATATTGATAACTCTTGGTCGTAACGTTGACAGCAAGGGTGCACCTCCCAAAATTATATTTATATTTTTAGCCTTGAGCTCTGGCACCTTTGCAGATCCCTGCTTCCCTCTGCGTAGGGACTATCTATTTAATTTATGTTTAGTCATCACCTTCTCAAATAAGCGCCAGACACGACAGCAGTATTGCCATCCTCATGTATTGTGTATAGTTAATGTTGAATGCATCATGACTAGATCTTTTCTACCATGAATTACAATGTTTAGTCGCTGCTTGAACTTTGGAGGTGCTCTGCATTGATGTTTTGCGGTCTCAGAAAGGGCCAGTGAGATACCAATATTGCGATATCTTATCATAATTGTTTTGATAAAGTGTTCGTGTTTGATATATCTTATTATTGCTCGCTAGTTGATTATGCCATTGATATGAGTTAATATAATTTCTATGAGTTATTGTTGACATGGTTAGTCATGATCCTTGCTAAAAACCTGGGTGCTATTTAAGCATATATATATATATGTAAACAAGAACAAAAGAGTTTGTAAAAGTTTTTCTTTATCAGTTTCAGTTTGTCAACTGAATTGCTTGAGGACAAGCAATGGTTAAAGCTTGGGGGAGTTTATATGTCTCCATCATATCTACTTTGCCTAACACTTCTCATGATTATATGTCTCTTGTTTTGGACTCTAATTTGCATGATTTGAGTGAAACTAACCCGGACTAACGTTGTTTTCAGCAGAACTACCATGGTGTTGTTTTTGTGCAGAAATAAAAGTTCTCAGAATTGGACGAATCTTTTTGGAGAACTATTTCAGAATAAATAAAAAATACTAGAACCAAGAACCACCTGAGGGCAGCCCTGGATGCCCACAAGACACCAGGGCGCGCCACCCCCTCCAGGCGCGCCCTGGTGGGTTGTGGGGCCCTCGGGGATCCGGTGACCCTAATTCCAGCACTATAAATTCCTATTTTTGGAGAAAAAATAGGAGAGGAAGTTTCACCGCGTTTCACGATACGGAGCCGCTAGAACCTCCTGTTCTTCATCGGAAGGCCAGATCTGGAGCCCGCTCGAGGCTCCGGAGAGGGTCACCTCCGGTCTTCGTCATCACCAACCCTCCTTCATCACCAATTCCATGATGCTCCCCACTATGAGTGAGTAATTCCTTTGAAGGCTCGCTGGTCAGTGAGGAGTTGGATGAGATTCATCATGTAATCAAGTTAGTTTTGTTAGGGCTTGATCCCTAGTATCCAGTTTGTTCTGAGATTGATGTTGCTGTGACTTTCTATGCTTAATGTTTATCACTAGGGCCCGAGTGCCCATGATTTCATATCTGAACCACTTAGGTTTTCACCACTACATCTTTTTTCTAGATCCTATCTTGCAAGTTATATGCACCTATTACGAGTTATGATCTGTAAACCCAAGTGTGACAGTAATTGGGATACTTTCCGGTGATGACCGTAGTTTGAGCAGTTTGTCAGATTCAGAGTTTCGCACAACCTTGAGAGGTTCGAACTCTGCGGTGCGTGCTAAGAACTCATCCTCCCCATTCTGCCTACTCACCCAATCCATGTCCTAGCTCGATGTATCTAATGGACAACAGAAACAACAGTTTATCTTGTTTCGGGCCACCTTGCGGTGTAATACCCTACTCCAGCTTTGTGGTGGATTGCCTCAAGAGGCTGAGGATGAAGTAGTACAATGGTGGAACAGCCTCAGGAGGTGAGGTGTTCTTGAGCTCGATGAGCTAGCATGTTGGTCAGGGTGAAATGGATCCGTCCCCTCTATGGTGGTGGCTAAGTCCTATTTATAGTGGCCTTGGTCCTCTTCCGAAATGTAGGCGGGAAGGGATCCCACAACGGCTAAATTCAAAGGGAGACAACTAGTACAAGTTATCCTGACAAAAGTAGTCTTCGCCTGCAAAAGCCTCTGGTGGTGATGCCGTGGTGGGCTCCGCGATGACCTCTGTCCCGCCGTCCTAGCGGTCTTGGTCTTGTTGCATCAGAATGGAAACCTTTGCTTGATTCCTCGGGTCCTCGTACCTGCGCTTGCCTCGTTAGCACCAAAGAGGAAACTGGTACACTACGCCTGCTGGTGCCCGCCTGGCCTTTGTTATCATGGCTCACGTCATGTGAACCTCGCATGGTGCAGCTTGCATTGATATCTCCGCTCCTCGGGAGCCATCCTAGGGGAGGCCGCCGCCCAGGGAGGTCTAGGTGTCGTCCGCCTCGTGATGCTTGGGCCCTTGCGAGGGTCTTGAGTTGTTGATGCTTGAAGCTGGGTCGTACCAGGCCATCGATGGAGCCAGGCCGTGGGCTGCACGCAGGCACGTCTGGGTACCCCCGTTCCCAGGACGACGATAGTAGCCCCCGGGCCCAAGGTGCACTCAGACTTGGCTTCGAGGGCACGCCAAAGGTCAAGTGTGGAGCGTCGCGGGCCCTAACTACCTGCAGCCTCGTTGACGCGTGGCGATTGATGGGACGTGGGCGTCTCCGCTTCCCCATGCTACCTCGGCAACCGTCCTTGCCTGACAAAAAGGCTGGCGTCCGCAGTGGAGCTTTCATTGCCCTTCCTTCGTATGGCTCCACATCCCCTTCTCCTTCTGCCCGGAAATCCTCCAGATCCACGGAAACTCATCCCAAAGCAGCCACCGATGGCCACGGATAAGACGGGATCCTCCGTCGTGGCCAGGCGTCAAGCCTCCTGCTTCGAGCCAGCCTTGAGCGCGTCCACCCTAGCCGAGGAGAAGCACCTCACCACCATGCTCCAACTGACGGCCGACAACAGCAATGAGGGGGGAGAGACGGTGCTCCAGGTCGGCTCTGCCAAGACGGAAACCTTGGGCGGCACTTTCTATCGCCTCTTCTAGCACAGCGTCTTCGCGGGGCTGGTTCCCCCTTTCTCCGGCTTGTTCTATGCCTTTCTTCGCCACTAAAAGCTCCACGCCCTCCATCTTCACCCCAACTCCATCCTCCTCCTGTCAATCTTGGCTTTTTACTGCGAGGCATTTCTGGGGTGATGCCCTCCATGGTGCTGCTCTGCCACTTCTTCTACCTCCGAGTTAATGGCACCCAGTGCTCGGGGTGCGCCAACTTCGTCACCGCCAATGGTAGAAACGTGATCTCGTGGGCCGGGAAGAAGGTGGACATCTTCAGGAACAAGTGGATATTCATGGATGCCAACCGCTCCCACCCTCGGGTGGCGCTGCCGACCTCGCAGCTGATGCCCCTGGAAGGATGGGCTCACGAGAAGCTCACCGATCCCAGGGCGGAGCCATTGCTAGAGAAGATGGCAGAAGACCTGAAGACTGACTACCCGAAGGCGGAGAAGCTGACGGGGGCCATGATCATCAATGAATTCCTGACGCAGCACCTGGCTCCGCTCCAAGCGCGCTCGCGCCCCCTGTGGAAGTTCAGGGGCGCAGAAGATGACCTTCGGCAACGCCCGGATGACTTGTCCAAGGAGGAGCTACACAAGATCGTGCACACCCTACTCGGGAAGGATCAGGGCTGCCCCCGGGACTCCCATCTCCCGTTGTACCGCCGCTCGGATGGGGAGAAGATCACCGACGCCATGCCTGTCTTCGACGAGCGTGGGCTTGTTCCTCTTAAGCCTACCCGGCCCCCGGGCTTCCTGATGACGTTGTCCTCCGGTGAGTCCGACCAGGAGGAGGGGTGGACTCGGAGGCGACCCGGGAGGGGGCAGGGGAGACCTCTCCCCCGCGCCGGACTGATCTCGTCTGCACCCTTTCTGACAATGAAGACGCCGGCAAGCACCCGGTCAGGGAGTCACCGCGCTCCGCTGGGGTCACCACGAGGTCCAAGGGCACCCCTCCGAAGAAGCTGAAGCCAGGGGTCCGATAGAAGAGCAGATCGGCGCAGATCCCCCAAGGCGATGCCACAGCTTCATCGCCAGCCGGCACTGCTGCAGATCCGGGCACCGCGGCCTTGCCTGCCCCTGGGGCTCGCACGCCAGCGCCCATGCCTGCGAAGCCTGTGGGCATGGTGCTTTAGAAGAGGGCGAGGGATTACGACGCCGTGGACAAGTAAGCGCGCCGTCTTGGTCTTTGTTTCCTACTCTTTGTTGTAGTGTCTTGATGCTTCCCTTTTGTACGGCTCGGCCAATGCCAATGGTGAAGAAGAAGAAGGAGACGGCCAGGACCATCAAGGCCCAGCAGCTTGCCGCGGCCGCGCCACCTCAGGCAAGGAAGGACGTGGCTGGCCTGCGCGCTCCCGCGGCTGGGTCGTCCTCCCAAGGCTCGGAGGACCGGCCTCAGGAGGAGGTGATCTCCGCGGCCAAGCCAGCTCCGAAGGCGGCCGTCCTCAGCTCACCTGCTGAAGTCCCGAAGGCTTCGAACACCCCAGCCCATTCTACTGCCCTACTTCACTGATCCTGGCACCGGCGCTGTCTCCTCCTCGTCCATCACGCTGGTGGGCCATGATACTTCGGCCGCGCCTGGTGCTCTTGAGGAGGCTCTTTCCACGCTGAATTAGCTTCGTGACGACCTTCGGGGCACCGACCGGCGCCTGGCATCGGGGCGCTTGGAGCTGATGTCGGGATGGCTTCGAGCCGACGCGTCCATCAGGGCGGCATGGCGCCAGGCCGTAGCGGCCTTAGAGGAGGTCCAGCAGGCAGCCGTCCGTGATGTGGCAGTGAAGGACACCAAGGCTACTGAGCAGCGCTGCCTAGCGGCGGAGGTCGAGCTGAAGTCTCTCCGCGACAGGCAGGCCACTGAGGCCCGCCAGCACAAGGTGTAGGAGGAGGAGCTGAAGGCCTGAGAAGCTGTGGTTGCTGATCGCGACAACTAGCTGGAGCAAGCGGCACAGAAGCTGGCCGCAGAGCACGGCCGCCTGGAGAACTTGAAGGAGGAGGCAGAGGCGGAGAAGGCCCAGCTGGAGGCCAAGGCAAAAGTTCTTGCCAAAGGGCATGTCACCTTCAATTCTCTTGTGCAGAGATCCCGCGAGGCCCTGCGGGAGTTCTACGGAAGGGGGTTGAAGGAGCCGTTGGTGATTGCTGAGGAAGGCCCCGCCGAGCTGCTCCCCCAGCTTGTCACGACGCTCGAGGGCGGTGTCGCTGGAGTTGGCCCCATGGTGGAAGGGGAAGCCCGCGCGCTCTCTGCCTCGGCTGTGACGCGTGTCTTCAGCCACCTCCATCTTTGCGACCCCAGCTTCAACTTTGGAGCCCTGCTTAGCCTGTGGACCTGGAGCACTGCATCGCTGCTACCGAAGCCATGAAGGACCAGGTGGAGGCCCTGATGCGGGAGTTCCTCGCCATCGACCCCGCGCCCACGGCTGTTGGCGCCGCCAACCCTACAGCCATGGCTGACGGCACGGGCGACGGCGACGTTGTCGACGACGGGGCACTCCTCATGGGCGATGGCAGCGCCCAAGGCTAAAGAGGAAGCTCGAAGGTGACGCTCCCCTCCATTTTATTTCCTGCAACATGTATCGTGCCTTGTGGAGGCGTAAGAACTTATGTCCTATGTACCTTTAAGAGGCATTATGTCTTGTAATAACATGCTAGGATTTTGCTATTTCCTTCCCGTTTGCTTTAATGTTCTGCGTCGGCTGGGTTGTCCAATCACCGCTGGGTTGTCCAATCACCAGGATGAGACCAAGGGGTGAGGGGCTACGTGACCAGTTAGGCTCCTGAGTCGCGATGCTGAGGAGTCCCCCTTGACGTACAAACAGCCCTCGGGAAGGAGATGCGAGAGGTGACCTTAGCGTTCTGCGTCGGCAGAGCCCGGCCCCGCACATACCTCAGCCGCCGTTGGGTCGTCCGGATTGCCAGGACGAGACCAAGGGGTGAGGGGCTACGTGACCAGTTAGGCTCCTGAGTCACGATGCTCTGTAGTCCCCCTTGACGTACGAACAAACCTCCATACCTTTCCTCACCGAGGTCCCGCTAGGGAGGGGCGCGCGACGACCAGATTTGAGGGACCTGGCAGGGTGGCGTACGCTAGTCGTGACCTAAGCGTAGCCCCCGTGCTAGCCCCCTCGCACGACTCTCCCAAAGGGAAAGTGTTGCGATGAGGCTGAACACCATGCCTGGCGGCTCCCTAAGGTTAATGCGGCCATGCGGCCGCCCCCACTTGTTTATCACCAGCGTGGAGCATGGCGCTTCCGCACTTGGACGGGCATAGCCACTCCTCGACCGTGTCGACTACCAGCACGGAGCATGCTACTTCCGCTGGTGCGTGGGTGGGGGATCCCTCTGAGTGGAGCCCCCGGAGCGTGTACAGCCCCACCCTGACACATGGCTTGCACGACAGGGGTAGAGGAGGTGTGTATGGGCACCCGTGAGGCAGTGCGGGACTCACGAGGCCCTACCTCAAGGCGGGTTGCGCCTGAATTTGATTTGGAACACTTGGATGGCCTTGCGAGATGGTTAGACAACCTGCGCTGAATGAATCTCCTGAGGTTATCACATGTGAAGGCCAAACACCAACGAGACCAGGAGGTGACGTGAACGGGGCCGACCTGCCAGACAGAGCTCAGTCGTTGGTTTTATCGATGCTGCAGAGATGAACCCGAGCACAGACGCTGTACCCAGTCTTCTCATGCGAAAATCCTGAAGAAAGACAATCGACGTGCGGCTCCCGTGGTGAAGAGGCACCGGGTCGCGCGCCCTTGCTCATCCGCCCGTAATTAGCTCATGCGAGAACAAGGCACCAAGGCACATGGGAGTTGATGTACACGGCAGCCGGCCCATGAGCCAGAGCTCAGCCTCTTGGGCTTGGTGACACTGCAGGGACGGACCCGAGCACAGACGCCGTGCCAGTCCTTAATCATGAGGCGGTCATGGGTGTGTTTGCAAGGGCGTACGAAGTTCATGGCAACAAAGTACCTGACAGGCAGATGATAACAATAAGGCGATTCATGGAAGGAGGTAAAGCTAGTTCTAATAGATGCAAAGGACGATACATGCCGCCGGGACGGACCCACGCGGCTTGGGGATGATGCAGCCCGAGGGGCGCCCCCAACAGATTGAATCAAAGATGCGAAAGGATACATGTCGCAGGGACAGGCCCATGCGATCTAGGGATAATGCAGCCCGAGGGGCGCCCTCAACTGAATAAACTGGAAAATGTCACATGGCACCATTGCCAAAGAGATGTTGCAGTAGTTGAAGATGTGTGCTGAAGAAGTCGCTCCTCATGAACCGCCAGGGTCCTGAACCTCGGGAGGCTATGGGGGCCCGAGCCTCATGAAGAACCGTCGCCATTTCCGCCAGGACCGCCTGGTGCCTGGCCTCCTGAGCCACTAGAACGCTCCGCAGGTAGCGTTGGGAGGTAACAGCCGCGTTCGGCAGGCCGAAGAGCATGCAGACGTAGCTGTGAGGGGGTCCCTCACACCGAGCAATGTGCGATGGCCATAAGCGCTCCTGGGATGCGGCCCTGTTGAGCTCTGGAATGTTGACGTAGATGCACAGCTCGTTGTCCTCGCCAGGACAAGGAGCCGCTCCAGGTGGTGGGCGGCGGTTGCCGCGCATGGCTCTAGCCTCTTGAAGCTCCTCGGTTGCCGCTGGATACACCGCTCTCCTGAGGCTCATGGCGGAGCAACTACTTCTTCTTCTTAGGGACAACCTCAGGAGGGTAGACGATACCTTCGTTATTTGGGTTCTGGACCGCCGCAGCCTGGTAGGCGTGCTCGAGAGAGCACAGTGCATCCTTCTCCTCGCAGGCGATCGTGACGATGTCGCGGTTCCCTGGCATCTTCAGGACGCTGTAACCATGATGACTCCCAGCCATGAACTTGGCCAGGGCTGGATACCCAAGGATGGCGTTGTATGGAAGGACAATGTGGGCCACCTCGAAGTCGATGAGCTCGGTGCGGTAGTTGTCACGCTTGCCGAAGGTGACAGAGAGGCGGATCTGCCCTATCGGGGTGGTGGAGCCGTCTGTCACTCCTGAGAAAGGCTTGGTGAGCTGCAGCTGATCGTGGGGCACTTGAAGGCCGTCGAACGTCTCGATGGAAAGAACATTGAGCCCTACACTGCCATCACTGAGGGTTTTGGTGATGAGGATGTTGCTGATGACGGGCGAGCAAAACATTGGGAGGGCACCAGCAGTTGCCGCGCACTTGAGCTGGTCGGACGAGCTGAAGGTGATGATGCACTTGGACCACCTGAGCGGACACCTGGCCTTGAGCCTGGGGAGGGCCGCGTTCAGCTCGCGGGTAAACTTCTTGAAGATGCGATGAGAGGCTGGGGCCTGAGCGCCACATAGGATGCAGGCGATGGCATGAGGCTCCTGGAAGCCCCTAGCCCCCTCGTCCTGGTTGTGGTCGTCGTTCCTTCTTGGTGGTGGTGGCTGTGGAGGGAGGCCAGCGTTCCCTTGAGGCCGGTCCTCACGAGGCTGGTCGCGCCACTCCTGGCGAGGGCCGCGGTCGTCCCAGCGTCCTCCATTTCGGCCTCCTCCCGGCCGTAACCTCGATCGTTGCGCTCGGGGCGATGACCGAGGCGCCCGTCGCGGATGGCCCTGAGCTCCTGACAGTCATTGGTGTTGTGGCTGTGCACATTGTGGAACACGCAGAACGGACAGCTTCCCTTGGATGGCTCTGGTTGATCGCAGCCGCACTCAATCTCCGGTTCAGCCGCAAGCACGGAAGGTCCCTTGCGCTTCCCGTCCTTGACCTTGGCCTTCTTGTCTGCAGGATCAGTCGCCGGGAGTTCCTGGAGGGAGAGGCGACCCTCCTCAGCTCTCGCACACTTGGTTGCTATGTTGAACATCTCTAGAGCCATGCACATGTCCTCGTGTATGGTGAGCTCCTCCTTCATCTTGACGTCGTGGACGCCATCAGAGAACGCCGAGATGATGGCCTCGTCCGAAACCTTGGGGTTCTTGAGGCGAACGCTATTGAAGCGCTGGATGTACTTCTGGTAGGTCTCCCCTGGCTGCTTCTTGATGCGTTGCAGGTCACCCGCAGCCGGCGGTCGGTCGCGGGTGCCTTGGAAGTAGGCGACGAAAAGCTCTAGCATCTCACCCCAGGAGGAGATCGATCCCGCGGGCAGGTTCAGGAGCCACGAGGACGTGCATTCTTGAGGGCCATGGGAAACCAGTTCGCCAAGACCTTCTCGTCGCCGTTGGCCGCCTCGATGCTCAGCTTGTAGAACTGCAGGAACTCAGTAGGGTCGGGGATGACATCGTAGCGTGGTGGCAGGTCGGGCTTGAACTTCCCCGGCCAGACGATTCTGCGTGGCTCGGGAGTGAAGGCACTGCAACCCGCGGTAGTCAAGGGAGCCCGTCGTGGAGGTGGAGCCTGATCTTGGCGCTCACGCGCCCCCACCACAGGAAGCGCACGGTCTTGACGTCGTGGTGCTGGGAGCGCAGGAGCATCTTCTTGTGGCTACCACTACGGGAAACACCTAATTTGCCGTCAGGAGACGTCTTTGCCGTCAGCTTTTCGTCGGGCTGATGGCAAAGAAAGGGTTTACCGTCATCGGCAAACGGCAAGGAAAACTGACGGCAAAATAAACTTTGTCATCTGCCAAAAAAAACATAGACGGCAAAGAGATCACTTTGTCGTCTTCCACAAAAATCACAGACGGCAAAGCTTTTATGCCGTCTATGTTTGTTTTGGTAGACGGCAAAGAATCTTTGCCATCTGTGTTTTTTTGGCAGATGGCAAATTGACCTCTTTGTCGTCTGTATTTGTTTATGCAGACGGCAAAGAAAAAGCACACCACACGAATTGATCACACGGATTTATGACTTGGCAAAATCTTAGACGCACATCCCACCACCCACTCAGGACCGTCGTGCGAACGCTGCAACCCATCCCAGGACGCACGCGCCCCCACCCACGAGCCCACCCACGAGACCACGCATGTACCTGCCCCACCCACGATTCCATCTCCTTCTCCCCCGTGCTCCCTCCCTCATCTCCATCTCCCCTGAGCATTAGGACGCCGCTAGCCAGCACCCTCCTCCTTTTTCCCCTGAGCAGCCACATGCCGCCGGCCTACACCGCCCGCCCGTTCGGCGCCCCCCCTCCAGCGCCCGCCCGTCCGATGCCCCCCTCCATCGCCTCGCCCGTCTGATGCCCCGTCCAGCGCCCGCTTCGTCCGGCGCCCGTCAGCGCCCTACCATCCCGAGCAGCAGCGTGCCGTGGCCAGCGCCGGCGCCCTCCCGCCCGTCCGTCCGCCACACCGCCAGCTCCGCATGAAGCTCTACCTCATGAGCTCGACCTTACCGGCCGACCGTGCACACCCCAGCTCCTCCGGCCACGCACCCAAGCCCGTCCACACCCTGAGCTCCTGCTCACCCACTGGTCCTGCGCTCCGCCTCGCGAGATCCGCCGCTAGAGCAGCTGGGCGCTCCGCCCGTTGAGCACCGGCCATCCCCAACCTCCCTTGCGTGCCTCCCCGCGGTGCCGGAGTGAGTCAGCTCCCCAGCGCGGCTGGGCCGGAGCTGTGTGGCTGAGCAGGGCCTTGCGGCGGCGCGGCGAGCAGAGCACGACAAAGAGGCGAGGCGAGCATTGGGCTGGAGGGCGGGTCGGGCAAAGCACCGGAGTGGAGAAGATGCACCCCGTTGCTTCTTTGTGTTAATTTCTAGGACTACTTTGTAACTTTAGTTTTGGTTCAGGGTCATGTTTGCATTTTATACTCCACTAACGTTGAATGAAAGGGACCACACACGGATGGGCCTTTCCCTGTTAAAAAAGAAAATCGAAAGATAGGTAGTGCAGTCGCATGAGTTGACCGCATGGAGCAATACTGCTGTGTTTTCTTTTTAAATTTTTTAGCAAGATGACTCTTTCTTTGCCGTCTGTGATATACGAGGCTGATGGCAAAGACGTGAGTAGTTGACGGCAAACCTGTAGTCTGGCTGACGTCAAAACTTCATTTCTTTGCCGTCTGTGGTTTATAAGGCTGATGGCAAAGAAGGTTCAGCTCACGGCAAAGTCTTTGCAGTTTGGCCGATGAAAAGCTGACGGCAAAGTATTCTTTGCCGACTTATCTTTGCTGTTTGACTTTGTCGTCTCCTTCCTGATGGCAAAATCTTTGCCGTCTGGATTTAGGTCTTTGCCGTTTGACTTTGTCGTCTGCTTCCAGACGGCAAAATACCTGTTTCCTGTAGCGTACTGGACCTCCTTGCAGCTTTCTTCTTCACGCGCGTGTGCCCTGCGCGGCGGGTCACTCCGCGGGGCCGCACGCCTTGGTTCAAGGGCGACTTCGTCACGGGGAGGTGGTGGAGGTGCTCCATAGGCTACGTCGCCCGCAGCGGGCGGCGAGCGAGGCTGCGAGAGAGACGGTGCAGGAGAGCCCCCAGCGGTGCTGACAAGCTCAGCGATGCGGTCCAGCCAGTCTTCATAGAAGTTGTCGACGGGGCGATAGCGCAGGAGCTCGCACGCCATGAGTTGCATAGCCTCCGTGTCCACCGGCCTACGACGAGCGTGAGACGATGAACCGGACGGAGTTAGCAATGGGGTGGCGGTGCGCCCATCACGCCGCACAGATGGGTGCAACAACAAAGCTTGCTGCTCGTGACCTGCCGGACTGGTGGCGGCGTAGGTGGCAGGCAATGGATAATGACCGGGAGGCCCACCGGCGGGCGCCGTCTAGGAGACGCGAGCGGCAAGGGCGGCCCGACACTCAGCACAGGCTCGACGATCGTCAGCCATGCAGGTGGTGGGGTGGTGGCGAATCGACCAGCGGAAGAGAGGCTCTGACGCACCCCAACCTGGCACGCCAAATGTCAGATTCAGGGTTCCGCAAACCCTTGAGAGGTTCGAACTCTAGGGTGCATGCGAAGAACTCATCCTCCCCAGTCTGCCTGCTCACCGAATCCATGGCCTAGCTCGATGTATCTAATGGACAAGAGACACAACAGTTTATCCTGGTCCGGGCCACCTTGCGGTGTAATACCCTACTCTAGCTTTGTGGTGGATTGCCTCGAGGGGCTGAGGTTGAACTATTACAGTGGTGGAACAGCCTCAGGAGGTGAGGTGTTCTTAATCTCGATGAGCTGGCGAGTTGATCAGGGTTGAATGGATCCGTCCCCTCTATGGTGGTGGCTAAGTCCTATTTACAGTGGCCTTGGTCCTCTTCCCAAATGTAGGCGGCAAGGGATCCCACAACGGCCAAATTCAAAGGGAGACAACTAGTACAAGTTATCCTGACAGAAATAGTCTTCGCCGGTAAAAGCCTCTGGTGGTGAGGCCACGGTGTGCTCTGCAATGACCTCCATCCTGCCGTCCTGGTGGTCTTGGTCTTGTTGCACCGGAATGGAAACCTTTGCTTGATTCATCGGGACACTGCACCTGCACTTGCCTCCTTAGCACCAAAGAGGAAACTAGTACACTGCACCCACTGGCGCCCGCCTGGCCTTGGTCATCATGGCTCACGTCATGTGAACCTCGCGAGGTGCAGCTTGCATTGATATCTCCGCTCCTCGGGAGCCAACTTGGGGGAGGCCACCCCCAGGGAGGTCTTGGTGTCGTCCGCCTCGCGAGGGTCTTGAGTTGTTGATGCTTGAAGCTGGGTAGTAGCAGGTCGTTGATGTAACCACGCCGTGGGTCGCATGTAGGCAAGTCTGGGTACCCCGTTCCTAGGACGCCGACACAGTTCATGTATTCACTATGTTTTAATGTTTTGTTCTGGTTCTCTATCAAAAGGAGGCCTTAATATCCCTTCATTTCCTTATGGACCCCGCTGGCACGGGAGGGGAGGACAAAAGAAGTCATGCTAGTTCTTCTCCATAAGCATGTATGACTATTCACGGAATACATGGCTACATTATATTTATGAACTGGAGCTAGTTCTGTGTCGCCTTAGGTTATGACTATTATATGACTAATATCATCCAAGGAATTCACCGATCCAATGCCTACGAGTTTTCCACATATTGTTCTTGCTAAGTTACTATTGCCATTGCTACTATTACAACTGCTACAAAACTGTTACTAATGTTACCGTTACCACTATTAGTTTTACCACTGCTATCAAACTATCATATTACTGTGCTACTGATCACTTTGCTGCAGATACTTAATCTCCTGGTGTGGTTGAATTGACAACTCAACTGAATATTCTTTGGCTCCCCCTTTGTCGAATCTATAAATTTTGGTTAAATACTCTACTTTCGAAAAATGTTGCGATCCCCTATACTTCTAGGTTATCACCTTGCACCCACCACGGCACCGGTCCCTGTGCATTAGCCTGCACCCGCCATGCCCGTGCCCGTGCATGCACCCCCCTCTGCGTCGTGGGACGCCCTCGTCGACTGCTACCTTGCAGCGCCGCGACTTGCCGTGCTCCTGCGCCCCGCCCGTCGGTCGCGTGATGACAAGGTCTTCGGTTTCCAAGTCAAGAACATTCGGGGCTGGCTTGAAGACTTGAACAACGGCGTCCTGGAGGATGATAATTCCGGCGTAGCATGCCTCCTCCGCCGCTGCCACAATTATTTTTCTTGTGTTTAATATTGTATCTCGATCGTCTAAATGTAAAGTCATAGTGTGACTGAATGAAACCTATGGTTTCAACAAACTTGTGTTTTTCTCTCTGAATGTACAGACTTGTCAGAGGAATTTTTTTCAGAAACATCAATTTAAAATACTCATCGCAAGCATTTTAGATTGAACACTCGTATGCAAAGTTATAGCTATGGTCCTTCCCCAACAAGCCAAAGGAAAATTTGCTGCGCAGGATTTGTGCATCTCTTCATCGCAAACCTTTTAGATAGAACACCCGTATGTAAAGCGGGAGCTATGGTCCTTCCCTAATAAGCCAAGGGAAAATTTTCCATGAAGGATTTGTGCATCTCTTCATCGTAAATAGTTGAGATTGAACACAGTATGCGAAGCGAGAGCTATGGCCACTAAGCCAAGAGATAATCTGGCACTCAGGATTTCTACATCTGTTCATCGCAAACAATTTTTTATGATGACTCATGTGCAACCACGTATAGACAATTTCGTAAGGTTTGCATCTGTCATATTGGGAATATTGCCACTTGTCAACCTAGAAACATTGGCATTTGTCGTCGATCTAGTAACATTGCCATTTGTCAACCTTGTAACACTACCATTTTCAAAATTTGCAGCTAAAACTCACTAACACTATCTAATTTTGCAACTACAATTCAGTAAGCATAGATTTCATTCATAGATTAAGCAGTCGTTCTTCATACAAATAGTTCAAATCGACAGCTGAAGCGAACAAACTTTTCCCCAAATGTTGTCAACCATGTACTAAAATAGCTAGTTCAACTATATATACTAGCTAATTTTAAGTACGTAGTACAGTTCAACAATATCTATAGTGAGATGAACTGAACAAAATAGCCCCTAAATACTACTACTAAAGAGGGGCTTTGTACTAGTTCAAGTAGCCTATCCTCTGCCGAGCATGCTCAGTAAGAGGCACAGGAGGAGGATCCTACCGACGAGCTGAAGAACTGGAATCCGGTGCCTGCCGCTACTGCACCTTTAGCGACGCCGGCCTCGAACGCCCTCTGTCGCTCTACACGCCCTCTCTTGAAGTGGTGGGACTCCTCGCAGATCTTCACATTTTGCGCCTCTGCGGCGGCATGTGCTGTGCCATGGTGGCGGTAAGACTCTTTGCATTCTTGACTAGGCACTCCTCCTCCTCCTCCTCCTGTAGGAACTCGATGTAGCGCGCAAGGATGCGGGGCTCCACCTCAACCTCCCGCCTTCTGGCGGCGGTGGCAGAGCGGGTGATGACCCCGGAGGTCGACGGTTGGGTGGCGGCCACGACGACGGGCCGCGGTGGCGGAGCGGGTGATCACCATGGCGGCTGATAGTGGGGTGGCGGCCACGATAGTCACCTCCGCCTTCGGGCCGCAGTGGCGGAGTGGGTGATGTCCTGGCTTTTGTTTGTGGTGTGGCAGCCATGGCGGCAGACGGTGGGGTGGCGGCAACGGCGGTCGGCAACAACTACCAACAGGCAGCGACGGCGTAGCGTGTGGTGGGTGTTGTGCGCACACCCAATAGGGACGCCATGCGCAGTACACGCTGCCGGGGACTGCACCGCCACCGCGGTGTAGCCTCCCAGCTGCAGCTATCCTTTGATGATAGTGGCGTGGCTGAGTGATGATGACAGACCAGCGCCATTGGCGATTGTGGGAGAAGCAGACGAGATAAGCTACATGGTGGTAGGAAAATGCAACGCATGACTCATCGTCCGTGAAGTTTTATATAGCAGGCCGGTAAGCATTGAGATTTTGGGGGATTTCGCCGAGTCGGGCGGGAAGGTTGCGCGGTTGTGCACGGGAACCTGGGTGGTTGCGTTGGAACAGGATGAAGTATGATTATTGGCGCCACTTCGAGCCACCGTTTGGCCAAAAGAACGCATATGCGGTGCTGAAGCTTGCACTCGAAGCCTTCTACAGCAGCGGGGTGACAAGACGTGCGAGAGGAGGACGAAATGACACGTATACATATGGTTAATAAAAAAACTTTTGTTATTTAGCACACGGCCGCTCTCTACGCAGTGTCGTGAACGATTGTTCGACCACCGTGTGATGTGGAACAAGAGTAGTGTTGCCGGCTCGCAACTCCCGACCCGCTTGTAGATGACCTTTCCCTGCGTGTTCAACTGCTCTATGCGTGTGGTTGTGATACGTCTCCAACGTATCTACTTTTTCTCATGCTTTTCCTCTTGTTTTGGACTCTAATTTGCATGATTTGGATGAAAGTAACCCCGGACTGACGCTTTTTTCAGCAGAACTACCATGGTGTTGTTTTTGTGCAGAAATAAAAGTTCTTGGAATGGAACGAAACTTCACGAGGAATTTATATATAATGAATAAGAATTTCTGGAGCCAAGACCTACCAGAGAGGGGCCCCTGAGTGGGCACAACCCACCAGGGAGCGCCCCCTCTCCTAGAGCGCCCAGGTGGGTTGTACCCACCTGGTGGCCCTGCTGACCCTGAAACCGATGCTACAAATTCCTATTTTTGGAGAAAAAAATCAGGGAGAAAGAATTATCGTGATCCATGAGACGGAGTTGCCGCCAAGCCCTGTTCTTCCTCGGGAGGGCAGGTCTGGAGTCCGCTTGGGGCTCCGGAGAGGTGGATATTCATTCTTCATCATCACCAACCCTTCTCCATCGCCAAATCCATGATGCTCCCCACCGGGAGTGAGTAATTCCATCGTAGGCTCACTGGTCAGTGAGGAGTTGGATTAGATTCATGATGTAATCGAGTTAGTTTTGTTAGGGCTTGATCCCTAATATCCACTATGTTCTTAGATTGATGTTGCTATGACTTTGCTATGCTTAATGCTTGTCACTTTGGGCCCGGGTGCCATGAACTCAGAGCTGAACCGTTTATGAATTCATCATTATATCCATGTTTTATATACGATCCTGCAAGTTATAGTCACCTACTACGTGTTATGATCCGGTAACCCTGGAGTGACAATAACCGGGACTTCTTCCGGTGATTACCGTAGTTGGAGGAGTTCACGTATTCACTATGTGTTAGTGCTTTGTTCTGTTTCTCTATTAAAAGGATGCCTTAATATCCCTTAGTTTACAATATGGACCCTGCTGCAACGGGAGGGTAGGACAAAAGATGTCAAGCGAGTTCTTTTAATAAAGCTCGTATGACTATTTCTGGAATACATGCCTACATTATATCGATGAACTGGAGCTATAGTGTCGTATCGCCCTAGGTTATAACTGTCACATGATGAATATCATCCAACAAGTCACCGATCCAATGCCTACAAATTTATATTATATTGTTCTGCTAAGTTACTACTGCTATCATCACTGTTACACATGCTACAAAATTACTGCTATCACTGTTACTGTTACCGTTACTGCCGCCACTACTATCAAAACTATCATCTTACTATGCTAATGATCACTTTGCTACAGATAATTAATCTCCAGGTGTGGTTGAATTGACCACTCAGCTTCTAATACCTTCAAATATTCTTTGGCTCCCCTTGTGTCGAATCTATAAATTTGGGTTGAATACTCTACCCTCGAAAACTGTTGCGATCCCCTATACTTGTGTGTTATCAAGAACTTTTTCTGGCGCCGTTGCCGGAGAGCATAGCTATATTTGTTGAGTCACTTGGTATTATTATCATATTATCACTATGAAGAATCTGAATGATCCAAAGGCTAAGATATTTCCCTCAAAGACGAGGGGAGGTAACGAATTACCATCCCGTTCTGATTTAGATTCACCTTCTGTTTTGAGTAAACTTGCAACACCACCACATGCTATCAATTCTGATATGTCGCAAGTTATTGATGATGCTACTTCTACTATGAATGATGCTTATGATGATACTAGTACCTTGCTTGATAATGATGATGTGCCACTTGGTGAGTTCCTTGATAAACAAACTGCTAGAGTTATACAACATGATGTTGTTGAATATGATGATGAGCTTGAAACTAAAACTCCTGAAACACCTGCTAGAACTAGCCTTCCTAGATATGAATTTCATAAGGTATCGGAGGGTTATGTTATGAGTGAAGAGACAACTAGAGATATTCTTGCTTGCAATGATAGAGATGATCTAGAGAAATTATTACACAAGTATAAAGAAAAATCCCTGAATGCTAGAATGAAATGTGATCCTAAGTTTGCTACTTCACCTATCTTTATTGATGACAAGGATTATGAATTCTCTGTCGACCCAGAGTTAATTACTTTGGTTGAATCTGATCCTTTCCATGGTTATGAAACTGAAACTGTTGTGGCACATCTTACTAAGTTGGATGATATAGCCACCCTTTTTACTCATGATGAGAAAACTCACTATTACTTTATTCTGAAATTATTTCCTTTCTCATTAAAGGGTGATGCTAAAGCTTGGTACAATACTCTTGCTCCTGGTTGTGTGTGTAGTCCCCAAGATATGATTTGTTACTTCTCTGAAAAATATTTTCCTGCTCATAAGAAACAAGCTGCCTTACAGGAAATATTTAACTTTGTGCAACTAAAGAAGAGAGTCTCCCACAAGCTTGGTGGAGGGTTTCCTAGTTACTTAATGATTTGCTGGATCATCCTCTTAAGAAAAATGAAATACTTGAAATATTCTATAATGGACTAATCGATGCTTCTAGGGACTTCCTAGATAGTTGTCCTGGTTGTGTTTTCAGGGAACGAGCTAAAGAATTATTGAATAGTATCTTGAAATTTTTTGATGATTGGACTATCCCTGAACCACCGCCTAAACCCACTCCAACGAAGAGGGGTATATTATATCTCAGTCCTGAAGATATGCAAGAGGCAAAGAAGTCCATGAAGGAAAAAGGTATTAAAGCTGAGGATGTTAAAAATTTACCTCCTATTGAAGAAATACATGGGCTTAATACACCACCACTGCCTAAGGTGTAGAGGTAAATTCTTTAATGAAGTTCTGTGATATTGAAAATCCTCACAATATGCATGCTAGTCAATGCCTTTCTGAGTTTGAAAACTATATTAGAAAACAAAATCACTTTAATGGAAATGTTATGAAACAATTAAAATATAATTCTGATATGATTGCTCGCTTGAGTGACTTGTTATTTAGAATCTCAAATGATGTTAGAGGTGTTGGAAAACATGCTTCTATGGTTCAAACCCAGTTAGAACAAGTTGCTAAATCACAAAGAGAATTACTTGATGAAATGAATCATAATATGCATGACTTTGCTGTCAGAGTTGAAACTAGAGGAGGTAAAACGACTCAGGAACCACTTTGTCCTGAGGGACACCCAAAAAGAATTGAACAAGATTCACAAAGAGCTAACACTAGTGCACCTAGTCCTTCTAAAAAGAAAAGGAAAAAGAAAAATGATAGGACTTTGCATACTTCTAGTGAACCTGAAATAGAAAAACCTCCTGATAATAATAATGAACTTCTATCTCAGATGCTGAAACTCGGTCTGGTAATGAACACTCACCTAGTGATAATGAAAAAGATAATAATGAGGTTCAGGAAGACACTCAACCAAACAATGATAAAGAACCAGATAATGATATTGGGATAGGACCACCTATTGATCTTGATAACCCATAACCTAAAAATAAAAGGTATGATAAAATAGATTTTGTTGCTAGGAAACATGGTAAAGAAAGAGAACCGTGGGATCAAAAACCTATGCCTTTTCCACCCAAGTCAACTAAAAAGAAACATCATGAAGAATTTGAACGCTTTGCTGAAATGCTGAGGCTAGTCTTTTTGCGTACTCGCTTGGCTGACATCTTAAAAATGCCTCCTTATGCAAAGTATATGAAAGACATCATCACAACTAAGAGAAAAATACCGGAAGATGAAATCACCACTATGCTTGCTAATTACACTTTCAAAGATGCAGTACCTAAAAAACATGGAGATCCGGGAATACCAACTATACCTTGCTCTATCAAAAAGAATTATGTGAAAACTGCTTTCTGTAATTTAGGAGCTGGTGCTAGTATTATGCCTGTCTCTTTATACAAAAGACTAGACTTGAATAAACTCACACCTACTGAAATATCTTTGCAAATGGCTGACAAATCAACTAGCATACCTATCGGAATCTGTGAGGATGTGCCCGTTGTTGTTGCTAATGTTACTATTTGGACTGACTTTGTTATACTTGAGATGCCCGAGGATGAAACACTGTCGATTATCCTTGGTAGACCCTTCTTGAATACTGCAGGGGTTGTTATTGATTGCAATAAAAGAAAGGTCACTTTTCATATCAATGCTAATGAGCATATGGTGCACTTTCCGAAGAAACAATTCCAAGTGAATGGTATTAATGTAATTGAAAAATCTCCGACAATCAGTATTGAATGTTTTAAAATACTTCTACCTATTGTAAAAAAGAAATACGAAATGCTTATTGTTGGGGAAATGCATATCCCCACTGAGGTAACTTAGTGGTTTACGGAACTTCCTCGGTTTCATGCTAACCGAAAGTGGTTGTTAATAAAACCTGATCAACCTTATTAAGGAATCATTTTTGACCAGTATGAAGTTGATGAATTTAGTAAGCACTACCTATTGTCCCTAACTTTTGTTTTTTGTTTTTATTAGTTAAATAAAATAAAATGCCATGTTTTGTCTATTTTCTGAATTTGCTATGCAGTGAAAAATGACCCAAAAATAAAAGTTCTCAGAATGCCCTGAAAAATTAATACGATTTTTTCTGAATATTAATGAATTTCTAGTGCAAATAATATCAGAGGGAGGTGCACTAGGTGGGCACAACTCACATGGGCGCGCCAGGACCCCCAGGCGCGCCCTGGTGGGTTGTGGTCCCCACGTGGGCCCCCTCATTTATCTCTTTAGCCCACATCATCACTTACCTCTAGAAAAACATCTCCATTGCTCTCTCTCTCCCGTGTTCTTGCGCTCAAACCCGCGGATTTCGATCTCTTTGCTCAAAGCTCCATTTCCGAAACTGTTTCTGGGGATTGTAGCTTGAAAATTGTATGCGGACATGAATATCTTTAGGAAGTTTGGCTCCAAGAAGAACTCCAAAGGTGTTATTGGGGGGTCTTCTGACAGCGATCTCCACCCTCGGAGGTTGGCGGAGGTACGACCGTGCAAATGGCCGCACACCCCGTTCCTGGAAGAGGCTGGAATTCTTCCAGAGTTCACGCAATATATTGCCAATGCCGGCCTCACCGACTTCATCGCAGATGAAGGCGAATACCGGATTATGCTTGTAGACATCATCGCCTACCGGAACGCTCAGGCTACTGCGAAAGCAGCACAGGAGGAGCCTCAGCAGTGGGATGAGTGGATGCCTGCTCCTCAGGATCCCTACTACCCTCCAGGCTACTGATTGACTACCAACTTAGGCCAAAAGCCTAAGC
Organism: Aegilops longissima; assembly: GCA_021605205.1. Lineage (NCBI taxonomy): Eukaryota > Viridiplantae > Streptophyta > Magnoliopsida > Poales > Poaceae > Aegilops > Aegilops longissima. The sequence continues at coordinate 216,947,884 of CM038679.1, read as the reverse complement.
TAGGGGGAGTACGTATTTCTCACCGACATTATATTCATGTCTACTTATCATTCTATTTGTCGGTGTTCACACTTTTTCACTGTATCATCTATGCTTAGATTTATTTTCTTGCTTTGTTCTTGTGTGTTCGAAAAATAGTTGTAGTAATTTACTTTCTATGCATGCTTAGTAGTAGCATTAAAAAGAAAATCCAAACAGAGTCCCTTGTTCTTCTTTTGCTTGTTGGGAGCTTTCCCATGTAAATAGTTTTTTCTCGTTTTTGCTTTTTATTTTGCTTGTTGAAGAAAACCAAAAATATTTCAGTGTGCTTCTCTGAATTTATTTTCTTTTTATTAGAGTTGTACCAAGGAGAAGACCACGATGAAAATGTTGAGTGGCTCTCACATGAATAACTGTTGAACTAATAAAGAGCCCATTTTACCTTGTCTTCTCCTGTTGAATAAAATGTTTGCAGATTCCAGCTTAGTCGATGGCACTCTTGCACTATTATAATGTTCATATCGTTCGGTCGTGCAAGTGAAAGGCAATAATGAAAATATTCGATGAATTGGCCGTGGCAGAGAGAAACTGGTATGAACTCGACTTGTTCTGTCTGTGTAAATATGTTTAACCTAGTATCCATGCTTCAGCCCATTATGATTAAACATGTTTGCAATGACAATTAGAGATTATAGTTTCCCATGCCATGCATAAGTAGCTGGGAGTTGATAATGATTTATCTTGGATATCAACATAGCGTTAAAATGATAGTGATGTAGTATGATGATATGGTATCCTCCTCTCAATGTTCGAGTGGCTTGACTTGGGACATGTTAATGTATGTAGTTGAATCAGAACCAACATAGCCTCTATGATATTTATGTTCATGGTGTCCATATCCTACTCATGCTAGTGTCCAATGTTACTTACGCATAATGCATGGTTATGATCGTTGTTATAATGCTGGCTGAAAACCTAGGTGTTGTTTAAGCTTATTTATGCAAACAAGAGCAAAAGAGTTCGTCAAAGTTTTTCTTTCTCACTTTCAGTTTATCAACTAAATTGCTTGAGGACAAGCAAATGTTTAAGCTTGGGGGAGTTGATATGTCTCCAACGTATCTACTTTTTCTCACGTTTTCCTCTTGTTTTGGACTCTAATTTGCATGATTTGAATGAAACTAACCCCGGACTGACGCTCTTTTCAGCATAACTACCATGGTGTTGTTTTGTGCAGAAATAAAAGTTCTCAAAATGGAACGAAACTTCACGAGGAAATTTTATATAATGGATAATAATTTCTGGAGCCAAGACCTACCGAAGAGGCAACCCTGGTTGGGTACAACCCACCAGGGCACACCCCCCTCTCCTAGCGCGCCCAGGTGGGTTGTACCCACCTGGTGGCCCTGCTGACCCTGAAACCGACACTATAAATTCCTATTTTCAGAGAAAAAATCAGGGAGAAAAAATTATCACGATCCACGAGACGGAGCGGCTGCCGAACGCTGTTCTTCCCAGGGAGGGCAGATCTGGAGTCTGTTTGGGGCTCCGGATAGGGGGATATTCGTCCTTCGTCATCACCAACCCTTCTACATCGCCAATTCCATGATGCTCCCCGCCGGGAGTGAGTAATTCCGTCATAGGCTCGCTGGTCGGTCAGGAGTTGGATGAGATTCATCATGTAATCGAGTTAGTTTTGTCAGGATGTTGCTATGACTTTGCTATGCTTAATGCTTGCACTTTGAGCCCGGGTGCCATCAACTCAGATCTTAACCATTTGTGAATTCATCATTATATCCATGTTTTAGATTCGATCTTGCAAGTTATAGTCACCTACTACATGTTATGATCCGGTAACCCCGGAGTGACAATAACCGGGACTTCTTCCGGTGATTACCGTAGTTGGAGGAGTTCACGTATTCACTATGTGTTAGTGCTTTGTTCCGTTTCTCTATTAAAAGTATGCCTTAATATCCCTTAGTTTACAATATGGACCCCGCTGCCACGGGATGGTAGGACAAAAGATGTCAAGCGAGTTCTTTTAATAAAGCATGTATGACTATTACGGAATACATGCCTACATTATATCGATGAACTGGAGCAATAGTGTTATATCGCCCTAGGTTATAACTGTCACATGATGAATATCATCCAACAAGTCACCGATCCAATGCCTACAAATTTATCTTATATTGTTCTGCTAAGTTACTACTGGTATCATCACTGTTACACTTGCTACAAAATTACTGCTATCACTGTTACTGTTACCGTTACTGCAGCCACTACTATCAAAACTATTATATTACTGTGCTACTGATCACTTTGATGTAGATAATTAATCTTCAGGTGTGGTTGAATTGAAAACTCAGCTGCTAATACCTTCAAATATTCTTTGGCTCCCCTTGTGTCAAATCTATAAATTTGGGTTGAATACTCTACCCTCGAAAACTATTGCGATCCCCTCTACTTTTGGGTTATCAGGTTGCTCACTGTTGAGGTGGCCGTAGTGCGCTCTGCTCTCGCATCCCTCCATGCGCTTTGCCCATGTCCCTCCACTCGTGCTGCCAGCGTTTGGGGCCGGCGCATGATCATGTACATTCCTATTGTCATTATGCATGCAGTTGCGTCGGGCGTGGCTCCACGATGTAGTTACCCACTACAAAAACTTCTATGTGGACGTGCCGAGAATCCAGGCCGCTCGAATCCAATTTATTCCCGTGGCCACGAACCATAATCTCTCGCGCCCCACGACATAATAAGCACAGCCACGACGACACATATAGAGAGGATATCCAATGGCTCCAATGGCGCTCCTCTTGGCTCCAATAGTGCTCCTAGCGGCTAACAACGACAACGGGCAGCAGATCACCATGCCTCATGTAGTGGACACCCACGTGAAGGGTAAGGACCTCTCGGTGGTGTACACAAATGAGCCGGTCCCGGTAGAGAGCTCCATCCACACTATGGAGGAGTTTCTTGCTGAGGATAAGTACCAAGTGGCTAGCTTCGACCTTGAATTTAGCGGCGGTCATGCCGGGTATGATCACAAGGTTGTCATCGCCCAGTTCTGCATGCACCATGACGTCCTCATCTACCACTACCACCTGGCCACAAGGACTTGCGAGCATTTCGCCAGGTTTGTCAATAGCCTCGACTACAATTTTGCTATGATGGAGTAGGATAAAAAATATATCTAGAGGGGGGTGATTAGATTACTTGACCAAAAAAATCTTTCCTTTTCCCAATTGTAGTTGTTGGCAGATTTTAGCAATTATGAAAAGTCAAGCAGTCAAGCTACACATGCAATTCTAAGAGTATAGCAGAGGAATGTAAAACATTACATATGAAGGTAAAGGGAAGCAGGGTTTGGAGAAGGCAAACACAATGGATACATGAAGATTTTCTACATGGTTCCGATAGGTGGTGCTATCGTCGTCCACGTTGATGTAAATTTCAACCCACCAAGGGTAGCGGTTGCGCGAGTCCATGGAGGGCTCCTCCCATGAAGGGTCCATGAAGAAGTAGCCTTGTCTATCCCACCATAGCCATCTCTCAGAAAGTAGGCGATCTCCTTGCCCTTATAAACTTCTTGGTTCAACTCCACATCAGGACGGAGGCTCCCGAGTGGCACCTAACCAATCTAGGAGACACCACTCTCCAAAAGGTCATAGACGGTGTGTTCATGATGAACTCCTTGCTCTTGTGTTTCAAATGATAGTCTTCCCAACACTCGACTCTCTCTCATAGATTTGGCTATGGTGAAAGAATGATTCGAGTGGAAAGCAAGTTGGGGAAGTCTAGAAATCAAGGTTCAAATGGTCGGAGTGGAATCTCTTGATATCAACAAATGAGTAGGTGGTTCTCTCTCAGAGAATGAATTGTAGAAGTGCAGGCACGTTCTGATGGCTCTCTCATATGACAAGAAGTGGGTGGAGGTTTATATATAACATCCACAAAAAAACCAACCGTTACACACTTTTGGCCCATCTCAGTGGCACCGAATAGAAAACTTTGTGGCACCGATCTGTTGAAAAATATGAACGTTAGGAATCTCGGTGGGACTAACGGGATCAACTCGGTGGGACCGATGTGCTAGGGCTTATGGCAAACCTTGTTTCATTGGCACCGATTGCATCTACTCAATGGGACCAAAGTGAAGCAATAAGGCGACAGATAATTTGCAAGCCATCTCCGTGAGACCGATTGCAATTCTCAATGGGACCGAAATAATTGTAACAAGCAACAGAGAGTTGACAAGGCCATCTCAGTGAGACCAAGATCCATATAGATGTGACCAAAATATTAGGGTTTCGGCTATGGCTATGTCAACACGAACTTGGGCTCCGGATGGGAAATATCGGTAGGGCCGAGTTGGGAATTAGGTTTTGACATATTTGGATAGAGAAAGTAGCTGAGGGTTTTGGAGGAATATCACTAAGAACTTTGAGCAAGTAGAGCATTAAGCAACACCTCATCCTCTTTTAATAGTATTGTGTCCGTGTACAAAAGTAGGGGCCCTTCTTTAACCCTCTACTTGTGCACGGGCAGTCAGAGTCGCGCCCGCGGCCACACTAAGTAGGGAAGAGGAAGGTACGAGACGGGCAAAGGAACGCCAAGACCAGAAACACAAAGATCAAGAGGGCGAGGTGAACTCCCCCAGCGAGACCCCTGCCGGGGAGGCCTCTGCAGCCCCGGCAAGAGTCTTGCCGGGGCAACTTGCCCAACACCAGCAGGGCGCGCCACCTTTGACACCAAGGGTTCCAACACCGCCAACAACCACATTGGAACCAAGGCTTGGGAGCCACCTCCGTGGTGGCATGTAGATCTTTGTCAAGATCAAAAACACACAAGATCAGATGGGGACCAGAAGACAACGATCCTCGGCGATATCCTTGTCGAGGAGATCCAAGAGACCCCCGGGAAGATCCTTGTCGGGGATAACCACGATGCCACGACAAGACCACTTGCCGGGGCCCCGGCAAGACCACTTGCCGGGGCCACGGCAAGACCCTTGCCGAGGACACCCGCGGGGCCGCAGCCAGGCCCGCATCCGCCAAGACTCCACCGCCGTTCCCATACATTTGCCAGCCCAACCAGCTGGTGTGACAAAATTTTAACCTTGTTTTGTTAATTAAAATCTTGCCAGGAAATTTAACTTTCCTTTTCTTGGTTTTTCTTGATTTCAGAACCATTCTTTTCTTGGTTATCTTGGAGTTGTTCCCTAAGATGAAAAACCTTTCACATATGATATTGGACTTGTTTACCCTCTCAAGAAAATCTTTTCTTTTATCAGAAGAATTAATTATATAATATTCTTCCTGATCCTTATTTTCTTGAAAAGTGGTTTCCATGCTTTTATGGTCCCATTTGTACTACAACCCTTTTATAAATTCATTCAAAAATCCCACCAAAATTTGGAGATGTCATATGGAGTATTTGAACCACTTTCGTGCAAAAATATCTTCTGCCCATTGAATATTTTGAGCTCTACACCATATTTTCAAATCTGGTCCAGAGAGCATTTTTACACTACAACCTATTTAAATATTCCTTTCTAGCTTGCACCAAAATTATGAGATATCAGTAGGAGCATAGTATTCAACTTTATGCAATAACCTAGTGATGTCCTTTGGAAAAACTAAGTGAATCATCCTCTTTTCCATTCTGGTCCAACTTGAGGTTTTGTACAGCAACCACCTTTTTAGTTGCTCCTTGATCCCTGATTCCTTTTCCTACTGATAGTCCTCCTTGCCAAACCCTTAAGTCCATGAGAGTGGACCCATGGGATGATTCTAAGTGCTTGCAACAATGCCATTTGCTTTCTGTCCAGAATTGAAGTTTTGCAAAACTTGCACTAGCAAGTTTGTGCTTTGGACAAACTAACCTTACCACCCTCTCTTTCATCTAAAGAGACCCCACTCTGGATGTTTTGGCCACTCCAAGAAATGCCTAAGTGCGCTTGGCATTTTGTCAAACACCTTATGGGCATGATCTGTTTTGACATGAGTTTTTGTTTACACAATGATCTTGCTCCCCTGACCAGACCAGCATGTCCAATGGTTTTGCCCTAGACGATAACCCCACCCTGCTAACTTTCTTGTGATTTGGAGCCCCCTAACATGCCTTAGCATTTCGTCGAGCACGTCCCGTGCGTGCTCTGGGTCTGATCAGAGCACGCGTATTGCACGTGCCGCGCCCGAGCCGACGCGTCGCACCCCTGATCGCTGCACGCCCTGCGGAGCCACGCCACTCACTAACCTTCTCACCGCATCGTGCCAAGCGGCTCTGGTGCCCTATAGCACCACCGTCAGAGCCCTTGGCGGCACGCCGGCATCCGCAGCGTGTCTCGGCCAAGTCGGTGCCGCCCAAGCCGCCAGCGCTCGCCACCTGCCCCCTTGAACAGCGCGAGCTCATCCACAAGCTTGTCCTATAGCACACGTCGCCGCCACGTCGCCCAAGCTACAGAAAGACGGTCGCCGGCGAACTTATCCGCGGCCGCCGCTGAACCGCCTTGACTCGCCAATTTAAGGAAGCCCCGAGCCCGTCCCCGCACACAGGCAACCGCATGCCACCCCAATGGCGCTTCCCTAGCTCGCAATCGACCCGGGGAGGTCTCCGTCCCCATCTTTGGCGCCGCGCAGCCGCCATCGCCTCGCCATTCCGGCGCCACAGTGGCCTCCCCACTCCACTCTCTTCACCAGGAACTCCCCCTCCGTCTCATGAGTCCATCCCCCTATTCAATCTTGACCGGGACTCGCCGCGGGCAGAATTTCACTTTGCCCGACGACCACCGTCCGCCGCGAAGCTCAACGCCGACAGCTCCGTCCACCCCAGAGACCATATCCACCACCGGAGTGACCGTCTTGATCCCCTGAGCCCGCAGATGGCCTCCGTTTTTCGAACGGTGCCGTCATTCGCCGGCGAGCCTCATCGGAGCTCCGCTTATGTTTCTGCCGGAGGAGGCGACGCGCGCGTGGACTGGTCAAACCTGACCAGTGGGCCAGGCGGGTCCACTGTCAGTGACCCAGTACCGATCCACGCAGGCATAAGTGGAAGCGTATTTTTAGAATATGCCTTCGACGTGGTCAGTTCGAATTGTTTTCTTTTTATTCTGTTTTATTTTTTAAAAACAGATTTTGACCACAGCTTTGACTGCCTATAACTTTTTAATGACAACTCCAAATGAATTGATTCTTTTTCCTACCTCTCTCAAATTTAATCTAGTTTATTTTAAGATTTATTTGAAAAAATGTCAGACAACTTTTTTGTGCTGTTTTTAAAGTATGTGTTGTTTGAATATTTTTGAAAATAGGACTCTTGGAGAAGAAGAAAGCTTGCAAAAGTTTTTAGGATGCACCCTGCCTCTACACAACCTGAAGGCAAGCATTCTGAGCCCGGCATAATATTTTTGGTGTGTTCGTTGACACATTTATAGCACCACCTCATTTCGGAATACTTGTTATTTCATGTGATATGATCATTTGCATGGATGCATATTAGTGATTTCCATGCTATTGGAAATGGACACACTTGTGTTGGTAATCATCCTCATATGCCTTGCACGCATACCGGGAGGAACTCGGGAAAACCTCTACCTTGGGTAGGCATGAGTTTGTCACCGGTCTCCGTCGAGGTAGTTATGTCCGATATGGCATAGTAAGGTTTAATGAATGTTGATTATGTCTGTTGATATATATTTGTGATACATGTCATGCAGGGAATTTATGAACCTCCTGAGTCGACCGTAGATCGAGTCTTGTACCAGTAACCCCATACTTGTTTCGTACTACCACTTGTCCCTACCTCAAGTAGGGTACGGTTCAGTAAGTCGTCAACCCCTTTCTAGCACACACCGTACAGAGAGGCCATGGTGGAAGATACCGGCTGTAGCTGGTAGGCAGGCCACCTGGTCCGGGAGCATGGGTGTTTCAGGTTGAGACCGAGAGGGGAGGCCACCCCTTAGAGCGTGCAATATAAATTTGATCCCATGCTACGCGAGGTTGTAGCCTCCCGACTTAGAGTTTTGCTTGACAGGTGTCATGGGTGATTCCAGACACGGGTAAGTTAAGCTGGTGTGTGCAAGTTAGGTGTGTTTTCAACAAAAAGGCCGTAGACGGAATTAGTCCCGATGGACTAAAGGAATCCGTTGCTCATGGGTAAAGAGTACACCCTCTGCAGAGATTAAACCTATTCGAATAGACATGTCCTGGTAATAGGATTACAGTCTGGGATGGGTCAGGTGTCGGTCTTAGTGTCGGTCTTCGGAGGAGATATTATTAATACAGAGCTGGATCGCAGTTAGACTTGTAATGTTTATGGTTATTATTTCTGTTATGTACTAACCCGTTACATCATTTATCGAGTATCTCTGGGATGGTTCTACCCCCTGGATATTCACTGTGTTTATTTATAAGCCCTTTATGTGGTGTCGCTGAGACGCCCGACTGTGGCATTGCTTGTTATTTATTTATTTACAAGCCCTTTATGTGGTGTCGCTGAGACGCCCGACTGTGGCATTGTATGTTTTTATTTTCTTTTATAAGCCCTTTATGTGGTGTCGCCGACGCCTCGATCGTGGCATTGCTTGTTCTTTATTTATTTATAGGCCCTTTATGCGGTGTCGCTCAGACGCCCGACTATGGCATTGCTTGTTACTTATTTACTTTATAAGCCCTTTATGTGGTGTCACTCAGGCGCCCGACTGTGGCATTGCTTGTCCTTTATTTATTTATAAACCCTTTATGTGGTGTCGCTCAGACGCCCGACTGTGGCATTGCTTGTTCTTTATTTATTGTTAAGCCCTTTATGCGGTGTCGCTCAGACGCCCGACTATGGCATTGCTCGTTATTTATTTACTTTATAAGCCCTTTATGTGGTGTCGCTCAGACGCCCGACTGTGGCATTGGTTATATTTATTTTCCTTTATATGCCCTTTATGTGGTGTCGCTCAGACGCCCGACTGGGCATTTTTTATATTTATTTTCCTTTATAAGCCCTTTATGTGGTGTCGCTTAGACGCCCGACTGTGGCATTGTTTGCTTTTATTTTCCCTTATGAGCCCTTTATGTGGTGTCGCCCAGACGCCCGATTGTGGCATTTTATTTACACTCCGTTGTTGCACATTCATGTCGCATATAACCACCTGCTCGCATGCATAGAAGACTCTTAATTATGACTGACGATGTGATCATAGAATGTTTCAATAAGATGATTATCATTTATATTATTCCAAGAAATTATAATGTTTGTGAGTACATTCAAAGTACTCACTGGCTTGTCCCTGGCTATTGTCTTGGCCAGATTTCTTGCATGGAGAGGAGTGTTGCGATGACCGCCACGGAACCTAAGCAATGGTGATAGCAGCCTCGCGAAGATAGGAGTTAACCTGGTCAGCTGTTCCCGTGGGAAATGGAGTCCCATAGATGCTGGTGATCCACAAACCGCTTCCGCCATCAACCACTAGAAACCATTTGTTGTACTCACAGGCCAAAATGGTCTTGTACTACATATTTTATATTTTGCTTGCAATTTCTGTATCAAGTTGGTGCCTCGTCAGCTAACAATAATCCTGGGGCTGGTGAGCACGACGGCCATTTTCTGGAATTCATTACCCGGAAAAACGGTCGCCACAGACATGGTATCAGAGCCAGGCTGACCATTGGCTAATCCTATCTTAGCCAGGTCAATAAACTTAGGCAAACCAACCCACCAGACCATAACCGAACCCCAGCCAAGCTTCTCGTGCAAGATAGCCACACAGTGACCCGACGCCTTTTGGCAGTCGGTGCCCAACCTATCAACCTAGCCTGTCTATCACGCACCCGTGACCATCACCCAAGGTGTCTTATTCGCAAGCGTGCGAAGGAAGGCTCCGTCCCCTTTTTCTATAAAAAGGGCACGCTAGCCCCAACCCAACACAGCACAGCCGCTACCCCAAACCAAGCCACAAGCCTGGCCCCGTCGTGCACAACGAGACCACAGCAACCAACCTTGGAGGCTTTGTGACCATACTCGCAAACCTCACCCGCCGTGCTTATGCATTAGAAGAGCCACCCAATATGTTGTGTACCAAGGACCCATGAGTGGTGAGAGCCACAACCTGGGCCACAGACACATCTACGGTAGGGGTCTAGGACCCAGCGCCCTACAGTTCACCGAAGAACAACTTCCTTTGAGCCACAAGCCATCCAACTAGCTGCTCGAGAGGCTATAGTTCATCTCCCGCACTTGTCGCCTGAGTTAATCGTCGCTTGTTCCACTACTACCCTAGACGTGAAGGGTATGGTAGACCACCCCAAGTTGCCGCCGGAGATCACGAGACGGATCCTGCATTGCTGCACCTAGTGCGCTATGTAGGTGCATTGGAGGAACTGTTCGATCAAATCACCATTGATCTGATCGTAGCTCGTGGAGAGCTGGTTCGTCGAGCCCCGGCAAGAGAAGGAAACGAGCCCGACGACGACAACCTAGTCGTGATGTTCGGACACCCGATCGAGACCCTGAGGTCAGCCCAAGCCGTCAGCCAAGGTGCTTTGATGACCCCAGAAGTGCTTCATCGCCTCTTGGGAGCACACACCAACGGGGTTGTGGTCAACAATCCCCGCAATGGTCATCATCACTACCCCGAGCCTGCAGCCCCTCAACCCTCCCCAGCCAATTCCGATGGCGAAACCCGTGGAGAAGCCTCGACATCCACAAGGCACGCCCACTTGGATGTAAACGAGGTAGACTAAGTCACTCAAGTAGTGTCAAGTCCCAGTGTATCCTCGCTTTGTAATCGTGTGACCTTGTAATAGACGCAGCCTGTCGTCATACCTCTGTTTTAAATAGTAGCCTTGCATGGATATATTAACATGCAGTGTGCTTTTTCTATCCCAGGCACAGCTACCAAAACCCCCCGAGAAACCCCACAGTGATACGTCACTTTGGTGAGATATGTATCTGTGGCTTTGACCCCGACCCTCGGAGCCGAGCTGGCAAATTCATTACCTTTCACCACGGTAAAATGACCCAGCTCCAGGGCTATATAAAGGCCACCGCGTGACCTTGCCAAGCATCCCTCGCCTTGTGCACCCTCCTCACAACCATTTCTTGCCATGCCGAGCCCTAGTATTTATCTGAGAACCCCAGATGCAACCCCAGGTAGTTTTGTCAAGATATTGTGGGATTTTACCTGTAGTACCATGGGCGCTACCCAGCCACCCCAGTACAAGCTGTTCAAATCAAGGATCGCCCCTTCCACATCGAGATACTGGGCAGCAGTGCACATCCCTCCTGTAAACCCAAACCAAGACCCAACGGAGGTCTCCTTCGTGGGGAAATCTATGCCGACCCCACATATGGCCGTAGAAGCTGCGGCATACGAAGCACTTGCTCGCCTTCGATTCGTGTTACCCTATGCTAGCGAACGAGGGTATTATTACTTTCCAAGCCGTGCAGCACCCGGAGGAGTAACATCTTTTCCCGGTGGATGAATTGAGAGAGACCCAGTCCTGGCCAACCTCGTCTAGTACGTCATCGCTCAAGAGCGTTTAACCCAACGCGTGATGGGTTATCTCCAGAGTCTCGCGGATTTAAATCCTCAGATCGCCATCGGCAGATCACTGAGGCCCGACCAGGAGAGGCACATTCATCGTCTAGTCAATCCACTTTCCCCGATAGAAAAAGAGTGTATTCCAGTACCAGAAACATTTTCTCGGGACCCCATCCAGTTACAGTTTCAAGTTTAGACGTCGCCGCTGTATTTATTGCTGTGACATTTATTTATGTGTTGTAACTTATGCGTGGTACCCCGAGTTTGTGTGGCAAGAAAATCATTTAGTTTTTGTTAATGTGAGTAGTTTTGTTGCAGTTTGACTCTAATGTATTACTGTGTTCTCTCGCGAGAAAATCCTGGAGTGGGATTACTTTTCCCTGATTGCTACATCATACATCTCCTCACGACATGGATTATTTTTATTTTCCCGCAGCACCACGGCAGCAGACTCACAACCACAACTACTCGAGCACACACACACACTGCTTGCAAAAAATTTGCAACGGTGTTACATCTAACTGAGCACCTCCCGACAATAGTCAGCGCCCGACACACCCGACCTACTCCTCGTGATCACCACCACTGCAGAGAGCCAACACCCGAGCAGCAGCATCGCGACGATCATCGAGGATCATCGCGCACAGGAGCACGGAGAGCCCCAGCACCGCTGCCAGCCCTCCGCACAACAGGATCACGTACCAGTCCGGCACCACCACTGCCATTAGAGCCCCGCCTCGAGCTTCGGCAAACGGAAACAGAGGAGAAGGAGGAGGAGAAGCGAGGCCAGGTGTGAGGAAAAGAGACGAACACCTCGGCCGTTTTATAGCTCGAGCTCGGTGTACGGTGGGCGAGGTCCACCAGCACTGCTCGTCGCCCGATCGCCGGTGTTCGGAGGCGAATCCTCGAGCAGCGCCGACAGCACACTGGCCCATGAAGTAAGTGCACGCTGCACCAGCAGCTAGCACGCCGTGCACTACCGCAGTACGGCCTAGATGCCCTACGCGCTAGGCGTCGTCGGTGGAGAAAGCGCGGGAAAGCACGCGGGAGGGAGGAAGAAGAAAGAGCCGGAGGAAGAAGAAGAGGCTGACACTAGGCCCGGGTCCACCTGTCAGCCAGAGAGAGCAATGTGCTCTCGGGTGCGACCAACGTATTTTGAGATTTAGAATTTATTCTAAATCCAGCGTAGAAATCTCTCGTTTTTGCTCCCGACCGTGGATTTTTTTTCACACCACACCAGTGTTGCACACTGTGGTTTTTCATCACTTATTGCCCTCTCACTGTAGCCGCTTTTGTTTTAATGTGTATATCTCTTTTAAAACAACCCTTAGCAAATCTCGAGGACGATATTTTCCTTAAGGGGGGGGTAGTGTTGTGACACCCCAAAAAATTTAACCTTGTTTTGTTAATTAAAATCTTGCCAGGAAATTTAACTTTCCTTTTCTAGGTTTTTCTTGATTTCAGAACCATTCTTTTCTTGGTTATCTTGGAGTTGTTACCTAAGATGAAAAACCTTCCACATATGATATTGGACTTGTTTACCCTCTCAAGAAAATCTTTTCTTTTATCAGAAAATTAATTATATAATATTCTTCCTGATCCTTATTTTCTTGAAAAGTGGTTTCCCATGATTTTATGGTCCCATTTGTACTACAACCCTTTTATAAATTCATTCAAAAATCCCACCAAAATTTGGAGATGTCACATGGAGTATTTGAACCACTTTTGTGCAAAAATATCTTCTGCCCATTGAATATTTTGAGCTCTACACCATATTTTCAAATCTGGTCCAGAGAGCATTTTTACACTACAACCTATTTTAATATTCCTTTCTAGCTTCCACCAAAATTATGGGATATCAGTAGGAGCATAGTATTCAACTTTATGCAATAACCTAGTGATGTCCTTTGGAAAAACTGAGTGAATCATCCTCTTTTCCATTCTGGTCCAACTTGAGGTTTTGTACAGCAACCACCTTTTTAGTTGCTCCTTGATCCCTGATTCCTTTTCCTACTGATAGTCCTCCTTGCCAAACCCTTAAGTCCAGGAGAGTGGACCCATTGGATGATTCTAAGTGCTTGCAACAATGCCATTTGCTTTCTGTCCAGAATTGAAGTTTTGCAAAACTTGCACTAGCAAGTTTGTGCTTTGGACAAACTAACCTTACCACCCTCTCTTTCATCTAAAGAGACCCCACTCTGGAAGTTTTGGCCACTCCAAGAAATGCCTAAGTGCCCTTGGCATTTTGTCAAACACCTTATGGGCATGATCTGTTTTGACATGAGTTTTTGTTTACACAATGATCTTGCTCCCCTGACCAGAACAGCATGTCCAATGGTTTTGCCTTAGACGATAACCCCACCCTGCTAACTTTCTTGTGATTTGGAGCCCCCTAACTTGCCTTAGCATTTCGTCGAGCACGTCCTGTGCGTGCCCTGGGCGCGAGCAGAGCACGCGTATTGCACGTGCCGCGCCCGAGCCGACGCGTCGCGCCCCTGATCGCTGCACGCCCTGCGGAGCCACGCCACTCACTAACCTTCTCACCGCATCGTGCCAAGTGGCTCTGGTGCCTTGGTGGCACGCCGGCGTCCGCAGCGCGTCTCGGCCAGGTAGGTGCCGCCCAAGCCGCCAGCGCTCGCCACCTGCCCCCTTGAACAGCGCGAGCTCATCCACAAGCTTGTCCTATAGCACACGTCGCCGCCACGTCGCCCAAGCTACAGAAAGACAGTCGTCGGCGACCTTATCCGCGGCCGTCGCTGAACCGCCTTGACTCGCCTATTTAAGGAAGCCCCAAGCCCGTCCCCGCACGCAGGCAACCTCATGCCACCCCAATGGTGCTTCCCTAGCTCGCAATCGACCCGGGGAGGTCTCCGTCCCCATCTCCGGCGACCGCAGCCGCTGCTACTGCCTTGGCCATTCCGGTGCCACCAGGGCCTCCCCCACTCCACTCTCTTCACCAGGAACTCCCCCTCCCTCTCATGAGTCCATCCCCCTATTCAATCTTGATCGGGACTCACCGCGGGCAGAATTTCACTTTGCCCGACGACCACCGTCCGCCGTGAAGCTCACCGCCGACAGCTCCGTCCACCCCAGAGACCATATCCACCACCGGAGTGACCGTCTTGATCCCCTGAGCCCGCAGATGGCCTCCGATTTCCGAATGGTGCCGTCATTCACCGGCGAGCCTCGCCGGAGCTCCGCCTCTGTTTCTGCCGGAGGAGGCGACAGCAGATCTTGGTCAAACCTGACGGTGGGCCAAAGGGTCCACTGTCAGTGACCCAGTACCGATCCACGCAGGCATAAGTGGAAGCGTATTTTTAGAATACGCCTTCGACGTGGTCACTTCGAATCGTTTTCTTTTTATTCTGTTTTATTTTTTTTAAACAGATTTTGACCACAGCTTTGACTGCCTATAACTTTTTAATGACAACTCCAAATTAATTGATTCTTTTTCCTACCTCTCTCAAATTTAATCTAGTTTATTTTAAGATTTATTTGAAAAAATTTCAGACAACTTTTTTGTGCTGTTTTTAAAGTATGTGTTGTTTGAATATTTTTGAAAATAGGACTTTTGGAGAAGAAGAAAGCTTGCAAAAGTATTTAGGATGCACCCTGCCTCTACACAACCTGAAGGCAAGCATTTTGAGCCAGGCATAATATTTTTGGTGTGTTCATTGACACATTTATAGCACCACCTCGTTTCGGAATACTTGTTATTTCATGTGATATGATCATTTGCATGGATGCATATTAGTGATTTCCATGCTGTTGGAAATGGACACACTTGTGTTGTTAATCATCCTCATATGCCTTGCACGCATACCGGGAGGAATCCAGGAAAACCTCTGCCTTGGGTAGGCATGAGTTTGTAACCGGTCTCCGTCGAGGCAGTTATGTCCGGTATGGCATAGTAAGGTTTAATGAATGTTTATTCTGTTTGTTGATATATATTTGTCATACATGTCAAGCAGGGAATTTATAATCCTCCTGAGTCGACCGTAGATCGAGTCTTGTACCAGTAACCCCATACTTGTTTCGTACTACCACTTGTCCCTACCGCAAGTAGGGTACGGTTCAGTAAGTCGTCAACCCCTTTCTAGCACACACCGTACAGAGAGGCAATGGTGGAAGATACCGGTTGTAGCTGGTAGGCAGGCCACCTGGTCCGGGGGCATGGGTGTTTCCGGTTGAGACCGAGAGGGGAGGCCACCCCTTAGAGCGCACAATATAAATTTGATCCCATGCTACGCGAGGTTGTAGCCTCCCCACTTAGAGATTTGCTTGACAGGTGTCATGGGTGATTCCAGACATGGGAAGTTAAGCTGGTGTGTGCAAGTTAGGTGTGTTTTCAACAAAAAGGCCGTAGACGGAATTAGTCCCGATGGACTAAAGGAATCTGTTGCTCATGGGTAAAGAGTACACCCTCTGCAGAGATTAAACCTATTCGAATAGCCGTGTCCTGGTTATAGGATTACAGTCTGGGATGGGTCAGGTGTCGGTCTTAATGTCGGTCTTCGGAGGAGATATTATTAATACAGAGCTGGATCGCAATTTGAGACTTGTAATGTTTATGGTTATTATTTCTGTTATGGACTAACCCGTTACATCATTTATCGAGTATCTCTGGGATGGTTCTAACCCCTGGATATTCACTGTGTTTATTTATAAGCCCTTTATTTGGTGTCGCTGAGACGCCCGACTGTGGCATTGCTTGTTATTTATTTATTTATAACCCTTTATGTGGTGTCGCTGAGACGCCCGACTGTGGCATTGCTTGTTATTTATTTATTTACAAGCCCTTTATGTGGTGTCGCTGAGACGCCCGACTGTGGCATTGTATGTTTTTATTTTCTTTTATAAGCCCTTTATGTGGTGTCGCTCAGACGCCCGACTATGGCATTGCTTGTTCTTTATTTATTTATAGGCCCTTTATGCGGTGTCGCTCAGATGCCCGACTATGGCATTTCTTGTTACTTATTTACTTTATAAGCCCTTTATGTGGTGTCACTCAGACGCCCGACTGTGGCATTGCTTGTCCTTTATTTATTTATAAGCCCTTTATGTGGTGTCGCTCAGACGCCCGACTGTGGCATTGCTTGTCCTTTATTTATTTATAAGCCCTTTATGTGGTGTCGCTCAGACGCCCGACTGTGGCATTGCTTGTTCTTTATTTATTTATAAGCCTATTATGCGGTGTCGCTCAGACGCCCGACTGTGGCATTGCTTGTTATTTATTTACTTTATAAGCCCTTTATGTGGTGTCGCTCAGACGCCCGACTATGGCATTGGTTATACTTATTTTCCTTTATAAGCCCTTTATGTGGTGTCGCTCAGACGCCCGACTGGGCATTGTTTATATTTATTTTCCTTTATAAGCCCTTTATGTGGTGTCGCTCAGACGCCCGACTGTGGCATTGTTTGATTTTATTTTCCCTTATGAGCCCTTTATGTGATGTCGCCCAGATGCCCGACTGTGGCATTTTATTTACACTCCGTTGTTGCACATTCATGTCGCATATAACCACCTGCTCGCATGCATAGAAGACTCTTAATTATGACTGACGATGTGATCATAAAATGTTTCAGCGCATGATTATCATTTATATTATTCCAGTGTTCATAATGTTTGCGAGTACATTCAAAGTACTCACTGGCTTGTCCCTGGCTATTGTCTTGGCCAGATTTCTTGCATGGAGAGGAGCGTTGCGATGACCGCCCCGTAACCTAAGCAATGGTGATAGCAGCCTCGCGAAGATAGGAGTTAACCTGGTCAGCTATTCCCGTGGGAAATGGAGTCCCATAGACGCTGGTGATCCACAAACCGCTTCCGCCATCAACCACTAGAAACCATTTGTTGTACTCACAGGCCAGAATGGTCTTGTACTACATATTTTATATTTTGCTTGGAATTTCTGTATCAAGTTGGTGCCTCATCAGCTAACAGTAATCCTGGGGCTGGTGAGCACGACGGCCATTTTCTGGAATTCATTACCCGGAAAACCGGTCGCCACAGCTGGGCAGGCACCTTCATGGCGACGTGCGGCTTCCAGGCCAACTCAGCAAACACCTACGTGGTGGCATGCAAATCTTCGTGAAGACCCTACCACGATGCATCTCAGCAGCATGCCAGCCTATGTGGCGCTGCATGCCTTGTTGGCCTAGATGTGTGTTGAAGCAAGACGGAGCGGCGTCGGATGGGACGGGCCTCGTTGTCTTCCCCAATAAAGCGACGGGACACCTAAGGAGTGCATTTAATGCGCCTTGTCCCGTAATGACAGGCGATAAGCTTGTACACTGTATACCCTTCCACCTCCTGTGTGCCACTATGGTGACCCCTTTTGACTATAAAAGGAGGGCCGAGGCCTATAGGAGAGGGATTCAGATCTTTTGGACTAGGCACGCACCATAGCTAGTTCGAGAGCTCAACAACTCTCAAATATACACCAAAGCAAGACTAGGATTTTACGCATCTTCGTGGCCTGAACCTGGGTAAACGACCTGTGTGCTGGCTCGTAGACCTGCTCTTTGCACAACCCCGCGCCCGTCAACCGTAGAAGGGATCCCAGTGATTCCATAGGTGTCGTTTCCACCGAAATTTTTGGCGCGCCAGGTAGGGGGCGCAGTTGTGAAAATCTGGTCTAGCAGTTAGTTTAGGAGTTCTTCATCGCCATAGCTCCAAGGAAGAAGACGACCGAGCAAGCGGCATCATCGGCGGATATATTGAACGCTCATGCGGCGACAGAAAAGCTAAGTCACGCAAAATCTTGGTTATTTTCACTTATATAAGGCTATCCTCCCCGAGAGATCTCGTTCTTTGTATGGGAAACCTGCACGCAATGTGTCCCTTCCGCTATTTGCAACGTCCTTATTTCTGTCTCAAGCCCACTCGACAGTTCATGCGGCCGCGCCGGCGGTGGCAAGGTAGCCTGCGCTCTTGTCCTGCTTCGAGTCTGCTCGACAGTTCAAGCGACCGCGCTGGCGGCGGTAAGGTGGCTTGCCCGGTAGCAAGCGCCCTTCCGGCAGGGTGCTAAGGATTCGTCCTTAAAGCACCACAGCATGGGTTTCCGCCCCGGCAACCTTATCTCAACAAGCGTAGGGTACGAACATACATAGGAAGATCTAACGGGAAGATAGCATGCATGATATTAAGGTGCTGCAGAGTTATATTACATCAATTGTTGTTGCAGTTCTAACTAAAGATAAAAATTGTCTTGGTCATGAACCTGCAGCGGCAATGAGAAACGGGGTGCCTAATTCCGGCGCTGGCCCTCTACCCTCCGAACTCCGTCGACACGGCTAATGATGGGCTCAATGCGCTCTTCGAGCGCCGCGAGGTCCGCATCCTCCGGCAAGCTCTCCAGCCCGGCGTCGAAGTCGAGGTTGGGGTTCCAGTACGCCACCTTTGTAAGGACCTTGGTCATGACACCCCAGCAGAGCCTCCGGGCCTCCTTAGCTAGAGAGGCCGCCCGGTTGGAGCGGACATGCTCTAGGGCTCCAATAACCCTCTCGAAGAACAGGGTCAGGTTGTAGTTGGGACTCAAGTTCGGCTCCGGGGTGTACCTCACATTCGACATCCCTATGGTAGCCAACTGCGTGGTGGACCTGTCGGTGACAGCGGCGAGGCGGCTGAGCCAGAGGTTCTCGCCCTTCACGAAATCCTCGTGGTTGGCAGCGTTGTTCCTCCGTAGCTGCTTCTTTCCTCCAGGGCTTTGGTCAGGGTCTCCTCCCGGGTCTTGACCTCCGAAAGCGTCCCCTCAAGACCCTCCAGCTTCAGCTTCAGGTCTTTGATGGAGTCGTTGGCCTTGGAGAGCTGCTCAGCCTTGCCGAGGACTGCGGCCTGCGCCTCAACCAGAGCACCGTTGAGCGTGTCCTACTCCTTGGTCAGCTTTAGGACCTGGTCCTTCAGCCCATCCCGCTCCACCTCAGCTCCTTCACCTTGCCGGCCTAGACCTGGGCCTGAGCATTGAGTGCCTCCCCGTGCCTCTGCTCCTACTCCTGGGTCCGCTGCACGGCAAGCTTCTCCACCTCCTCATCCTTGCCGCGGAGTGTTGCGGCGAGCTTCTCCTCACGAGCGGCAAGGTCCTCCTCCTGGGAGTTTAGCTCGGCCTGGTGCTGGTGCCGAGCGGCCTCGTCCTTGGCGGCCTGCTCCTTCGCCAGCTCCTAGGCCTTCTCGATGTCAGCCTGCTTCATGACAAGCTCTAGCTTGCACTCCGCCAGCACATCCTGGGCGGCCTTCAGTTCCTTGTGGGCCTCGCGGAACCAAGCCTGCGTCTCGGCAACACGCTCCTTGAGGTCCGCCTCCGCCTTGTCCACCACCTCCATCCTGGGCTTGGCCATGTCCAGGCAGGCGCGGTGAAGCGCCTGGAGCTTCTGGAAGTTGGTGCTCATGTTTTGGAGGAGCCGCTCTTCCTGGGTACCGCCGCCACCGGCGCTTGGTTCATCAACAACCTCAAGCATGGTGGCGGTGAGTACCCCATCATTGAACACCTCCCCTCGGTGGGCGCCCCGGTGCTCGCCGCCCTGGGAGGTGGACGAACAGGTCATCGCTCACCTTCAGGTACCTGCCCTAGCACGAGGCAGCGGAGGAGGAAGGTTAGTCATCAACCGCCCCCTCCTCGGCAGCAACCTTGCCGGCCTCCCTGGCAGGCCCCTTGCCGGCCTCCTCGGCAGCGGCCTTGCCGGTCTCCCCGGCCGGCTCCTTGGCGGCACCTTCAGCAGCACCCTTGGCGGCCTCCTCGGCAGCTATCTTGTTAGCCTCGGCCTCAGCATCCCGGGCGACCTCCTCGATGACAGTATCGATGTTCTCCTGGTCCACCGAGGGAGCACCTAGATGCCAAGAAGGAGGATGAGGCAGAGCCAAACCAAAATTCAAAAGAAGAATAACGAGCAGGGACAGAAGGCAAATAACTCACCCGTGCCAGGCTGGGAAGAAGTGGCCCCCTCCCCACCAACATTCGGTGCCGGGACGGAGCCGCCGGCGCCCGGGTTCGCCTCCTCCTCCTCCTCTTCCATGCGCATGGGCTCGGTGCTGGGCGCCCTTGCCAGGGACGCCCCTCGGGGCGGCATGGTGGATGGGAGCGGCGTGTTGGGGGCGGCCCTCAGTGGCTCCTCCTGCTACCGTCCTCCTCCTGCAACCACTGTATGGTCAGCGCCAAGAGATCGTACACTAACACACGTCGATAGGGAGCAAGTGATGAACGCACGCTGGGGGCTGCGCCAGGGGCTACTATCCGGGCTACTCTCCACCACCAGCGGCGTAGTCGAGGTGCCCGCCGGGGGCTAGCCGCCTGTCGAAGCCTTGGCTCTCTTCGTCACCCTCTGGGCCAGCGTCTCCCCTCCCTGCAAAGATGAAGACAAGTCAATAAAAGTGGCACGGTCTGAGGGGACGGAGATGACAAAAGACAAGATACTTACTCATCCTCCGCCTCCTCTTCCGCTGCCTTCCTCTTCCTCCTCGGCCTGAGAGACCCAAGGTCGAATACGACCTCCATGTCGACACCCACAGGAGGAGGGGAAGTGGGTGGAGTCTAAGGACGCTTGGACGAAGAAGAGGCAGTCGCTTTCCTCGTCTCCACTGCACCCTTCACCACCTTCTTCGCTGCCGCGGCCCTCGTCAGGCGCATGGACTCCCCCTGGATATCTTGCCGCTGCTCGGTCCTGCCGAGCCGGACCGGCTCGCCAGAGGTGGCCTGCCACAGGACACACCTTCTCTCCAAGGCCGGAGGATCGTCAGCTTCGGCCTCCTCTTCGGTCGACTCGTCGACCACGTCTTCAATTAGAGGGGCCCCGGTGTCGGCGCTGCTGGCCTCCCCAGCGGACATCGACTACCCGACAAGCTCCTTCTCCTCCGCTGCAGCCTCGGCCTCGTCCTCCACGTGGCCAGTGCTGCCAGCCTCCTTGTCGAGCTCCGCCTCCGACGCCCTGGCGGCGATGTAGTCCAGCTCTACTTGGGTGGTGTCCTAGATGAGAAATGGCTCGGTATGGACGTACTTCTCCGACAGCTTGTCGAAGAACTCCTGCACCTGCTCTGCCTCGGACTTAGCCCAACTTGGGTCAAGGCCGTGCGCGTTGAAGTCCGGCATCATGGCGATGATGTCGGCCTGGCTAGAGTTGTTGCTTAGCGGGGCCACTCCAGCCGGCAGCCCAAACAGGGTCCCCTTAACAACCTTGCCGGCCTTCGCGGCCTTGCCGGACCTCTCGGCCCTG
The DNA here is from genome assembly GCA_021605205.1 of Aegilops longissima. Lineage (NCBI taxonomy): Eukaryota > Viridiplantae > Streptophyta > Magnoliopsida > Poales > Poaceae > Aegilops > Aegilops longissima. The sequence continues at coordinate 216,926,169 of CM038679.1, read as the reverse complement.
CCGTCGTAGTACACGTCGAGCTGAAAAAGCCTCTGGCAAAGGTGGGCGTGCCCCATCACCGTGAAGTTGTGGTTCAAGCCAGGGCGAAGCCTCATGATGTCAGCCGCATTCCTGAAAAGCCAGGCCGGGCTCCCCTTGTTATGTAGTGGAGCGATTCAGCGACGGATGAAATCCACCCCAATCATCTCAAGGGTGAGCCCGTCCATAGTGAGGCAATGGATCCTGGTGGTGGCGATCGTGAGCTTCTCATCCTTGGCGTCGACCTCGCCCCAATCTTCTCTACGAACCAGCGGCGCCTGGCGGACCCGGCAAAATTCCAGTGGGTCCTCCTCCTCAATCCAGCACCACCGTCCCCGCCACTCCTCCCACCTCTCCTTCTAGGCGCCCTCCGGATATGTCCCCTTCTCCTAGCTCCTTGGAATCCAGGCGACACAACCGGAAATGGCGCCCCCCTTTTGGATCCGAGGATAAAAGTAGTGGCGGAAGAGCACCGTGCTAGGATGCACTCCGGCAAAGCCCTCGCAGAGATGGGCGAAAAAGGCCATGCATGCCACGGCATTTGGAGTAAAATCCAGATGGTGGAGGCCATAGGTGTGCATGATGTCGTTGAAGAAATCGGAGAAAGGGGGCGGAGCCCGCAGGAAAAGTAATCAACAAAGAAGGGGTACAGATTTGGGCCGGCCTCGGTGAAACCAGCGGGGATGATGCGCGTGGCAGGGTGCCCCTTCATCTTGCATCCCACCAGGGGCATGAAGTAGTCCCGTAGGTGGACCGCGTCGACTGTCAAAGGAAAGTAGGTGAGCTGCGTCCGCCGCGCCGCCAATTCGCTCTCTGGCGCCTCCTTGCCCCCGGCGTCCTGAGCCACACCCTTGCCTTTGCTGGTTTTGGGTGCCATGGTGGCTGAGGGAGACGAGGGATGAGGGACAACAAAGGCGCGGCAGCGGCGAGAAAAAGCGAGAGCTTGAGAAGGAAGAAGGGAAGGACGGGGGTTCCGAAATTGGAGAAGGCATAGAGGGTAAATGGGCGTCGCGCCTGCGGTTTCTCCTTTTTATGGGGAATGCGCGGGCTGCCTCGTTACCATTTACTGCAATTTGACACATGAGAGCAGCAACCGCCCCACGCACGACCCCCACGTCACGCATTCAACGCGGGCCGTGGGGAAGCACAACGGGCGAGGGAATTACCGTGATAAAATTCCGCTCCGCCTGACCGCGCACCGTTCTGGGCCTGGCCCAACAACGTGTTGCGCTTATGTGTGGCCCAGGCCCGGGGGCTCCTGTCGGTGTACAAAAGTAGAGGCCCTTGTTCTACCCCTCTACTTGTGCACGGGCAGTCAGAGCCGCGCCCCGCAGCCGCACTAAGTAGGACAGAGGAAGGTACAAGACGGGCAAAGCAACGCCAAGACCAGAAACACAAAGAGCAAGAGGGCGATGTGAACTCCCCCGCTGAGACCCTTGCTGGAGTAGCCTCCGCAGCCCCGGCAAGAGTCTTGCCGGGGCAACTTGCCCAACGCCAGCAGGGCGCGCCACCTTTGAGCCCAAGGGTCCCAACAACACCAACAACCACATTGGAACCAAGGCTCGGGAGGCACCTCCGTGGTGGCATGCAGATCTTTGTCAAGATCATAAACACAAAAGATTAGATGAGGACCAGAAGACGACGATCCTCGGCGAGATCCTTGCCGAGGAGATCCACGAGACCCCCGGAAAGATCCTTGCCAGGGACAACCGCGACGCCACGGCAAGACCACTTGATGGGGCCCGGCAAGACCCTTGCCGAGGACACCCGCGGGGCCGCAGCCAGGCCCGCGTCCGCCAAGACTCCACCACCGTTCCCATACAGTTGCCAGCCCAACCAGCTGGGCAAGCACCTGCGTGGAGATGTGCGGCTTCCAGGCCAACTCAGCAAACACCTACGTGGTGGCATGCAAATCTTCGTGAAGACCCTACCACCACGCCATCTCAGCAGCCTGCCAGCCTACATGGCGCTACATGACTCGTTGGCCTGGACTCGTGTCAGAGCAAGATGGAGCAGCGACGGACGGGACGGGCCTCGTTGTCGTCCCCAATAAAGCGACGGGACACCTAAGGAGCGCATTTAATGCCCCTTGTCCCCTAATGACAGGCAATAAGCTTGTACATCAGATATTTTTCCACCTCCTGTGTGCACCGTGGGCGCACTTTTGACTATAAAAGGAGGCCCGAGGCGCATGGGAGAGGGATCCGGATCTTTTGTACTACGCACGCACCGTAGCTAGTTTGAGAGCTCAAGAACACTCAAATATACAGCAAAGCAGTACTAGGGTTTTACGCATCTTCGCGGCCCAAACCTGGGTAAACGACCTGTGTCACTACAAAAAAGTACACTTCCGTGATGATACGTTTTTGTCACAGTAGGTCGCGTTTTTTTCATGAATGTACATCCATTACGATTTTATGATGTAATCAAGCTAGTCATACACCTGCGTCATAGAAGTGTTCCATGATATTACCGAATTATCATCATGGAAGTGTCCACTTCATGACGATAAATCACGCGTCACGTAGTGCTTTCGCCAAGGGTGACCGACACGCGGCATCCACCGTAACGTAAACGCCGTTAAGCTATCGTGGTCCGTTTGGATCCAATAACCCGTTATCAGCTCCCGACCAATGGGGATTTTCCACGCAAAATCACCATTGGTCGGAGGAAACACGGTCGACTCACCGCTGGGACAGATGTCATCCACTCATTGGACCCAAGGCGCCTATGATACGCCAACAGTGGCACGCCCAACAGAGGCCCATTCCTATGAAAAGGCCGCACATTTGACTTGGTCAAAGGTGGCGGGCCGCCCACGTAAACCCCGTTAACGGCATGTTCAAGATATAGCCCATTTACAGTCCGCTAACCCACAAATCTGCTACTGGCCTACCGTAATTAGGCCCAAGAGCGCTATCCGGCCGCCTAATATGATTCTAGCCCATTGTAACTCCGCCCATGTATGGCCCAGATGTATTTCACCCATATGAGTCCCTTCAGAACTCTTGGCCCATTAACGTCTGGTGAAACAGGCCCGTAATGAACAAAGGTATCACTTTATACCCATTAGCGCCCATTATTCCATTGGGTCGTTTCCAGTCCGTGTTACCTTTCGCCTTCTCAAGGCCCATTTATTCTTGGGCTCATTTCAAAGATTCGTTACATACGCCCACATCGGCCTTTTTTCGCTAGGGCCAAATTCAGCCCGTGGATACAGGTCGGCCCGCTTAGGCCTGTTAACTGCTGGGCCATTTTCATAGCATTATCAAATACGGCCTATTAACAGCCCATTATGGTCAGCCCATAAAACATACGATTTCCACTCTAGCCCGTTTACAGCCCCTTATATGGCCCGTAAAAGGCCCATAGATGAGACGACCCGTAGAAGGCCCATGGATCCTACGTGACGTAGAAGGCCCATTGATTCGACGGCCCATAGAAGGCCCATTGATCCGACGGCCTATAGAAGGCCCATGGATCTGATGGCCCATAGAAGGCCCATGGATCCGACGGCCCATAGAAGGCCCACGGATCCGACAGCCGATAGCAGGACCATGGATCCGACTGCCCATAGAAGGCCCACGGATCCGACGGCCATACAAGGCCATGGATCGTTCGTCCCGTAGATGGCCCATGGATCATACGGCCTGTGGAGGGCCATGGTCACTTGTGACGCCCGGATACTTAAGCTACAGTGAACCTCTGCTAATCATGCCATGACACCTCGGTTACTGTTGCTATCCTTGCAATAATTCGAAACCGTTCGAAATTCAAATTCAAATTAATGATAACAATAAAAGTTTTCAAAAATTAAACACAGAATTGTTAAATTGGTTGCCGAATATTACAAAGGTAATTATGGTGCAACAAACACATATTTATAAAATGACTAAATGGTTTAAAATGAATTTAAACAGAAAATAAATCATAAAGAAAATACAAAAAAAAAACAGAAACAAAAAAAAGGGGAGAGAGCCCCCCTGGCCATCTAGGCCTCGGCCCAGCAGGCCGACGGGCCGTCAGGCCGGCCCACCCCGGTCCCCCCTTATTCCCCACTAGACCAAACCCTAAACCGCTCACCCCCACTCCCCTCGTTTCACTCTCTCTGACTCGCCCGAGTGGATCTCGATCGGGGCAACCGACGCCGATCCTGTCGCTTCGACCTCAGCGTGCTTGAGTCCGCCGCCTCGCCCTCGCGCTTCTATCTCCGCCGTGCCGCCCGCCACTACGCCGGAGTTCGCCGACCTCACCGCGCTTCTTCCCCGCTGACCTGCTTCTCCTCTCCGCTGTCGTCCCGCTGTCCTCCCCAAGCCCATCGCCTGCTCTCGCTTCCCTTCGTGAGCTCTCTCTCCTCCTCTTGTTTTCGTGCACCATCATGCGGCTCGCTGCCGCAGCTGCCCGCCACGGTCGCCAGGCGCGCCACGCCTGCGTGCCCGCTGCCGTTCGCCACGCCTTGGCGCGATGCCCCCCCGCTTTCGACACCCATGTTGCTCGGCTGCGTGCCGAGCCGCGTGTCCTCGTGCTGCTCCCCGCCCTCGCCGCCCTCGATCGCGCGCCGTGATGGCGCGCCCGCCTCTTCCTGCCTCCCCGCGACGGCCCCGCTCCTCTCGTCGCTGGGTCCCGGCCACCAGCTCTGTCCCTGCGCCACCGACGCCAGAAGCGTTGTTGTTCATCACCGTCCGCCTGCCTCTCGCCTCGCCCGCCTCCTCAAGGTGGCAAGGCCAGACGCGCCGATAGCGCCAGTGTCTCGATCCAGAGGGCATATGGGCCACTGACAGAGGGCCCCGCCCCAGAACAGTTTAAAAAAAATGAGACAATAAAAATAATAAATAATAATTAAATTAATTAATTATTTAAGTTAAATTAATCCTATTTAATTAATCTAATTAACTAGTTAGTTTAGTTAAACATTAATTAGATTAGTTAAACCCTAGTTAGACTAATCAGTCAATGACGACTGGGACCCACGTGTCTTGTTGACTGGTCAATGGTCAACTTTGTCCACTGACATCACGATGACATCATGGTGGCGTAATAAATTAATTTTTCAATTAAATTAAATCTGCTAAGACTAAAATGTTTTAAAAACTTTAAAAATCAATATAAAATAATCCGTAACTCGGATGAAAATACTTTCTACATGAAAGTTGCTCAGAACGACGAGACGAACCCGGATACGCAGCCTGTTCATCTACCACACACCCCTAACATATCAAACACGCAACTTTCCCCCTCCGGTTCATCTGTCCAAAAACGCGAAACACCGGGAATACTTTCCCGGATGTTTCCCCCCCCCCCCCCCTTCACCGGTATCACCTCATACCGCGTTAGGGCACGCCTAGCATCACATATTGCTTTGTCATGCATCGATATGCATCTGTTTGCATGGTATTCATTGTTTCTTCCCTTCTCTTCTTGGTAGACTACGAGACCGACGCTGCTGCCCAGCTCGACCACGGAGTTGACGAATTTCTCTCTTGCCAGAGCAACAAGCCCGCCCCCCCTTGATCACCAGATATCGCCTATTCTACTCTATACATCGCTTGCATTAGAGTAGTGTAGCATGTTATCGCTTTCCGTTATACCTATCCCGATGCATAGCCTGACCTTGCTACTATCGTTGTTACCTTTACCGCAATCCTACTTGCTTAGTATAGGATGCTAGTATTTCCATCTGTGGGCCCTACATTCTTGTCCGTCATGCTGTGCTATACTATCGGGCCGTGGTCACTCGGGAGGTGATCACGGTATATACTATATACTTATACATGATACATGTGGTGACTAAAGTCGAATTCGGCTTGTGGAGCACCCGCGAGTGGATCTTTGTGGCGGAGCGACAGGGCAGGTTGAGACCGCCTAGGAGAGGTGGGCCTTGCCTGTTGGCGTTCGCGGATACTTAACACGCTTAACGAGTTCTTGGTATTTGATCGAGTCGGCCATTTGGTCTATACGCACTAACCATCTACGCGGAGTAGTTATGGGTATCCCGGCGTCGTGGTATCAGCCGGCACTTCATTGACGTCGCCGAATCGAAGCGGCGCGCGCCGGATTGGACCGAACGCCTGCTAGGCTAGGTTCGCTTCGGCCGCCCACGCGACGCAGGTGTGCTCAAGGCGATGGGCCCAAACCCCTGTGCGCTTAGGTTTTAGACCCCGCGGTTGACCTCTCTGCTGAGCCTAGGTGGGGCTGCGACGTGTTGATCTTCCGTGGCGGGCATGACCCGTAAAAGTGTGTCCCGCCAAATGGGATCAAGCGTGTTGGGTTATGTGGTGCACCGCGGGGAAGTTAATCTATTGAATAGCCGTGATCTTGATAACAGGACAACTTGAGTTGTACCTTGACCTTATGGCAACTAGAACCGGATACTTAATAAAACACACCCTTCCAAGTGCAGATACAACCCGGTGGTCGCTCTCTCGTGGTTACGAGGAGGGATTGCGGAGTAGGATTATGCTATGCGATGCTACTTGGAGGACTTGATCTACTCTCTTCTACATGTTGCAAGACGGAGGCTGCCGAGCGTAGTCTTGACGTGATTAGCTATCCCCTCTTATTACGGCATTCTGCAGTTCAGTCCACCGATATGGCCCTTTACATATATCCATGCATATGTAGTGTAGCTCCTTGCTTGCGAGTACTTTGGATGAGTACTCACGGTTGCCTTGTTCCCCTTTTCCCCTTTCTTTACCCGGTTGTTGTGACCGGACGATGGAGCCAGGAGCTGAGACGCCACCGTCGATGACGACTACTACTTTGGAGGTGCCTACTACTACGTGCAGCCAGCGACCGATTTACGACCGTGAGTAGTTAGGAGGATCCAGTGCAGGAGGAGCTGCGCCTCTTCGATATGTATCCCAGTTTGTGCTAGCCATCTTATGGCAACTTGTTTAACTTATGTATGTACTCAGATATTGTTGCTTCCGCTGACTCGTCTATGATCGAGCACTTGTATTCGAGCCCTCAAGGCCCTTGGCTTGTATTATTATGCTTGTATGACTTATTTTATTTTTAGAGTTGTGTTGTGATATCTTCCCGTGAGTCCCTGATCTTGATCGTACACGTTTGCGTGTATGATTAGTGTATGATTGAATCGGGGGCGTCACATCACTACAATGTTTCGGCGAGTTGGCCCCCTTTTGAACGATATAGCATATTCAAAGAATTATCCTACTCTATACTATCACATCTAAAAAACATACACTACACAATAAAGAGACTAAGGCATAGAAACGTAGAATAATCCTACACTATACAATAAATATATTACAGCCGATTATACCCACTGGGCGTTATGGTTCGGCACCAGTGATAATAAAGCATACACAAACAACAAATTACATATACTGGGCAAATACAGCTCATACATCATGGACGCGCATGAACATAACTTACCATTTGAACTGTAATCTCTTCAGAAAATAGGATTGGCCGGATTTAGATAGCACAAATTTTAGTCTGCAAAAACTAAAATTCCTTCGTTGTTACCTCAGTGTCTTGTTTGATTTTTCTAACTCCTGCATCTAATACCTGCATGTCCAGTCTCAACTTGTTCATTGTACGTTGAGAATCACGTACACGTTGTCTTGCCACCTCTAGTTGATGCTCGAGAACATCAGCACATTCCAATTCCAATCCATAATCATTCGGTAACGGCCATGCCGCACTGCTTGCAGATCTGTTGATGTCACTTCATCATGAAATGTTTTTGTAAGTACACGTGACTAGGGCAAAAATATAGTTCCAACAGTGAAGCGAGCAAGACAGACTATTTTGTACATGGCACAACAGGAATAACCGTAATGTTACACGTCATGAAGCATAAGCAGGTGATATTTTAAAATTATAAAAAAGGTAGTCTGTGCAGCCTGCATACAAAAATCTCTCGTAGCTCACCAGAGGAGCACGATGTTGGGGCCCAATCCAAAACACAGACAAGTTACAAATTTAGACAGCACGTTGCGTAGAAGTAAGCAAGGAGTTGGCCATTCTGTAGCTCAATGAAAGTCTTAGGGAGCATAATGAACAACAGAGGGTTTCATACAAACATACTACAGCAAGCAAAACTATGCAATCATTAGCCTAGTATAAACTAGATTGTGAGCCTCATGCAATAATAGTTGGTTAATAGACTTCAAAGCTGCAGGCACACTTCGGCAGAGTAATTAAATGGTAAGGCCTTTAATTATGTCAACTAATAGTTATACAAGTACCCAACATCAGGCATCATTCTTTGGGCATCTCATTAACTAAGGAAAAATAAAGCAATTGAAAAGATCAAATTAACTATGCCTGAAACAAACAAGGAATTGTACTGTTGAGTTGGATACAGTGACTTACCTTAACAGGTTGAAGAGGCTCAATGCAGATCCTACGTCTCTTGCAAGGCTCCTTCCTAACATCTTGTACTTGGAAATCCTCAATCTTATCTTCATTGCACCCCCTCTGCAAGGTGACACGAACTAGTTACTTGTCTCCTTGGAAGATAAATATGCATACTTTCTAGTCTATGAACACAAAAGGATGAGATTATAACAAAACAACACCACATAATGAAACATGCCGCATCTATTGCACTTGCACACAATGAAATGAGCATTTACTATGTCTGCACTATGTAAAAACTAGGCATACCTTCGAACTGGATATCATGGTACTCTTGGAGAGCCTACTTTAGTGTACAGCCAGACCTTGATGTCACCTATGAGTTAGAAAAGGCGCCACTATAGCAACCCTTAGTGTTTAAATCATTGATAAGATCTGTTACAGTGTTAGGTCAAGAACAACAAGTAATCAAAGCAAACAGTCCTAGTATGGTTGGCTGATGCAAACAAGCAATTGAACAGATGTGTGAGCAAATCTTACATATCAAGAAAAGAAGCAAAGAAGGAGGCTTAAAGATCATCACCTCACTGACCAGATTTAAGGGGCATTTAAACATCATGTGCAACGTATGAACTAATATAAGCATTGCATATTCCAGATTCTACAATGGAATGCATATGTATTAGGTTATGTCATGTATGATGATGCCTAAATGTACGCTATAGCAGGCAGGATTGATTCATCATTGCACCCACAATTGAATTGCAGGTTAAGGGCCAGTTCTATTTTGTCGTTGTTCTGGGAATGGGGGTCCCCAGACTTGCCTGCCTGCGGCCCATAGCGTGGCTCTGCGAGCGGGCCCGTACAGGCCATCTTCACCAACAAGCACTCAATACCCTCGTGAGGGGCCAAGCCTCGCGAGGCGGATGGTGTAAGACCCCTTCAGGAGTGGCCTCACTAGGTTAGCTCGCGAGGGGCGGAGATATCAAGGCAAGGGAAACCTCGCGAGGTTCTCATGGCGTGAGACATGACGATCGAGACCAGGCGGGCGCCAGCGCGCACAGTGTCCTTGTTTCCTCTTTGGTGCTAAGAAGGCAAGCGCAGGCGCGGAGTACCGAGGCGTCAAGCAAAGGTTTCCATATCAGTGCAACGAGACCAAGACCAGCAGGACGGCAAGATGGAGGTCACCATGGAGCCCAAGGCGGAGTCACCAACAGATCCTTTTGCAGGCGAAGACTGCTTTTGTCAGGAAAAGTTGTACTAGTTGTCCCCTTTCAAATTGGCTATGTTGGCTCCCTTGCCGCTCAATCTTGGGGAGAGGACCAGGGCCTATATAAATAGGACTAGCCACCACCGTAGGAGATAACTCATTCGGAGGCATCTCATCTCATCTCATCATGAGTAATCCTCACCCACACAAGTTCACCAAGCACAAGAACACCTCGCCTCAGGAGGCTGTTCTTCCCCTTGTACTGTTCATCCTCAGCCAAGAGGCAATCCACCACAACCACACTGGAGTAGGGTATTACACCACAACGGTTGCCCGAACCAGTATAAATCGTGTGTCCCTTGCGTTCCGAGTTCGTCGAGTTAGCTCTTGAGATCTTAGCTAAGCTAGGACGTGGATCGGTAGGGGGACATCTTCGTGCGCACCCCAGTGTTCGAACCTTGAGGTCTTTTCCGGAACCCGTGATCCGACATTTGGCGCGCCAGGTAGGGGTGCGTCGGAGCTCTTCTTCCACCAGTCGATCCGCTCGTTGATGCTTCCGCGCTCCGCGGCTCCGATGTCTGGTGACTCAAGAGCCAATACCGACCGCCGGGCGGCCTGGCCGACCCGAGCGGCGGCGTCTGCCCAAGAAGACCTCAACCCTGCGCCTCAGGCGGCACGCGCACCGCCAAACACCGTGCGGCGCGGGCGGCACGGTCACTCACCCTCTGCTCTTACTCCACGACAAGTGCGAGTGGCTGCGAGAGCCTCAAGCCACGCTGCCTCCACGGTGCCGCAAACCCAGCGGGAGCAGGCGAACATGAGGGCCGCGCTCACAGTGGCTCGAGAGCTGCTTCGATGCCGGTTAAAGGAGAGCGGTCAGGATGCTTTGCTAGAGCGCGTCGCCGAGCTCTTGGACGCCACGGCTTCAGGAGAGCCACCCTTCTGCACTCCGCGCACGCCACAAGCTGCGGCCGGGTCGCATGGTGGACCATGTCGTGCCCGCATGCCCACAGGCGCACCACCTGGCTTCATCGACACCGGCGCAACCAACGGAGTTGTACGCCCGCACGCGCCCGCGCCACCTCCGCTGGGCGTGGGCACGAGCGCCGCCACCTATGGTCCTTGCGGGATGCAACCCTACCATCCTTGAGGCGGCACGCTAGGACGGGCGACATGGAGCGTGGGGCACTACGACGAGGTCTTCGAGGCAGCGGCCTCAGAGGCCTACGTGCCCCGCATGGTGGACCAGGAATAAATGCTGGATGACGACCCTGGCTCGTTCATCGAGCCGGGCTGGGAGGAGGAGGAGCCATCCGGAAGCCTCACTAACCGCGCCGGCGACAACGACTACAGGCTACCACTAATTTCTCAGGAGTAGGCTTACGCTAACCATGGTGCGCAGGAGGATCAGGTCGCAGCTGCAGACGGCGGTCCTAGCTCGTCGGCCTCCCTCCCGCCAGGAGGGGCACTCCGGGGACTGCAGGAAGGAAGCCGGGACGAAGGCCCACCCCAGCGCCGCATGGAGCAAGGCGTCACCCGGAGGTAGGCCCTCTGCCGGGGAGGTGCTCTAGAGCCTACCCCCGGCAGAGGACACGTTGTCGCCGAGGGTGCCGCTGGCGTCCCCTTTGCCCCTTTGGTGTCGTCCTGGTTTCCGGTCGCGCCCAACGGTGGCCGAGGGAGGTGCAAGGCGGGGCCCTCGTCTGGCGATATGAAGTAAGGCTCACGCCTGTGAAGGTCTCCGCCCGTGACACTCTCATGTAATAAGAGTGGGGCTGTACACATTCCGGAGTCTCAGGAGTGCCGCCCTCGGGCCTCGGGGGCTCCCTCCCACGTCCTAGTGGCAGCACTTAGCTCCGGGCTCGTGAGAAGACTCGAAGACAAGAAGACTAGACTAGGTGCCGGACGCGGCCATTTGCTTTGGATCCCTTTTCTGTAGCCTTCCCTTCTGGATTTGGATTTAGTTGAAGTTGAATTTTCATTGATGCGCGCGGGGGGTGCCTTTTCTCTTTCGAGCGATTTCTTGCTATCTGGTTCTTTCCTTATTCCGAAGCTCGCGCTTGCTGCCTCCCCCTCGCGGTCCCCTCGCGAGTGGGGCTAGGGGCAGCATACGCGCCGCTCGCGTCGATACCACGATCGGCACCAGATTCTCGCAAGGCCCTCTCGGGTGAATCAGCAGACCCTTCAGGAGTTCATTGGGAGCTCACAACCTCAGGATGCAGTTCGGGGCTTACCCCGGCTAAGGTAAGCCGCAACAGCAAACTTGCCACCAGACTCATGGATTCACAAAGGCGCACATTTAGCTTGACATAAAAGAATAAAGGCAGCAGTTTGTTTACACGAGGGGCTCCCCCTCTCAAAATGCTCTTACAACCTCTACGGCCACGCCCAAGCTTCTGCGTGCAGGACAAACAGCTGGGAAGCGCGGGGATCAGTCGGACATGTCGCTCCCCGCAGCGCCTTCGGACGCGCCACTGGCATCGCTGCCACCGTTGCCAGCATCACCATCACCTCCTCCGGCGCCGTCAACATCATCATCGACCACGTCGTCTTCATCCGCCGTGACCACCACCACGTCGTCGTCAGAAGAGAAGGCTCTGGCCAGCGCATCCACGTTATCCTCCACCCACCGCGCCAGGTCACCCCGGATAGCCCCCGGGACTGGAGCAATGGCGGCGTCAAAGTCGAAGTCCGGTTAGGTGTTCTGAAGATGGCTGAAGACATGAGAGAATGCATGCACTAGGAGGCTACGGCTCCTCTCTTTGACAAGCAGGCGAGATCTCTCGGAGCGGTTCTCCAGGCGCATCACCACATTGGCGAAGAAGCGGAGGTGGCTGGCATAGTCGTTCACATGGGTGTGAGGGGCGTTCTTATCACATATGTGGCCCAGGGCAGTATTGGCCCTGTTCCAAAGGTCCTGAAGCATGGGGGCATGCACGCGCTCCAGTGTCCGTGCTGAAGCAATTCCTCCATGTTCTGTCGTGCAACGGACACGGCGTCAGCAACCCGCTTTAGAAGAGAGAGCAGCTCGGCGCGGGCGGAGGCCAATTCTGCCTGTGCCGTGACCTCCTCGGGCCTCTCCACCTCAGCTAGCCTGGGCCTAAGGGCAGCGGCCCTACCCGCAGCCTCTGTCTCTTCAAGCTTCAACTTCAGGTCATGCCTACCCTCAAGACCTGCGCGAACCTCGGCCATTGGCGATCAACCTCCTCCTGGGCCTTGGCCTCGCGAGCACCAACGGCATCTTCCGCTTGGGCAACTTGACGCTCCCTTGTCTCCAGTCTCTCAAGCTCGAGGCTACGCTCCTCGGCTTCCAGTGCCAACGCCTCCTTGCGCCTCCGGATCTCTTCTTCTTCAGCGGGCGTCCCCCTCAGAGACGCAAGGGCGGCTCTATGCGCCTCCACTTGCCGCTCCAAGGAGGCGCTCCAGGCTTGGAGCTCCCACGCGCGCGTCTCCACGGCCTCGCGGCAACGGTCAGCTTCTCGGGCCTCTTCCAGAGCTCGGGAGCAGGCTTCACGCGAGGTTGCGGGAGAAGCTTCAGCCTTCACGTTATCAAGCTCGCGCTGGAGACGCACGAGGTTGATGGCCACCTTCAAGTTATGCCGCTCCTCCGCCAACCGAAGACCCTCGGCCTCGAGGCGCGTGTTGACACCCGTGTGTTCTTCACCGAGTCGGTTCATCGCGTCGATCGCCTCCTAGAAGAGCTCATGACGAACAACGCTCCGCCCGTGCTCGAACTCAAGTGCACGGCCCATCTCATCCTCCACCGCGGGGCTGTGAGGCGGGGCTCGAGTAGCCGCCCCTCCAGTGTGGGGCTGGGGTTGGCGCCGCCGAGGAAGCCAGGCCTGCAAGGGGCCCGAGCAGAGTCAGGCGCGCTGCTTGAGGAGGCGCCCGAGACTAAAGCCAGCCAGCCGCCGTCCACGATCAGAGGAGGAGCCCTCGGCATGCTCGCCGAGCTCCAGGCAAGGCCGTGGGGGAGGGACGACGGGGGCGTAAGCTCAAGGCTCCATGGAGGCGAGCGCGCCCCTACAACCGACCCTGTTGGGGATATTACTACTGGGCGTAAACCGGCCTATCTGGGCCGGGTTAACTTCATCAGTAGTTCAACGGTGTAAAAGCCCAAGAGGCATAAAGTAAGGGCCCAAGGCATGTAGTCGGTTTAGAACCTGTAGCCGTAATCTGGCCTGGCATGTAAACTTGTATTATAAGTTAGGAATAGAGAGAGACCAACCCGATGCAGTATGAACCGAGATTGGGACTCTCATGAACAAACAAGCGTCACCCGTGTATATAAGGGGCGACCGGGGCGGTTCAAGGACAAACAACAACAACTTCGAGGCCTAAGCGAAGCTTATTTTGCTCCCTAGTCATGAGACCACATCAATTCCATCACAACTAGGCGTAGGCTTTTACCTTCATCGAAGGGGCGAACTAGTATAACTCTTGTGTCTTTGCGTCCGCTTTAACCCCTTCAAGTTAATCCGTAGCGATGGCTGCACGACTAAGTCCTTTCATGAGGACATCTGCCGTGACAAAACCACGACAGTTGGCGCCCACCATGGGGCTATCGCACGATGGTTTGATGATCTTGGAGGGCATGTTGAAGGACTCGAAGGCTACATTGTGGGCGGATGACCAAGAGTAAATGTGGCAAGCTCTACATCGGCGATGCAGGCTGGGGCCCGAGGCCAGCTCGATTGAGTCTGGTGCGGGTCCCCTTTAGTGGCATACACGTTTTCATCGGCAAGATCGGTGAACCAGGGCTGAGCGGACATCTGCACCGACCTCGTCGAGGACGGCTCAGCGTCTGAGACCTGCCAGAGTTAAACCGGCGCGAAGTGTGCCTTTGTGGGAGTCATCCACGGAGGAAGCTATGAGGCGGATCGAATCTGGTGGCGAAACCGTCATCTATTACGGCGGCGAGTCGTCGACCGGAGAAACCGAATCTCTATATCAGCTACAAGATGGCGGATTGGGGCTGTTCGATGGTGACGATATTCCGGACCCCTCGATCTGCCCAACCCGGATTGGAATATTCATGGCGGTACAGCGGTGCTTCACTCTTGACCGCTGCGACAATGGTTGCCGGTTCAACGGCGGCGGCAACTGCCGGGGCAGAGGCCTGTCGCCCGCCGGCTCAAGTTTTATCAGACCTATTCGATCGTTGGTTGTGCTCATGGCGAGAGTTAACCAGGCGGATCAGGGCGCTCCTAACGCGGAGATTGCGAAGGTGAAGAACAAATCACTCGGGCTAAAGCGGATCGGCAGCTGCAGAGCGCTTGAGATAGCGGCGAGCGGGCGCTTTAGATGTCGAGCTTATAGGCTCATCTTTGGATCGGGCGTGTCGCATGAAGTCATGAAGAAATACAGATCCCGTTTGCCTTCAGTCTTGAGGAAGAATCTCTTCAACACCCAGGCGCGGAACCAGTAATCCGCCGGTGGTAAACCGGGCGGAAGCACTGGGCAGGCCGCCAGTTCAGCCCCGTAATAGATCTACCTCGCCATAATGCCGGATCGCCTCGGTGTGCAAACACCTCCTGGTCACTACTCCAACCCGATGGATAACCTTGTTGCAGCTGCGGCACGGCTGGAGGCTATTCAATTGAAGGCGATTCACCACAGGCGGTAGAGACAGCGCGGGTCAAGAGCTCCTTAGGACAGCTTTGGTCCAACAGAAGCATATTAAATGCGGCCCTTGAGACGAATTCGCTCTACCCCCCGCCCAAGCCGGAGCTATAGTAGGCACGTGGATGGACCGACCATATCAAGTAATGCACGACATGGTGCGCCCCGTGGCAACAACCCGGCAGGTGGCTTCAACAACGCTCAGGAGGTGGTGGACCAGGCCAGAGCATGCAGGGAGGCCGAGTTAGCAGCACAGCATCAAGCTTATCCGCTTACGCCGGTTCGTCCGACCATCTCGGTCGAGCCTGGGGTTACCTCTAGCTCTTTGGGGGTGCCTTGCCTCGTCCCCGCTTTACGCAAGGTGCCAAATTACAATGCCGATTTAGCTCCAGAAGCATGGATAGAAAGTTATGAGATGGCCATGGAGATGCTGGATGTGGATGAGGCCGCGTGTGCAAAGTACTTCACCATGATGCTCGAAGGCCACGGCCGTGCTTGGTTGAAGAGCTTGCTACCCAATTCTATCAGCTCATGGGCGATTGCGGACCGGTTTATCCAGAATTTCTAAGATACTGTAAGCAGCCCATGTCCGTAGTGGACTTGGCGGCTTGTGTCGAGGGAAGGAGTCAACAACCCATTAGGCACGCCGCATTTCGGAAATCTTGCCCTCGTCAGACCGGATCAACGCTGACTCTGCGATCTTGACCCTGGAGGGCAACTGCCGGTTTAAGCCTTTGAAGTTGAAGTTGGGGCGCATGAAGCGGTTTTGTAATGACATGGGCACTCTCATGGGCACTTTAGAGAAGTATGCTGATTCGATAGTACCAAGGATCCCAGTCCGATGATGAAGAGACGGGGAAGGGAAAGAAGAACAGCAACTCAAGGGCCAGACAACATCACTCGGCGGGTAATGGTGGGGCAAAGCGTAAAAGCGAATGGCAACATGGACTTCGTAGCCAACACCAACGCTTAGCAGGACAAGGGCCAGGCGGCACAAGGGTAAACAACCGAATCGAAGTGGGCGCCTAATCCCAATCCGGACCGCTTGAACTATCTGTTGAATCAACCTGTCCAAAGCATGGAATGAAGGAGATGCCAACAAACCACCTCTGGAAGGATTGTTACATTATCAGGGGAGTTCAAGAGTTCCAATGCTTTTCGGTATGATCAGGGTTCCGGCGGCGGTTCGGGATCCGGGTCGGAGTTCTGGCGGAGAAATTCGGTTCAGGATTTAATGGTAATCCGGGTGGACATAACAATCAGAACAATCAGAATAACCAAGGTGGTTACAACCAGCAGCAGCAACAGTCGGGTTATCAGAGCAACCCAAAGCAGTTGAATAGTGGGCAGTACCATGTTTTCACCACCAGCTTAGACAAGCGAGACCGGAAGCTTGAAGCGGCGATAAGCGGCTATTGAACCGGCCGTGCCTCATTACCTCACGCTGGTCGAGCAGCCCATTGTATGGAGTAGAGAGGATCATCCTCCCGGGTTGATAATCCGGGTCAACTAACCTAGTGGTGGCACCTCAGGTGGGAGGTTATAAGTTCACCAAGGTGCTCATGGATGGAGGGAGCAACATCAACATCCTGTACTATGAGACCTTCCGTCGTATGGGGTTAACAGATAAACATCTCAAACCGTTCAATACATTGTTCCATGGTGTGGTACCTGGCAAATCAGCATATCCGGTTGGTAAAATAGCTCTGGAAGTGGCCTTTGGAGATGAATATGACTCCAGATCGGAAACATTGACGTTTGAAGTGGTGAAAATCCAAAGTCCATATCACGCCCTGTTTGGGCGGCCGGCTTATGCCAAGTTCATGGCACGACCTTGTTATATCTATTTGCAGCTCAAGATGCCGGGTCACAAGGGGACAATAATGGTTCATGGGAGCCGCAAGGTCGCTTTGGAATGTGAGGAAGGTGATGCGGCTTACGCAGAGTCGGTTTGTGCCACCGAGGAGTTGAAGTATTATAAGGACAATGTTGATCCGGCGGACATGACTCCGTTGAAGAAGCCAACTACAGAGCATGATCCGTCCCTGAAATTCAAATCGGTAGCTAAGACTAAGCTTGTTGACTTCGTGCCTGGCGATTCGTCCAAGCAGTTCAGCATCAGTGCCAACTTGGATCCTAAATAGGAAAGCGCGCTCATCGAGTTCATCCGTGAGAATTGGGACATTTTTGCATGGAAGCCTTTTGACATGCCAGGTGTACCGAGAGAACTCGCTGAGCACACTCTTAATGTTGATCCCAAGTACAAACCGGTGAAGCAGTTTCTTCGCCGGTTTAACGAAGAAAGGCGTAAGGCCATTGAAGAGGAGGTGGCCAGGCTCTTAGCAGCTGGTTTTATCGTTGAAGTTTTCCATCCAGAGTGGCTTGCTAATCCTGTGCTGGTTCTTAAGAAAAACGGCACTTGGCGCGTGTGTGGATTACAGATCTTAACAAGGCTTGCCCAGCCAGATCCTTTTGCCTCCCCCGCATTGACCAGATTATTGATGCCCTTTGCGGGTTGTGAGCGTTGAGCTTTTGGATGCATATTCTGGGTATCATTAGATCAAGATGGCAGTTAAGGACCAGGAGAAGACGGCGTTTATCACTCCCTTTGGAGCCTTCTACTATGTGTCTATGCCTTTTGGGCTCAAGAGCGCCCAAGCAACTTATCAACGTTGTGTACAGAATTGCCTGCATAAACAGATCGGACGCAACGTGCACGCCTGTGTTGATGATATTGTCGTCAAATCTAGGAAGAAGGAGACACTGATAGACGACTTGAAGGAAACCTTTGACTACCTGTGGGTTTACAAGATGATGCTCAACCCGGCCAAATGTGTTTTTGGTGTTCCGGTAGGGAAGTTATTGGGTTTTCTCGTGTCCAACAGGGGAATTGAAGCTAATCCGGAGAACATTATGGCTATCACCTCCCTGGCTAAACCGAAGTGTATTAATGATGTCCAGCGTTTGGCAGGCCGGATTGCCGCGCTGAGCTGGTTTATCAGCCGCCTCGGAGAGAAGGCCATCCCTTTATACCGAGATCTTTGAAAAAGATAGGTCGGTTTATGCAGAGTCCGGCCGCCCGATGAAGCGTTGGAGGATTTAAAGAGGCAATTGGCCAACCGCTTTGTGCTCACCGCTCCCATTGACAAGGAGCCGCTCATTGCTATATGTTCTTTGCTAATGCCGGGCGGTCAGCGTGGCCATTGTGGTGGAAGCGGAAGGAGGCGGGGAAGGAGCATCCGGTTCAACGTCCGGTTTATTATATCAACGAGGTACTTATCGAATCTAAGCAAAGGTATCCGCATTGGCAGAAGCTGGTATATGGAGTTTTTATGGCAAGCCGGAAGCTGAAGCAGTATTTCCAAGGGCACCCTATCATGGTGGTCAGTTCTGCTCCTTTAGGCGATATCATCTGAGCCGGAAGCGGCGGCGGATTGCCAAGTGGGCTATAGAGCTTGGGCCGCACGTTCGGAAGTACGTACCCCGGACGGCGGTGAAGTCTCAAGCACTTGTGGATTTCATTAATGATTGGACGGAGTTGCAAGCACCTGAAGAAAAGCCGGATCACACATATTGGACCATCAATTTTGACGGATCCAGGCAATTGGAGGGCTCGGGGGCTGGAGTCGTACTAACTTCCCCATGAGGTGACAAGTTTTGTTACATTCTCCGCTTAAAGTTCCCTTGTACTAACAATGCAGCTGAGTATGAAGCCTTGCTCCATGGTCTCCGGATGGCTAAGGAGATGAATATAAGCCGGGTTAAGTGCTTCGGTGACTCGGACCTAGTGGCTCAACAGGTGTCTGGCACTTGGGATTCGAAGGACCCACTCATGGCTGCATATTGTCGTGAGGTGGATATTGTCGCCGGTCATTTCATGGGCTATCAGGTGGACCACGTGGACCGTCGGAAGAATGAAGCGGCGGACGCTTTAAGCCGGTTGGGCTCTCAACGCAAACCGGTCCCGCCCAATGTTTTTCTGGACGTGCTGCACAACCCGTCGGTCAAGCTCCCTGGTGAAGCGGATTTGGCTATTCCTGATCCGGAGGCTCAATTGGTGGCAGCTCTTCACGTCACTCCGGATTGGACGCTTCCTTATCTGGCGTACATGAACTGGGGCGAGTTACCAGAAGATGAGACGTTGGCCCGGCAAATAGTTCGGCGATCTAAGTCCATGACCATTGTTAATGGCGAATTGCATCATTGCAGTGTGTCATGGGCGTTTCAAGGCTGTGTGTCCCCTGAGGAAGGCTGTGAAATATTGCGTGAGATCCACGAAGGAGATTGTGGTCACCACGCCGGTTCAAAATCCTTGGTGGCTAAAGCATTCCGCCACGGTTTCTATTGGTTGGCTGCCCATGCTGATGCGGAAGATCTGGTCAGACGATGTGATGGTTGCCAAAAGTTTTCCAAACGTGCTCATGTACCGGCCCAAGAATTGAGGATGATTCCAATTACTTGGCCGTTTGCAACCTGGGGGCTGGATATGGTTGGGCCTTTCAAAAGGTCCAAGGACAAGAAGACCCACCTGCTGGTGGCGGTCGACAAATTTACAAAGTGGGTAGAGGCAGAACCTGTTAGTAGGTGTGATGCGGCCACGACGGTTCAGTTCATCAAAAGGTGATTTTCGGTTTGGCTTTCCGCAGTATCATCACGGATAATGGTACCAATTTGTCCAAAGGTGCCATGAAAGAGTTCTGCGAACGTGATCACATCCGACTTGACGTTTCTTCAGTAGCTCACCCACAGTCCAATGGTCAAGCAGAAAGGGCTAATCAAGAGATCTTGAGAGGCATCAAGCCCCGGCTTATGGTCCCTTTGCAGAGGACACCGGGTTGTTGGGTAGAAGAGCTACCATCTGTGTTATGGAGTATAAACATTACGCCTAACAGATCCACGGGATACACGCCGTTCTTTATGGTCTATGGAGCGGAGGCGGTTCTCCCCAGTGACATCCGTCATGACTCACCTCGTGTGGCAGCTTATGTTGAAGCGGACAACGAGACGACACGGCAGTACGCTTTGGATCGGTTGGATGAAGAGCGTGACATAGCAGCTGCCCACTCGGCGATTTACCTACAGGATCTTCGTCGTTACCATAGTCGCCGGGTCAGAACCAAAACTTCTCAAGAAGGAGATTTGGTGCTTCGGCTCATCCAAGACCAGACTGATATGCACAAGTTATCCCCACCTTGGGAGGGACCTTTCGTGGTCAGCAAGAATCTGCACAACGGGTCGTACTATCTGATCGATGTTCAAGAGCATAAAGACTCACGCACGTTAGAGGAGGAGACCAATAGGTCGTGGAACATAGCTCATCTTCGGCCTTATTATACCTGAGCCATCGGCTCTTTTATGTACATATTATGACAGTATATATATTATGAATAAAGTAATAAACCGGAGCCTCAGCTAAAGCGGGGTATCTGTTCTGTTACATCATGTGTGGTTACATGGAGTTGTTCTGTTTTAAAGCGGCCTCTGGTTTACCCCCTGAGTTTGCTTTTCAAAAGCTTTGTGATATCACTTGGGGGCTTGGTCGTGTCCGAACCAATGCAACACCTTTTGATAGGCGAAAGCCACCAGATCACTTGGGGACATGGTCAAGTATGAACCAGTCACGCCTCTTGATTGGCCTAAGGCCATAGAGTCACTTGGGGGCTTGGTCGAACCCGAACCATTGCCACGTCACTTGATCGGCATAATGACACGGTTTCAGTTGGGGACCTGGCTGACTTGAACCATGGCTACACCTTATAGGGAGCTTGGTCGTGTCCGACCATGGTAACACCATCTGATCGGCTCAGTAAAGCCTTCCTTTTTTGCAAACGGTTTATCATTGCCTTTGCTTCCATGTTTTTCCTAACTATCAGTTGATTTTTTGTTGCGTTTCTTAAACCGACAACATTTTTAAACCGGTTCAAACTGTCAATTGACGGAATTCGGTCCATTTTGAATCCGGAGATGAATTCACCGGTTTGACTTTTTTCTGTTAACATCCCATTATGGAGTAACAGGGGGCTTATCATGACCCGGCACGGTTTACATGGTAAACCGGCGTTATAAACACAGGAGCTGTTCTCCTTTGACGGTATGGGTTTATACAACCTCTGCTTCAAGATTGGCTAAGCCAACTTTATGCCCAGCGATGGCAGGTATTTGGTATCATAAATTTCTATTAAATACCTCAATATTTCATCTCATATATGAACGTCACAAGCCGGCTGGCGGCACAAACCGCCGTGGCGGTTTAAAATTTTATGACTACAGGAAATATAGATTGAAAGTTTCGATCATTCAAGCAAAAAGTATCAGCACCTACGCATGAAGGCATATTCAAAGCAAGAGTGTTGGCTGTCCTATTACAAGGCAACATGGTGCCCAAATAAGATCATTGTTTTTTGGCGGAATATAATGAAGCAGCTCTTCAAACCGGCTTCCGGTTCATGCTTGCTCGCCGCCCCAGTCGGATGGTTGTGGGTCGTCCCGTGCCGCTTCAGCTTCTTCATCTCTACCCAGCTGCTGGAAGTCAACAGTGGTCCAGTCGATTCCCATTAAAGCTTGAAAGACAGCCTCCTCATGGATCAGGGAAGATGGTTCAATATCAGGAGCATAAGTATGCTTAAGGATCAGAGGGATCAGGTTCTCCGCTTCAGGAATAGGGGCAGCCACTCGCTTGTTCTGATCATCATATTGAGCTTGATAATGCGACAAGTTTGCCTCTTCGGCCAATTGGCAAGCCAGAGGGCGCACTGCCCGGTTTATCGCTCTCAGATCATCTTCGTTGAATTCTGAACCGTCTTCCTTCAGACTGGGATAGCCCTGAGCTGCCTCAACCGGATCGAAATCTGGCACCCATGCTTTGGCCCGGATTAAGTCATTAATGGCGCCGGTTCGGGCAGCAGATTTGTTCAGCTCTTCAATCCGGGCGGGAAGCATTGACAACCTCCTAAGAGTATCTTGAATTAAGGAGGGTGCTGGATTATTATGTGATGCAGTGGAGATGATCCGCTGCGCTCCAGTATACAGCTGCTCTATTAAAGTGTAGGTAGCCTTCAATTTATTCCGAACATCTGACCCCAAGTGACCAATGCGTGTGCCTACAGCATTGCAAGAGAAATCACAAACCAGATTTATCATAAGAAGGCCAAGATTATCACAGAAGCCAACGGAAACTTACCAAAGATGGCAGCAGTCATGGAATGCACTTGCCGCTTCACGCTGGTCAGCTCATCTACCACCGGTTTAAGGGCAGCTTCAGCATTTTCAACCTTTTTGGTTAAAGCGGCCTTTTCGGTGTCCCAGCCGGCCCGCTCAGACTTGAACCACTCCTTGAGCTGCTCCATGGTAGTCAAGGCGGTTTTCAGCTCATCCTTGGCTTTGGAGGTTTCTGCTTGTTGAGACTTCAGATTTTCTTGAAGATCATTGATTTGGGAGGCTTGTTGGCGTATCTCACTCTGCAACAAAAAGGGAGCATGTTAAATATATTCATTACAAAGTCCCAAGTGCATAACTAGTTATACCCTTGGCACTTGGGGGCTAATGCAGTGGATTGTGAAGCATTAAGTTTATGTGAAGTCCTGGTTTAACTATGCTAAATTGAACCGGCCCTTGGGGGCTACATCAGTGGATTCTGAAGCATTAAGTTTATGTGAAGTCCCGGTTTAACTATACTAAGTTGAACCGGCCCTTTGGGGCTAGGAGAGTTAACAAAAATTGAAGTATCCAAGCAGGAAAAGAACATGGAAGTTACCTCGAATTTTTCTTTCATCATCTTCACCAGGCCAGCTTCATAATCGCGGCTGGTATACAGCCGGTTCATGTAGCCAGAATGAAGGTCTTGGGGGTTCAGAGCGGCATAAGTTGCCAGATCAATATCCCACTTGCCCTTGCTCATAGTGGCAAACTATTCTTTGGCAGAATGTTTGGATAAAGTGACTGGATTACCCGGTTCGCTGTGGCCAAAGCCAGTAATCACGACGTCATCGTCCTTGGCATCACCGGTTTGACCAGGGGCAGTCGGTTTGTGTCACGCCCAATATGCGACCCTATCCAAAAGAAACTCGACGGTCCCACCAAGGATAGACCCGCATATTGAAACACTTTTGCAAGGTGGATATCATTACATCAACATTACATAATAGATGGGGATACATACATACGGCACAAATGCCACAAGAATACATCAACATCATATACAAGAGATCAACATCTGACTACGGATGGAACATAAATAGAAACTCAAACAATATCCACCCTGCTAGCCCAGGCTGCCGACCTGGAACCTATCCCCTGATTGAAGAAGAAGCAGAAGAAGAACTCCAATACAAGAAAACATCGCTCTCACGTCATGATCATCGCAAACCTGTACCTGCAACTGGTGGTGTAGTAATCTGTGAGCCACGAGGACTCAGCAATCCCATTACCATGGGTATCAAGACTAGCAAAGCTTAAAGGGAAGGAAGGGGTAAAGTGGTGAGGTTGCAGCAGCGACTAAGCATATATGGTGACTAACATACGCAAATGAGAGCGAGAAGAGAAACAAAGGCGGTCGTCAACTAGTAATGATCAAGAAGTGATCCTGAACTCCTACTTACGCCGGACATAACCCGAAACCGTGTTCTCCTCTCGATCAACCCCGAAAAGAGACACTCACGGTTCGCTACAGTTGGTGTATTTTAGAAGAGTTTGCTTCAAGTTTACTACAATCGGATATTAACAAATTCCCATCGCCACATAACAGCGGCACGGCTCTCGAAAGTTTATACCCGCTGGGGTGTCCCAACTTAGCCCATGATAAGCTCTCGCGATCAACGAAGGATATTCCTTCTCCCCGGGAAGACCCGATCAGTCTCGGAATCACGGCTACAAGACATTTCGACAGCAATAAAACAAGACCAGCAAGACCTCCCGGCGTGCCGACATCCTGATAGTAGCCGCGCGTATCTCGTCTCAGGCCACGACCGGATAAGCTAAGCGTACAAGTACCGACGTAACCGAAGTTGCCAAGGGATGGTCTCGCACGGTGCTCTAGTTTGGACCAACGCTTAGACAAGCACTGGCCCGGGGGGTAAATAAAGATGACCCTTGGGATGCTCGACTCCCAAGGGAAAAAGGTAATAGGTCAGGCAAATGGTAAAACCAATGTTGGGCCTTGCTAGAAAAGTCTTATTCAAAGCGAACTGTCAAGGGGGTCCCATAAATCACCCGACCGCGTTAGGGACGCTAAATCCGGGAACATAATACCGACATGACGGAAACTAGGGCGGCAAGAGTGGAACAAAACATGAGACATAAGGCCGAGCCTTCCACCCTTTACCAAGTATATAGATGCATTAATTAAATAAGATATATTGTGATATCCCAACTAGTAAACATGTTCCAACAAGGAACAACATCTCCATGTTCCAACAAGGAACAAACTTCATCTTCACCTGCAACTAACAACGCTATAAGAGGGGCTGAGCAAAGCGGTAACATAGCCAAACAACGGTTTGCATAGGAAAGGTGTCAAAGGTTAGAGGCTAACATGGCAATTTGGGATGGCTTGATAAACAAGTAATAGGTAGCGCAGCATAGCGATAGAACGAAGCAACTAGCATAGCAATGATAGTAGTGAGATCCAGGGTAGCGGTCATCTTGCCTGAAATCCCGCAAGGAAGAAGAACGAGTCCATGAAGAAGACGAACGGATGAAGCCGAACCAAGCGTAGATGAACGAATCCTCACGATCGCAACGAAACGGGAACTAACAAGAAGAAGCACACAACATAGTAAACACTCCACACATGAACAAGGCATGATGCACAACAAGCATGATGCATGACAAATCTAGATGAGGCTACTCATGGCAAGAGATGATGCAAACAAGAGCAACACATCAAAACAAGTTTAAATGAGGCCGGAAACAACATATAACAATTCCGGTAAGTCCTCATATGCCAATTTCGAAATTGGTCCAGATCTGAATAAACCTTATGTTCAAATTGTTAAACAGCAAGTTAATATGCACCACGATGATCTACACGAAATTCTAGTCAAGTTACATATAAAGTTCATTTAAATCCGAGATACGGCTTAGAAGATATGAGCAAAACAAGATAAGCATGGCATTGATGCAAAATGCATACAAACATCAAGCAAACACCTCAAAAGAAGGATGCAACATGATAACTTGAAACTACATGCAAAATGAAGCAAGTTTCATATAGAGCACACTCAAAACGGAGCAACGGATCAACACATACACTCTATACAAGTTATAGCAACAATCTGTCCAAAACAGCAACTAGGCATATTGCAAGCATCAAAACAACAAGCTACATCATCCCAACGTAATAACAAAAGGCATGGGCATGATGTACAGGTAAAGCATGACAAAACATTAACACTGAGCTATCTCCAGAAATCACTAGAACATGCTCAAAAACACATGGCAAGATTGCAAATAATAACAGTTTCAGACTTTGCAGAAAATAA
Source organism: Aegilops longissima (assembly GCA_021605205.1). NCBI lineage: Eukaryota > Viridiplantae > Streptophyta > Magnoliopsida > Poales > Poaceae > Aegilops > Aegilops longissima. The sequence goes on along the minus strand of CM038679.1, from coordinate 216,900,516 downwards.
CATCAGGTTGCAATGTTTAGATCTATCAAACAACATGATACAGGAACTTATCATGGCAAACAAAGCTATAGAATGAAGCTACTAAATGCATAGATCGAATGTCCTTTAGTGACCATGAGCCAAAAAGGATCAGAAGATATGATGGCACCCACATAAACATAGCAAGTTCCGTTCACAGATTCAGCAAACAGGGCATGAAAAAAACAGATAACAAGTAGGCATGTTTAAGAGCTTGATGCACTCACTACAGAGCATTACATGGCATGGCAAGGAAACCAACAGTAATAATACATGGCATAGAGGCTATACACTGAAAGAAAAACATCATAGCATGCAAGGATCAACTACAACAACCTTGGCAAAATTGAATAACATGTAAACAATCTGCTAGGAACATTTTATAGCAAAAGTAGAGCTCGATTGACTCAAGCTATGGCACTTCATAATTTCAAACAAGGGCATGGATGGATAGAGCATAACCATATGTTTTCAAAACATCCTTACTGAAGTATCTCAAAATAAGCACGGATCTCTCTGTAGCATCAAGTTAACATGGCATAAAAATATCAGCAAAACAGGGGCTGAAATCAGCAACATCATGAAGCCTAGTTTGCATGCTTGTGATAGTCACCACAGAGATCACAAGAATACATGGCATACACCCCTGTAAAGCTGGCATGGCATATTACAAAACACATGTAGGACTCAACCTCATAGGATGCACACATCAAACATGGCAAAAATGACAAAAGTGCATGTTCTGATAAGAATCTGAAACTAACATCACATAGCGCTCTTCCAACAGCATTTCGGGCATCAAGATGAGCTCAAATGTAAATGATGCAATGAGATGAAATGATGTACTCATCGAGACGAACAATTTGACATATTACACGCATGAAACAGAGCAATATGCAGAGAGTTAAGGCATGATGAACATGAGCAAATAATATGCAAAAACTGGGACTTAGAAAATATCGGGGTCAACCTTGTGGTCCGGATCTGGATCTGGACCGGGCGGGCCGGGTTCGCCGGAGACGGGGCGACGAATGCGGCCGGAGTTAGGGCCGGCGAAGGTTGAGGAGGAGGCCGGCCGGCGGAGAGGAGGCCGCGACGGCGAGGAGGCGGCCGACGCCGGGGCGGGCGGCGCTGGAGGGCTGGAGGGCGGGCGCCGCGGCCGCGGCGGGCGGCGGACGGTGGGATCGGTCGGCAGCGGGCGGCGGCGCTGCCGGGCCGGGCTGGAGGAGGCAGCGGGTAGCGGGCGCGTATGGCGCCCGTGGCGGCAGCGGCGGGGGAGGGGAGACATGAGGCCGACGCTCGGCCCAGGCGGGCCGACGGGGCTGGAGGCGGCGGAGAGCGCCATGTGGCAGGCTGCCATTGGCGTGGGCGGCGGCACAGGGACGTCCGTGGCGCCGGACATGTCCGGAGGCGGCGAGGAGATTTTAGGGTTTCGTCTGCGGATTCATCCGCGAATTTGAGGAGGGCTTATAAATAGGTAGAGGGAGCTAGGAGAGTCAAATGAGGGCGGTTTTGCCCGCGATCGTGATCGAACGACCGAGAGCATGGAGGGAGTTTGGTGGGTTTTGGGCCACTTTGGAAGGGTGTTGGGCTGCAAAGAGAAAGAGGCTTTCGGTTACCGGTTAACCGTTGGAGTAAACGACCTCCAAATGGCACGAAACTTGACAGCGGTCTACGGTGGTATACCAAGGCCGCTTGGCAAACCTCGAACCATTCCGAGAAAGTTTAACACCCGCATACGAAAAGAGATAAAAAGGCGGCGGGAGACATAGGAATGCCGGATTGCAAAACGGACAACGGGGAAGATGCTCGGATGCATGAGACGAACACGTATGCAAAATGAAACGCACATGTTGACATGATATGAAATGCAGATGCTGACATGGAAAAATGCAACACGCAAGCACATGACATGGCAACGACGGCAAATAACTGGAAGACACCTGGCGCATCGAAACCGGGGCGTTACAGTTTGTCAGCAGGCCGGATTGGACTGGTGGATTTTTCAATCCGGGTCGGGCTTCTGGGCTGGTCAGCAGGAAGGGCGGTGTCAATAGGCCTTTCAGCAACTAAATCGTCATCTTGCTGTGGCGGGTCATTGGGCGTGTCTTCACAGATGGCCGCTTCAAGATTTGGGGCGTCCGGTTGAAGCGATCTCTTTGTCGGCCGCTTTATCCAGACGAGCCTTTTTGCTCGGCCTAGGCTTGGCCCTGAAAAGGCACAATAACAGTCAAATATGGCATATACTACACAATGATGCAGTTGAAACAATCTGAAGGGTGCAAGTTACCCAAGCACCGTTTTAAGTGGTGGCAGCTGAGTAGCTGATGACTCGCCAGATGAGGAGTGGGAAGTGACCTGATAATCGGAGACAGACGGATTAAGGGGTTGACGAAAACAGCCTGCTTTAGGATAAGCACTGACAAGCAAATTAGGGACCTCTGAACGACGTTTCCGAACCGGACTGTTCGGTAAACCGGTGGAGGTAACTACCTGGCCGCTGTGCCGAGTTGTGCGGTGAGCTTCATGTTGTTGAGTCTTCATAAGAAATTTGGGATCCAAGTAAGCAAGGGGATGAGAAAATTTAATTTTCCGGTTTGCCCGACGGTTTTTTAGTGAAGGCAAAGGATTTGAGTCAGAGGAGAGAATTGTTACCTCTACAACATCATCATTACTGGTTTCAGCATCGTCCTGACAAACATCATCATTAATTAGGCGTGTGAAAAGTAAGCCAAGTGAATCAAGTTCTACCTCAAGGTCCGGATTACCCACATCATCGTCCACAGCCGGATCAGAAGAGGCAGTGGTTTTCCTCTTATGAGCAGTCTTCTTGACAGCTTTGGTCTTTTGCCGGATTGTTTTTTCCGGTTTGTCTGGCTTCTCTAGTTTCTCTTGTGAACGTTTCTTACTCCAGAATGGATCATCACCCTGATTAAGCAGCAATTGATGTTAAAAGTGATGCCAGAAATAGCAGTAATATATTCAGTCAAAAATAATCAGAAGTCTTATAGATGGTGGTTTGTTGGTAGCACAGAAGGGGAGCAGACCAGTTCGGGCACAGAGGTGTTCCGGTTCATTCAACATTTTCTTCACAGCCTCAGTGACCTCATCATCGGTGAGCTGGATATTAACGTGTCGGAGGGGGTCGTCGACACTACCAGTGTACTCACACATTAAACCGGAGCGCTGGGAGAGGGGTAGTATGCTCCATGATATCCAACAGCGTGCGAGATCAATCCCGGTTAAACCATTGGCCATGAAGGCTCTGAGCTTGGAGAGTTGAGGAGCATATTTACTTCTCTCACTGGCAGTTAATCTTTGCGGAAAGGGATGTGTGTTACTGAGTCACTCCGGACGAAAACCGGGCAAAGGATTCTCATTGGCAGGTGAAGTGTCTCTGCAATAAAACCATGTTTGATTCCATTCCTTGGGGTGGCTATGCAGTTTGACATGAGGATAAGTGACCTCCTTTCTTTTTTGAATCGCCACACCACCAAATTCTGTGTTGGGCCCGTCAGTGAATTCTGTGTGGCGGTTTAGATGGAAGCAGTCTCTAAACAGTTCAACTGTAGGTTCTTCTTGAAAGTATGCCTCAAAAAGAGCACTTGGAAGTGACAAATATTGGTAACAGAATTGGGGCCCGTATCTTGTGGACGGAGTTGAAAATTGGCTAACACATCCCGGTAAAATTTTGAACCGGGCGGATTGAAACCCCGGGCTAGGTGATCTGCGAAAACTACAACCTCTCCTTCTTGAGGTGTGGGTGGGCATTCTTTGCCAGGAACCCTCCAATGGATAGTATTTTTACTGCCTAAAGCGCCAGTCAGGACCAGATTGTTTAATTGAGTTTCGATGACACGGGAAGGAGCCCAGTTGCACTCATATAATTGTTTGGCCATCTACAAAAAAAAGTATATAAATCCGGTTCAAGAAATGTGTTGGGACAAAGAGAGAATCGGTGTACAATGCTAAATCGGAGACAAATACATCTAAACCGGAGTTCTATGAAGCGACAGTGTCTGGTTAAGGAATTCTGGTGGTTCAACAAGGGGACTAATGGTGTATACCGGTTTATCTAATTTTTTCTCTATGTTAAGTTAAACCGCCTGGTCTAAGGTTTAAGTATTGAAAACGATTGAGGTTGCGAACGGCTAAGTGTGCAGAAACAGATTTCGCAAGATTTCTCTACAATGAAGGATCTGAAGCCACATCAGAAAAGAAGAAAAATATCCAAAAAGGAAGACAGCAGAGAAGTATTCATGCAATGAGCAGAGATGATGTGCGAGATCTATGGATGTGAGCACGATACTACAGGCGGATGCTAAAAGCTACTACTAATCAGAGCAAGGTGTCACAGATCTATCCAAGAGTCCGGTATGAGCAGGAACAGTTCATGGAGCACGGCGAGAACAGGAAACCCTAGAACGGATCTAGGTCGAGGGGAACAGAGGACCTACCTGAGTTGAGGAGATGCGGAAGAGTCTGCGTTTCTCTGGTGCGTTCAGGTTGATGCAGCGGCTCTGGACGGTGCAGAGGTCGATGGCGGCGGCGGAGCTCCAGAGGCTGGCGATGCGAGGAAGACGAAGAGAAAGGGGACGGAGGGGAGAAAAGGAATGACCCTTCGGTCCTATTTATAAGGCAAGATACCTATGACAGACGCGTGAATCAAGGAGCCACAAATCTAGGAAGCGGAGCTGTCGCCTCGATTATTGCGGATCTGTTAAACAAAGAAGATATCATGAATGCTATCTTTATGGGGACGTCATGCGGTTTACAAAGAATCGGAGAAGGTGACATCACGGCGCTTCAACAATTTTAAGAAGGTATTGAAGATGAAGGTTTTTTCAAGGATTGACATGAACCAGTTCAAATCAATCTGGGGCCTAATGTTGGGGATATTAATACTGGGCGTAAACCGGCCTATCTGGGCCGGGGTAACTTCATCAGTAGTTCAACGGTGTAAAAGCCCAAGAGGCATAAAGTAAGGGCCCAAGGCATGTAGTCGGTTTAGAACCTGTAGCCGTAATCTGGCCTGGTATGTAAACTTGTATTATAAGTTAGGAATAGAGAGAGACCAACCCGGATACGAGTATGAACCGGAGATTGGGACTCTCATGAACCGACTGGCGTCACCCGTGTATATAAGGGGACGACCCGGGGCGGTTCAAGGACAGAGAACAACAACTCGAGGCCTAGGCGAAGCTTATTTTGCTCCCTAGTCATCGAGACCACATCAATTCCATCACAACTAGACGTAGGCTTTTACCTTCATCGAAGGGGCCGAACTAGTATAACTCTTGTGTCTTTGTGTCCGCTTTAACCCCTTCAAGTTAACCCGTAGCGATGGCTCCACGACTAAGTCCTTTCATGAGGACATCTGCCGTGACAAAACCACGACAGACCCCGCACCAAAGGCGTCGTGCAGGCCAGGGGCGCTCAAGGTCAGAGACGAGGAGAGAGGAGAGTGCTTCTCGGGAGACTCAGCCACTGTGGCGGAAGGGAACCTGAAGAGCCAACGTCAGGGAGGAAAGCAGCACTCAAGAAGCTACAAAGATACAGTACTTACTCGCCAATGGCGATGTACTTCCTCCGCTTCAACGGCCCGAAGATGCCACCGCTGCCGCTCGGGGACCTCTTCCTCTTCCGGAGCTCCTCGAAGTCCACGCAGAGCCGACCAAAGCGTTGGACATGGCAGCCAGCACGAGGTGCAGCAGGAGAAGTACTTGAAGGGATAGCCTCAGGGGAGCCAACCGAGGAGAGCCGTCGGGCACCATCTCGCAGCGACCTGCCGAGGTCTCAGGAGCTTCGGCCTCAGGAGTCGCGCGCTGTGTCGCCCCCGCAGCTGTCGCGCCAGGACAAGAATCACGGGCTCCCGAAGATGGCGCCTCGGGAGCCCCAGGCGGGAACAGCACCCCAGTAGAAGGGCCATCGGCCTCGGACGGTGCTCGCCTCCCTGCACCCAAACTCGGGGTGAGCTCGACGCTGGCAGCGAAGAGGGGAACCACGTTGACGGGGTTCTCACGGGGCCCCACCAGGCCGTCTGGGTGCAGCCCCCACTAGTCAAAGGAAGGCGTGTGCTCCATGAATTTATCCTTCTTCGAGCAACAGTACAACAAACAACTCTTCCCAGGCATGTCGTCCGGCAACGGAACGCCCGCCAAGAACCCAAGCACCATCTGCCGCGTCTCAAGAGGGAGCCCGGACTCCTGAAGCCTCATATGGTCCTTGCTGTTGAGCAAGGCCCACATCGGCCGAGAATGGCGCTGAAACGGAGCGAGTCTGCGCCGGACAAACTCCTTCACCACCAGAGGCGCAGTTACGCCACGGCCCTTCAGCATCTTCAGCCTAAGCCAGACGGGGAAAGGGCAAGGGCTCATGAGCTTCTCGTGGCCCCAACCGGAGTTGGGGACGGCACGCGCCGACGAAGAATGGAGCAGAGGGCTGAGCACTCCGACATCAAAAAATACCCACCTTGTCCGAAACCCGCTCGTGGATGGAGGAAGCTCAAAGTCGATCCCCGCGCCTGCCGTCGCAGCCACAGCCTGGAAGCTCAGGCATCCCGAGCTCTACCGGGGGTCAATCAGATGCAACAAGAAGAAGTGGTGAAGAAGGGCCACGGAAGGGGAAATGCCCACCATGGCCTCACACATGAAGGCAAAGACGACAAGAAGGGCACGGATTGGGGATCTAGATGCAGCATGTGTATCTGGTAGTGTTCAAGCACTGTGTTGAAGAAGGAAGAGAAACGAGGGACCAGGCCTGCCCAAAAGGGCATCGATGAAGATTGGGACCTCGGTGGAAGCCCGGTCAATGCAAGCACAAGACGCAGGCCAAGCCACCATCCTTCCCCACTCATTGAAACTGGAGGCGAGCAAGGGACGCACCTTGCCCATGGCCTCATCGTTGAGCACCAGCGATCAACAAACTGCGGGCTCGACAGCCGGAGGTGCACTGGCCGAAGATAGAGGTTTGTTCCCCTTATCCGCTTGTTTCGGCGCCGTGGCGAAGGAGTGACCAGAGCTCAGGTCAGATTGGAAAGAGGAGCGGAGTCCCGGGGAAGCAGACGAATTGGGGAAGTATGGCGCGGGAGATGGAAGAATAACTGTGTAGGTTGCGGTGGCCGCATAGCCAGTCGGATTCCAAGGCAGCGAGGGGAAACGGAGAAGCCCATGTCCAATCAACCGCCACGCGTCTACCAAGGCCGCGGGCTATTGGGGCCCGCGGCGCTCCGCACTTGGCCTTTGGCTTCGCCTCGAAGCCAAGTCCGAGCGCTCCTTGGGCCCGGGGGCTACTTCCGGCGTTCTCGGAACGGGGGTCCCCAGACTTGCCTGCCTGCGGCCCACGGCGTGGCTCTGTGAGCAGGCCCGTACGACCCATCTTCACCAACAAGCACTCAATACCCTCACGAGCGGCCAAGCCTCACGTGGCGGACGATGAAAGACCCCTTCGGAAGTGGCATCACCAGGTTTGCTCGCGAGGGGCGGAGAGATCAAGGCAAGGCAAACCTCGCGAGGTTCTCGTGAAGTGAGCCATGACGATCGAGACTAGGCGAGCGCCAGCATGCACAGTGTCCTTGATTCCGCTTTGGTGTTAAGAAGGCAAGCGCATGCGCGGAGTACCGAGGCGTCAAGCAAAGGTTTCCATATCAGTGCAACGAGACCAAGACCAGCAGGACAGCAAGACGGAGGTCACCATGGAGCCCAAGGCGGCGTCACCACCAGAGCCTTTTGCAGGGAAGACTGCTTTTGTCAGGATAAGCTATACTAGCTGTCCCCTTCAAATTGGTCGTTGTTGTCTCCCTTCCCGCTCAATATTTGGGGAGAGGACCAGGGCCCATATAAATAGGACTAGCCACCACCGTAGGAGATAACTCATTCGGAGGCATCTCATCTCATCTTTAGTAATCTCACCCACACAAGTTCACCAAGCACAAGAATACCTCGCCTCAGGAGGCTGTTCTTCCCCTTGTACTTTTCATCCTCAGCCCAAGAGGCAATCCACCACCACCACACTGGAGTAGGGTATTACACCGCAACGGTGGCCTGAACCAGTATAAATCTTGTGTCCCTTGTGTTGCGAGTTCGTCGAGCTAGCTCTTGAGATCTTAGTGAAGCTAGGACGTGGATCGGTAGTGGGAGATCTTCGTGCGCACCCCAGTGTTTGAACCTTGAGGGTTTTGCCGGAACCCATGATCCGACATATTCCGCCATTTCAGGGCTTATTGTCAAAATAAGCCATAAAAGATGTAAAGAAGTCATTTTTTGAGTTATGGGCTTGGGCTTAACTAATTTCACTTTGGATGGGGTGTTTCAGCTAGAACCTCACTAAAAATTGAAGGGAATGGGAATAGTGAAATGACTCTGTTGTCTGCCTATATTACACTCAAAATGCAACAGCTGACGCCCACGTCACACCTCATCCTCAAGTAAAAACAAACACGCAAGCATTCATTGCCATGCCCGCTAGTTTCTCCTCTCCCCTTTCCCTCTACCTCGAACCCCTGCCTGCAGCACTAGGGTTCCTCCAGCGTGCCGTCGCCACTGGTCCCATCTGGCCTGGTCCTCGATGATGCTTTGTCCAGCTAGGCTACATGGCTGGTGGGTAGGGGCAAATCTCCCTGGCTGCTCCTCCCTCTGGCGCCGCCCCTCATTCTCATGGTCTCCAGCAGCTGCTCCATTGTGGTTCGTCCAACGCACTACTCCGGCAGGCGCTGCACAACTACGGCTGATGCCACAGTATGGCAGAAGGCACCTTATTCCCCCTCCCCACCTCCCAGGCCGTGGCCTTGAGGTGATGTTGAAGGATGAGCTCATCCAACAGGGTGAGGATCTCCTTTGATTTTTTTGCCAAATTTTCATTCTGATCCACTATACGATGAATTATTGTGAGATGCTTCTGCTGCTGCTATATAATGCATTGCTATGAGCTGCTCCTGCTGCTGCTATATGATGAATTGCTATGAGCTGCTGCTATATGATGAATTGATATGAGCTACTACTGCTGCTATATGATGAATTGCTACGAGCTGCTGCTGCTGCTATATGATGAGTTGCTATAAGTTGCTCCTGCTGCTACTGTATGATGAATTGCTATGAGCTGCTCATGCTAATGCTATATGACGAATTGCTATGAGCTGCTCCTGCTGCTGCTATATGATGAATTGCTATGAGCTGCTCCTGTTGTTGCTATATGATGAATTGCTATGAGCTTCTCCTACTGCTGCTATATGATGAATTGTTATGAGTTGCTGCTGGTATATGATGAATTGCACACTGCGGCTGCTGCTGCTGCTATATGATGAGTTTCTATGAGCTGCTGCTGCTATATGATGCTTTCAGGTGGTGCTGCTATATGATAATAACCAGCCACTTGGACCGTCGAATTTCAATAAATAATTGTTCTTTATTTAAATGTGGGTCATGCATTCTTCGTTTAAATTAGGTAATGGGATCTCTATGGAAAACATTGACCAAAGTAGATTGTGCCAAGTAGATGGTATCTTTGTATTTGCATTTTTAGCAAATAGTGATAGTCTGTTTTCCTATCGTATTAATTACTGCACTGGTTCAATTTGTGATGTTTGCAAGTCAAATTAATTTTCATATGGGCAGAAAAATGAAAAAAAATATATAATGCAATCTAGACTTTTCACTGATCATACCAAAGATAAGCTAAAAACGCAATGAAAAGAACTGGTTGCCTTATTACATGGAGCTTATATTCACAGGTGCTTATTTTCTTAGGATAACTCGTAATAACTATCCCTAAGAAACTTGGCCAATAGAACTGACATACAAATAACATGCCATGATGATTTCAATGGAGGAGTGACGTACCATAGCACACTTTATAGGCTCACCGCTGCCTCTCCTTTTTTTGCGATGTTCCATGAAATTGCCACATTCATCTTGTACTTTTTCATTGTGTAACCCTATCTGCAAGTTGACATGGCTAATTTCAGACATCTCTACATGATAATACATTGCATATCCCTTGCGCTTATTTAAACCACCAATTAATGAAGTGTGTGTAGCATAAACTAGCCATGACTATGTGTGCTGGACTAGCAGGCACTCTAAGGGAGCCTAATGTAGTGCACTAGAATTCCTACATGCCACCTATGATTTTGTGTAATTTATTATACATTCCTAAATATATGTCTTTGTGGAGATTCCAGTATGGACCACATACAGTAGTATATAGATGCATTTCCGAGTGTAGATTCACGCATTTTGCTCCGTATGTAGCCTATAGTGGAATCTCTAGAAAAACTTATATTTAGGAAAGGAGGTACGAGGTAGTATCATTTATGACATCTACATATCTAGTTTAGCAGCGAGTAGTAGAAATCATTGTCAACAAAAAGGGATTATTGGTCGAAAATACTAGCAGAGCACGCTGGCAGGCACAAAACTATACAAGAGGGAGAGACGCGCTTACAAGATCATAGCAATGCCTCGGTCCAGGATCTTGGTTGGCCAAGCTGTTAGATCCAGAAGAAACATCGTCCTTGTAGTTTTTGTAAGCTGCATAACAGGTAACAGCGACATGTTAGTATATTTGAAGTACATCGGGCAGGTGATGTTGGATGGGTATAAAGGTGACAAGTACCTAGGCCGTGGCGAGTGCTTGGCATCTTGCCAGACGGTGGGAATCAGGTTAGAAACGTCAAGGGTGATGACGCTTCACAGGCTGTTGAGGTCTGGTAAGGAGATCTAGAACCGTCGAGTAGGGTGTTTATGGAGCGGCTCCGGTAGGGTGGACTACGGTGTGGGCAAAGCAGATCTGTGGCCGTGGACGAGGGCGTAGGTGAAGCTGGTCCGGTGGTTCGGCTAAGGATGGTGTCGAAGATGCGGATCTGCGGCCATGGATGGGGCGTCAGAAGCTGCTCCGGTAGGTTGGATGAGGGTGCGAGGAAGCAGATCTAAGGCCGTGGACTTGTGAGTTGGCAAAGCAGCCCCGGTAGGGTTGAGAATGGTATAGGCGAAGCTACTCCGGTGGGGTTGACGATGGTGTTGGCGAAGCGGCTCCGGTAGGGTTGAGGAAGGTGTTGGCGAAGAGGATCAGAGGTCGTCGACGGGGGTGTCGGTGGGGCGGCTCCGGGGGGGTGTGGACGAAGCGTCTCCGGTGGGGAGTATGAATGAGACGCTGCAGATGCGCTGCGGTTGACGAGAGTACCGGCGAAGAAGATCCGGCGCCGTGGACAAGGTCGACACTGAATGGGTTGTGGTACAGTGGTGGATGAGCAGTCTACTTGTTTCTAGGGGAGGTGGGAGGGGTAGATGCGGCCGCAGAAGCAGATCCGGCGAGGTGGGCCTTCTTTGGCGATGAATGGGCTCTGCATGCGCGGTGGATGAGCAGTCTAGGGTTTCGAAAGGGGAGGGGAGCAAGGCCGATGAAGTACGGACAGCGTGATGTAAGATCCTCTGGAGCTGTGTTGTTAGTCGTTTTTGCGGGAGGGGGAGAGGAAATGGGGGTGCCGTGTAGTGGGGGGAACCGGAAGTTACCAAAGCAGCCCTGACCTATTATGTAGATGAGGGCGGTATTGTAACTGTTGGAGTCCGTGCAACAAGGACAAAAGGGGAATTTCACATGCTAAAGACTAAGGTGGTGCAAATTTTAGAAGGAGGCGGGAGATTTTGCCGCCCGCGGGATCATTCGTATCCAGTTTCAACTAATTTTGGTCCGTGCTAGCGGAAAGGTCATGCGAGACTATGTACACAGGGCACGCGTCAGCAGTTAATAACTGGTGTGAAGTCTGTCCCAGAAAAAAATACAATAACTTGGGATGATGCGCCGATAACTTGGACGTTCACACGGGCGCGGCCAATCATACGGGTGTAGTGGCACGTTCACAAAAAAGGGATCAAACGCCTAGCCTATGTATTTCTCGTGTAAATAGACAAATTAGTGCAATTGGTTATTTACTTCAAACATAATGCATTGACGTGTTAGTGTACAGGCGCACAAATAGAAATGTATATTGTAGTCCGCCACCTAAAAGTGTTACCTCGTATGATTACATAGCCTCCATTTCATAAATTGCGTACACGTGGAATTCAAATATGAATATTACTTATATTACTTCATAATAGAACCTTAAATCATCCAAGACTAATGATTTTGAATGCAAGAGTAACAATGGTGCATGTACATGATAGCTACATTGGTTGTTTGAAGAAATATCACTGTAACTTTGGCATGCACAACAGAAATGGTTTATTTAAATATAAAAAAATGTGATACGTCAGTGTCCAATATTTATAGCGTTGAATCGGTATTGTACCTTTGGACACGATACGAAGTTGATATTGATTTATGTTCAAGTGATGCACGTCCAAGATCGCTAGATTGTGATACATGAATGAATAGTGCAATCTCTCTCACACACATACATATCTCATTTCCCTGTGGGCATCGGAATCACACACTCGCACTTCGTGTATTTCTCTCCCTCTGTCACTGTTAGAATTTGTCTTTCCACCCCATCCTACAAGTCTCTCACATAGAAACACACACGCTCTCTCCGTCGAACACGCCCACCCCTTTAATTCCGCCCACCCACAGCCACTAATCTCTCAAAGTATAATAATTTCTCTCACACATATGCCTAAGGTTAACTTGAGTTCCGGAACCATATGAATACATACAATGGGATTCCAGCAGAGCACCTTTTGTTTTGAGATTTCGCTCTCTCTCTCTCTCTCTCACACACACACACACACACACACACACACTTGTATGCCTTGTATGCATGCACACATTGTTTCTCGCTTCATTTTTTCTGGCACTTGCATGCACACCGTTTTGTTTATCTTCGTGTTGCTTTAAGTATGCCCCACACAAATGTTATCTACCTATCCCTTAATATATCTAGATATGTTTTACACAAACTCCTTCACCCTACTAGCAAGATGCCCATGCGTTGCATGGAACATCAAGATGCATTTGTATGAGTAGTTTATGTTGTGGGAGAAAAGGATGAACGAGGGAATGCCTTATTTGCAAATGCGGAGAGGGGTGTGGGTATCTTTTTGGCAAATTGCCACAGTTTCCTTCCTATCCATCGGATATAAATTGGATGGCCTATATTGCAGGATGGCAGGAACACCATCATCACCAACTCTATTTTTTATATGAGTGGAGATATGTAAGTGTCATTGCCCCCCCCCCCCCGACGCACACATCCACACCCACACAACCACACAGACACACACTTCCCAACATCGAAGGATTAGGGTGACACCTCGATCTTGATAGTAATCTATCGACTGGCTTCTCTCTCAAACACACACACACACACACACACACACACACACACACACACACACACACACACACACACACACACACACACACACACAACCCGACATCGAAGGAGTAGGGTGGCACCTCGATCTTGATAGTTATCTATCTACTCCTCTTTCATACACACACACTCGCTAGTTGTGCCTCTGTGCCTACCGTGCACACTCTCTATACGTCTTTCTCTCCCTCCCCCTCCCCCCACCCCAACAATGACAGCAGATGGGTGACAACTCGATCTAATCGTAATCTGCCAATTGGTTTCTCTCTCAAACATTGTGTCTCTGTGGCTCGCTCAGTTGCCCCCTCGATATGTAGACTTCTCGCGCGCGCACAACTATAGTGACGATGACGCTGACCCAGTGTGCCTCGTTTTTACTTGCCTCATGTGATAGTTTTCACCATATTTTGTGTTAAGTAACAAGGAAACCTTTTCTTTGTTACTACTAGTGAATCTGAAATCATTCGAGGCAGACATAAAATATATCACTTCAACCTAATTATCGCAGTAACTATTTTAAAAGAAACTAGCTAGATGCCCATGCGTTGCACGAAACATCAAGATACATTTGTATGAGTAGTTTATCTTGTGAGGGAAAAGGATGAACGAGGGAAGGCCGTATTTGCGAACATGGAGAGGGGTGTGGGTATATTTTTGCAAAATTTCCATAATTTCCTTCCTATCCGTTAGATATAAATCCGACGGACTATATTGCAGGATGGTACGCACACCATCATCACCAACTCTGTTTTCTACTCCCTCCGTTCCTAAATATTTATCTTTTTAGAGATTTCAACAAGTGACTACATATGGAGCAAAATGAGTGAATCTACACTCTAAAATATGTCTACATACACATCCGTATGTGGTAGTCCATTTGAAATCTGAAAAAGACAAATATTTTGGAACGGATGGAGTATAGGAGTAGACATGGAGATATATCTCCAGCATGGTCTAGAACAAAAATGTGTTGGACTGGTTAGCGTCGGATGCTCGCAACGCGGTGACATGACTTAGAATTCTATCTTAAACTTTAGATTTTTATATTATATATTACTTATTTAACATATACTTCTTTCGCTACTGTACTAACAGTGGAACCCACAGAGTACTTAGAATACAAGATTAAGGATGGACTTGTTTCTTTTTAACTTTCTGTACGAAGTTGTAGCCACCCGGCAAGTCAAGTGTACACTGTACATGCAATTAACTTTTTATAGAGGGACAAAATGCACGCAATTAACTCAAATGGATTGGATGTCGGTCTATTATTTCCAGCATAAGAGCATCTCCAACGGCAGCCGTCAAATTTCCTCCCGCTTCCTTCCGCGGAGGACGACATCAAACGCCAGCGGCATGCATTTTCACAACTCTAACCAACCAGATGAAATTCGTGCAAACATGGACTGATTTCATATAAGCATGAAGGATTTCGTATAAAAAAGCCGGATCTTCATATAAACATGATGCATTTCATTACATTTACATGAACTAAGCAGTGGCAATCCACCTCTTTCTTGGTATAATTAATACTCCCTCCGTCCGGAAATACTTGTCCTAGAAATGGATGTATCTCGACTTATTTTAGTTATAGATACATACAATTTATCCATTCTTAGAACAAATATTTCCCGCCAGCTAGAGAGGGAGTACATAATCTAAATGGCCGCCCTCGGATCCCTTTGTCTTCCTCATGTCCGACAGACACTTGCGGGGTCGACGAAGGTCCTCGGAAGAGACGAAGCAGCAAAGAAACCACCTGAATGTGCAGTCATCGCCTCGGTGGTGGCCTTCATGGGACCCAAGTGGCAGCGGCCTCCCGTGTTCTACTTCTCCTCGATGATGGTGGCGGACATAGAGAAGTTGGCCACCGACTCGTCGCTCTCCACGCACCCGGCTTCTATCTCTGCCTGCATGGCGCTGCCGCAGGCACGGGAGGCGCGCCCACAGACACGAGAGGCACAACACCGCAGACACTGGTGGCGGTACGACACGGCAGCGACGACGCCCGTACCGGTGTGCTCGCTGCCGTGCTGGCATGGAGCAACTCACCACTCCTCATCGAGCTCAACTGGAGCGGCGAGTTGCTGAATCACGCGCCTGCTTGGGGCGGCAACTGGCTCCGTCGGGCCAAGCGAGGTTGGTGAAGCACTGAGCAGCCTCGCCCGTATCCGGAGGGCTCGACAGGTCACCCAGCCAGGTAATATGCTGGAGAATGGCTCCTCGGAAGCCATCAGAAGAGTGGAGAAAATGGTGAAGGAGGAGATGGGGGAGCGGCAGAGGGGTGCGATTCTTGCCCGCTGTCTGTCTGGCCTCGTGTAAATAGACGGCGGACATTAGGAGCTTGGCCGGCGTCTGGCCTCGTTTAAATAGAGGGCGCACGGGAGGAGCTCGGCCGGTGTTGCATTTAATTCCGGCCCTCTCATGAACAAACGTGTGGCCGGAGTAGGTTTCTCGGTTTGCATGCGGGTTTAACGCGAGGGGTTTGATGGAGGCGAGGAGGCGAGTTCAGCCGGGCGTGCAGCGGGTGGCGCAGTACTATTTGATTTGCCAGTGGGCAGCGCAATTCCCGATACGGCTTTATTGCAGACGAGGGAGGGAGTAGCGGTTCCCGAAATGTTGAACGGACAATGCATCCTCCTTCAGTTAATGCATGAGGGAAGTAATGGGAGGAGGACCGAGAAAAGAGGCTGCACGATGTGAATGCAATGCAGTTTGCCCTCATATAAAGGCGCCCCTCCATTCCAATGCACCTATCACATCGTGCGCACCTAAGCATTTGCCTAAGCACCTACACTAAGCGCAAAAGAGCTCACTCCAGACCCATGGCGGCGATGCGCGTGAGCAGCCA
Source organism: Aegilops longissima (assembly GCA_021605205.1). Classification (NCBI taxonomy): domain Eukaryota; kingdom Viridiplantae; phylum Streptophyta; class Magnoliopsida; order Poales; family Poaceae; genus Aegilops; species Aegilops longissima. The sequence goes on along the minus strand of CM038679.1, from coordinate 216,884,341 downwards.
GCGGCTGTGCCAGATGTTCCACGACATTGGCCTGCGGCATGGCACCGAGGATCGTCTCCAAATGGTGTTGGAGACTGGCTGGAACCTCTTTCAAGCACTGGTGGCCCTGCGACTTGTTGGTGTACTAGAGTAGGGGTACCCTAGTATCCCGAACTCGTGCACGGGCAGTTGCAGCACCCCGCGGCAAGGCTTGCCTAGTGACCGCCAAGGTCCTCCGTGGTTCCTCTGGAGCCATTCAAGAACAAAGTATTTAAGCCAAGGAGACAAGGCCCCGGCAAGAGGAGCTTGCCAGGAAGACCACTCAAGGCACGCAGAAGACAAGACTCGGCAAGAGGAGCTTGCGGGAAGGCTCGATGGCGACAAGCTTCGGACGCGACAAGGATTCAGCATGACAAGGCGCTTGCGCGGCGAGCAACCACTCTTTACCTCCGCTCCAGCTCATCCACCAACGTGTCGCCATGGGGCCATTCCAGGCGCGGGTGTCAAGAGGTTGTGAGGCCAGCGGAGAGCAGCGGTAAGCGGCGCTCACAAGATTGCCATCTTGGCAAGAGGTGGCGCCCCTGACGGTCCCTGTTGCCTTTGTTTAGGCGACATGGGACGGGCATTTAATGCTTTGTCCCTTGCCGTCGAGTTAGGTAGAATACCTTTGTACAAGTAGCTGTACCAACCGCAACTCATTTTTTCCCTTTTTGCCCTTGTCTACGTTGCCACTGTTGGTGACCCCTTGAGCATATAAAAGGAGGCCCATGCATAGCGTAGAAGGGGTTAAGCTCATTGAAACCAGAGACACTCACACTAGGTCTTGTAGCTCTCATCGCTCTCTAGCAAGAACACAATACAATCGGACAAGCAGCGGTAGAGTATTATCTCTCCGGAGAGCTCGAAGCTGGGTAAACTGCTCGTGTGCTTCACGAAAGGCGCGATCCGCCGGTCCCATAGGTGTTAAGTGGAGTTCGATCAGCTTCCCGACATCTTTGGCGCGCCCGATGCAGGCGTCGAGGCTGTGTGAACCTGATCCGGCGTTCACACGAGCAACATCTTCATCATCTTCATCAACATGCCACGAAGAAGAAAGCTTGGCGGCAGCGGAGCAAATCCGTCAATCCCGCCACCACCGGAGCAAATGGGTGGTGGGGTGAACCCGCGGAAGAGCGGGCGCCGACGAGGGAGCTCATGACGCTGCCAAGTCCAAGGACAAGGCCGCGCAGACCTCGGCGTCCGTACATGCACCGCACCCATCTCAGGAGCCGCGGGACCGACAGCGTCATGGTATTCACAATACCATACGTTCGTTGGATCAAGACCGAGCTGGAGGATCGCGAGGCCCTCAAGACCAGCGTGCACGCAAGCATGCTGGCACGAGCGGGGTACGGTCGCCTGGACGGGATACTGCTCCTTCTAACATAGTTAGAAGTCCGAGCATATCCCGCTCCTCGCACCGTTCACCACTGCCGCCCGCCACTCCAGCGGAAGCCTTGGCGAGCTCAAGCTGCTCTAGACTACCCTCCAACAGCCGACAAAGTCGGCGAATGGAGGCCACCATCGAGTCTCGCCGGCTTTGCCAGCGGCGACACTCCGCGGCAACCAACTACATCGCTGCCGCGACAAGGCGACAAGGCACGAGCGGTGGCGAAGAAACTTGTGGGGTGCAACCACCATGCACTCTCCACCGAAGGCCAAGATCACCAACTCGTCGGATCCACCTCGGCGGCGACTCCACCGCGTCGCCGGATCCACGAGCTCGCCGTGATCAGCGCCAAGTTCTTCAAACGGCAACAAGAAGGCGTTGAACTCGCGATCGGCGCCGAAGAAGCGGCGTCAATCCGACCAGCGCGCTGGGCCCTCTGTCGATATGCATGCGCCCGAAGAACCAGCGACTTGCCGTCTGTGATAGGTTGCCCTGCGTTCACTCGTGAGCTGCGTCAAGTCGATGGCCCGGCAAGAAGAATTTCAAGCGGATGTGCGGAGAAATGCGATGGCGGGACACATCCGTCGGAGTTCCTCGGCATCTACACCATCGCGATGCAAGCTGTAGGGGGCGAGGCGACAAGATCTCGCCAACTACTTCCGGCGGTACGGGCCTAATGTCGATCTTGGCTCATGCACTTGCGGACAACTCCATATCCTCTTGGCAGATCTATGCCATCGGTTTGTCGCGCCTTCACAGCGACCACAAGCCTCATGGCCAAGAGAGCGACCTTCATCTGCTCGCCCAGAAGGAAGGAGAGTCTTTGCGCAAGTTCATTCAGAGATTCAGCCGTGTGCACTATAACATCCCAGATGTCCACCCTGCCGCGGTAATCAGCGCGTTTCATCAGAACGTGCGGAACCGCAGGATGAGGGAGGACATGGCTCGGTGCCCTCTGAGCTTGAGTTTTTAACAAATCCTACCTTCCATGGCATGCCTTGACGTGCTTGGAACAGCGAGTGCATCAATGAGCTCATCAATGACCTTGGAGGTGAGCTTGTAATTATGTTTGTTCCTCCAGACAGCTGGGCTCTGATGGTTATGGCATGGATGAAGAAGCTTTCCACCATATCGAAGGTGATTGGTGGTGATATACCGGTGCAGGAACCGGGGTTGTACTATTCGTCGCCACCAAGGCCGCCGCGGACCACGTTAGGGATGTACCTGTATCAAGTGTTCGTGCATGTTGAAGAAGTGGTCAATCCATCAATCGAAGTCCTGCCGCCGCCGCTGGTGCCAGGGTCCGTCGACGACGTCCAGTACAGGAGTCAATGTCAGACTTTCCCCGTGTTGCTCGAAACAATGGATGGCGCAGGGCCTACTCCATCGCTCGGCGGAGGCCACTGCTTCTTTGGGAGAAGAGGCAGGGCTGGCTCCCTGGATGTGCTCTAATTTGAGGTAACAACTGAATCTTTTCAGATACTAGTTAAATCCGAGCTATGGGTGTGAAGCACTGATGTGCTAGTACATTTGATTGCGAGATGTTCTAATTTTGTACCTGAACTTTTTTTATAAAGGGCTGTATGTCAACTTAATGTGCTAGGAGAACTTATTGTGTGGTCTGTATGTTTTCTTTGCACAGCATTCAAGATATTTCCCCATTATTGATAAAGACGATGAACCGTTATGTACGAGTTCATTGGTTTCAACATAGCCCTACCCATAGTGATCCACTGCTTACATCCTGATTGTGCCGCCTGCGTGAAATTTTTGTATGCAAGTTCAGTGTGCTATGAGGTTATATATGATTGTGTCAACTATATTAGTTTGTACTGAGCATCAGCAATGCATATGGCTGAAAGATGTATTTACGAGCAATGACCGATGGGTCTTACTCTCTCTCTCTCTCTCACACACACACACACGCGCACAAGTGGGACCTATTGAATTATTTCTTTGCTTGTGACAGCTTTTAATTAGGTTCCACTGTAATCTAACTTTTTCTTAAGTTATTAATTGAGCTCGGTGACTTCAAAAGTTGTCTGAAGCCTTGTTTGGGCCTTTTAAGGTCGTCATTGAATGTGGGCTGAGTAGCCATGTTAGGTTGTCTTGTACTACACATGCCTTTTTTCAACATCAACAATGCAATGGCCCGACAGTTGTACACAATATTCGGGTCAACTTATTATTCTCTGCCCCGCTGGGCTGCAAACTTTCCTAGGAGGTATGCATTAGGCTTAACAAGAAAATGGAATTTAAGAAATAATAAATGGGATGTAATTATAATAACTGGGCACTAACTATGAAAAAATGCACCAAACGCGTAATTATTTTAAAATATATTATTTTTGGAATTTGAAATTTTTTAATTTCATTACTTGTTGCGCGCGCAATATTTTGTTGGATTTTAATGCAATACGACTTTATTTTGAAATTATATTTAATCTGACTAGAAATTTTGGATAGAAATATTTGGGATCCCATAAAAATGTGGGAATTTTTTTTGAATTCTGTCTTGAGAGGTTGGTTGAAATTACTAATCGTTGTCCTAGCTAGAAAATGGGTTGTACTTTTAACAAACTGTAAATGGGCTGTATTAAATTCCATTAGAATTAAAAAATGGGTTGTACATTCTTACAAATCGCAAATGGGCTATATGTTCTCTGCCACACACTTGTGGGCCTTCTAAGTTGACGCGTCCCCTAAAAAGACTAAGTTGACATGTATGCAAGGCTTTGTCAACAACAAACTGTTCTGGCAGCTGTGGCCGTTGGATGTCCATCCAACGGATGTCGTGCTTCTTCTTCAATCTCGGATATTCTTGCTTCAGCCGCCCAAAAAATGATTCCTCCCGCTGACATCTGGGGCACACCGTTTTGGAGGCTGACCTGTGGGCCTACTTAGTTGATGCGTACCAAGGACTTTGTCAACTTAGTCAATATAAACGATTCTAGCTGAAGTTACCGTATGATGTCCATCCAACGGCCGTAGTCCTTCTTCAACCTCTGGTCTTCTTGCTCCAGCCGCACAAAGCAGCGCCGGTCGTGCCGCGTGCTCCTGCCTCCCGTGGCCGGCTGTGATGCCGCGGAGGCCTCACCGCCCCACTACTACTTTCCACCGCTGGCCAAGACATCCCTCTACTCACCCACACCCCCTGTTATTCTGCGGCGATGGCAGCCTCACACCACAGCCGAAACAGTGAACCCTCGTACTCCTCTCCGCGCGGGCTTCCACTGCGGCGTCTTCCCCGGCTCCGCGTCGTGCCCTTGCTAGCCATCGCCGTCGTGCACCGCCTGGCGCTCTCGGTGCTGCGTGGTCAACGTGGTCAACAACCGACTTCCATTGGAAGAGTACTGTACGTGGAGAGGCTGATAGCTGGGTCCACGGCAGCCGCAAGGAAGTGCCTCCTTATTACGCGCAAAATAATTATTCCTCCACCTGACAGCGGGGACCCACCAGACGGTCCACTATATTTCGCGAAAAAAACATTTCCCCTGACTGCTGGGACCCACCAGCTACATCTTCGCACACAAGGAAGTGCGTCTAGGCAAAAAAACGATTCACCCCCTAACTGCTGGGACCCACCAGCTACATCTTCGTACGCAAGGAAGTGCGTGACAGTTGGGACCCACGGTCGAAGCGTCGTGGCGTTATCATTTGGTGCGACGTTATGCGTACATATTGGTCGATGTAGAGGCACGACGCATTGTCGTAGTAGAGCGCGCCGCGTAGCATGTACACGCATTACAGCGGCGAGGTACTAGAAAGTAAATACGACCACGTACGTACATACGGGCGGGTTCTCGAACGCCTACTCGTGCATACGTACGGCCAGGGCTCGTGTACATGGCTGGGTCGGAATGGAGAAACAGCGTCGTCGTCATGTTCATGGGGAGCCAACCGGCTGGGTCGGAACGGAATGCATCGTCGTGTTCATCGGGGGCTTGGGCGAAACAACCGATGGAAGCGAGGCTGGCGTCTGAGAGAAACGGAGAAGCGACATTGTGTTCGATCGGCCACGTTCAAAGCGGGATCCTGTTCGCCGGGAGGGTGCGCGCGACCGCAAAAGCAGGAGAAGCGGACTTGTGTTGGGCGCTTCACGGTCGAAAGCGGTGGTCCTGTTCATCGGGAGGGGTGTGGCGTACCGCAAAACGGAGGAAACGGACTTGTGTTGGAGCGCTACGGTCGAAACGGTTGTCCTGTTCATCGGGAGGGGTGTAGCGTACCGCAAAACGGGACTCCATGGGATAATGTTCATCTCCACCATCGACCTCCTCTAGCCTCCACGGGCTACTGTTCATCCACCGTCGACCTCCTCCAACCTCCACTTGCGACTGTTCATCCACGGGCTCCTGTTCATCCAGCCTCCACCGCGCGCTACTCCACCGGGTACTGTTCAACCAGCCCTCTCCACGGGCTCCTTTTCAATCACCCCTCCACAGGCTACTGTTCATTAAGCCCTCCACCATCTACTGTTCATCTAGCCCTCCACGGGGTCGTCCTGTTCATCCAGCCCTCCATGGGGTCCTGTTCATCCAGCCCCAACTGGCTCGATCGATCGGGGTCTTGTTCATCATGAGGCAACACCACGGGGTCCTGTTCATCCACCCCAACCGGGATTTGTTCGTCCAAACCCCCCCCAGCAACGCTCACTGTTCATCCAGAGGCAGCATCGATCGGCTTCAGTTAGCAGCAGTAGCGAAGGAATCACTCGGGTTCAGTAACGTAGCTAGTGCAATCGCTCGGGTTCAGTTAGAGCCCAATGCCTCGCTCGGGCTCAGTTAGAGCCCAAAGCCTCTCACACACGCGCGTACGTGTACGAGAGAAACGTGCATCGCTCGGCCCCGACCACCCACTGTAACCGGGAACACCCCGATATTTTCCTAGCCCTCGCTTCTACCATGATTTTTTGCGTCATGGACGGCCCAAAGAATGTCATGCAGCTGCGTCTCCGGCCCACCCAGGACCAAAAGCCCATTATCTGTCATGATTTTTTGTCATAGAAGTAGGAGCCCACCACATCGATGATGATACCGGGTTTTGTCACAATTATCGTCATAGAAGTGTCATAAGTATGACATAATTTTTTTTCGTTCGGCCCAAAATGTCACTGATGTGTCTTTTTTCTAGTGTGTGCTGGCTCCTAGACCTACTCTTTGCACAACCCCGCGCCCGCCAACCATAGAAGGGATCCCAGTGATTCCATGGGTGTCGTTTCCACCAACATATTAGCTTTCCTATGGACTCAATGTGATATTGGAGCTTTGCCAATCCTTGTCCTTATCATTTTCAGGGGTCCACAACTCTATGTCATTCCATGCCATACATTGAACGTCCTGAAATATTTATCTTGAATGAACATTAGTTCAATGAGATATATGTTGTTATGAATTACCAAAACCACCCGGGGATTAGTTGCACTTTCAATCTCCCCTTTTTTGGTAATTGATGACAACATATAGATCAAAGCTTTGACAAATGATGAAATGAATGAAATACATCGTCGCTTTGAGAAGTATGTGATAAGCAAGAGCTCCCCCTAAATCTGTGCATTGTTAAATATTTGCGTTTGAATGCAAATGCATGGTCGATTAGGATCATGGGTCACTCTTCCATGTCACATATATCTTGGTGGAGCGCACAAAATGATAAGAGTGAAATAACATGCACGCATCACCAAAGACATAAGTGAATGATCATACATAAATAGTGATAGAGATAAGCATTAAGAACACAAGAAGCATAGTATGATCAATCACACACTAAAAGCGTAGTATCTCAGAAGCATAACGATCAAGTAGCAAGAATCAAACAGACAAAGTAACAAGAACTCGAGAAAAACGAAAGAGCAAAAGCGAGACACTCTCTCTCTCCCTCTCGAAGCCTAATGATATATATACAATTTTCCGCCTTCGGCAACAAGTAACAAAAAGCTTCAAAATGTATAGAGCTATGCATCTCTCTAGGCATGATCCTTTGGAGCTCCTGAAGGTGACTTTTGGATGGTGTCTCCGGTGTGCGTAGATGGTGTTGAGAGAAGTGCATCCTCAAATGCTTCTGCTGATGTCTGCTGGGCTGGTGGAGTGGAAACTAGAGGTGGTACTGTGGCAGTAGCGGCAGGTGCAGAAAGAGTTTTCCTTGTGTCCGCAACTGGCGCGGCTGAAGATCTGCATTCCCAGGGTACCGTCTGAAATCTCTGAGTAGTAGGTCGCTCATCTCCACTGCGATTCTGCTTGCCTTGACATGATCCCTAAGCTTGTCCACGATAGTTTGAACCTCTATGATCTTTTGATCTAGATCATGAACTTTTGTCTCGACAATCCGCTCTAGGATCTCCTGGTTCTTGGAGATGTTGGCCAGACTAACCTCAATCCTTAGGGTTGCCTCTAAAAGATATGTCATTTGGTCATTCTTTGACTTGAGGTTGGATATTGGAGCAGTTAGTCTTGTGGCCTCTTGAGCTGCTCTTGCTGCTGCTGCTGCCTGGATCTTCTCTTGAGCGTCAACAGATGTGGGGTGTGAAGGATCCATCACCACCACATTATCCTCAATCTCAGGCGGAAGAGAGAGATGCTCATGATCAAGTAGATATGTGCTTGTTCCAACCTTGGAGTTGATGAGCATATGAATATGTGGAGCATATTGATACGTCTCCAACTTATCTATAATTTTTGATTGATCCATGCTATATTATCTATTGTTTTGGACTATACTGGGCTTTATTTTCCACTTTTATATTACTTTTGGGACTAACCTATTAACCGGAGACCCAGCCCGAATTGTTGTTTTTGCCTATTTCAACATTTTCAAGAAAGAATATCAAACGAAGTCCAAGCGGAATGAAATCTTCGAGAACGTGATTTTCTCATCAGATAAGACCCAGGAGACTTGGACCCTCCGTCAAGAAAGCCACGAGGCATCCACGAGGGTGGAGGGCGCGTCCCCCTACCTTGTGGGCCCCTCAAGCTCCACCGGCGTACTCCTTCCTCCTATATATACCTCGTGCATCGCCAACAGATCGAATCTGAGCCAAAACCTAATTCCACCGCCGCAACTTTACGTATCCACGAGATCCCATTTTGGGGCCTGTTAGGAGCTCCATGGGAAGGATTCCACCATGGAGGGCTTCTACATCATCATCATAGCCTCTCCGATGAAGTGTGAGTAGTTTACCTCAGACCTTCGGGTCCATAATTAGTAGCTAGATGGCTTCTTCTCTCTTTTTGGATCTCAATACAATGTTCTCCCCCTCTCTCGTGGAGATCTATTCGATGTAATCTTCTTTTTGCGGTGTGTTTTTGAGACCGATGAATTGTGGGTTGATGATCAAGTTTATCTATGACCAATATTTGAATCTTCTCTGAATTCTTTTATGTATGATTGAGTTATCTTTGCAAGTCTCTTCGAATTATCCGTTTGGTTTGGCCAACTAGATTGGTAGTTCTTGCAATGGGAGAAGTGTTTAGCTTTGGGTTCAATCCTGGGTGTCCTTACTCAGTGACCGAAAGGGTTGCAAGGCACGTATTGTATTGTTGCCATCGAGGATAACAAGATGGGGTATTTATCATATTGCATGAATTTATTCCTCTACATCATGTCATCTTGCTTAAGGCGTTACTCTGTTTTCATTAACTTAATACTCTAGATGCATGCTGGATAGCGGTCGATGAGTGGAGTAATAGTATTAGATGCAGGCAGGAGTCGGTCTAGTTGTCTCGGACGTGATTCCTATATACATGATCGTACCTAGATACTCTCATAACTATGCTCAATTTTGTCAATTGCTCAACAGTAATTCGTTCACCCACCATAAAATACTTATGCTCTTGAGAGAAGCCACTAGTGAAATCTATGGCCCCCGGGTCTATTTTCATCATATTAATCTTCCTACGCTTTATTATTGCTTTTCTCTTTACTTTGCCTTTTATTTTACTTTGCATCTTTATACCAAAAATACCAAAAATATTATCTATCATCTCTATCAGATCTCACTCTCGTAAGTGACCGTGAAGGGATTGACAACCCCTATTCGCGTTGGTTGCGAGGAGTTATTTGCTTTGTGTAGGTACGAGGGACTTGTGCGTGGCCTCCTACTAGATTGATACCTTGGTTCTCAAAAACTGAGGGAAATACTTACGCTACTCTGCTGCATCATCCTCTCCTCTTCGGGAAAACCAGCGCAAGCTCAAGGCGTAGCAAGAAGGATTTCTGGCGCGTTCGGGAGTCTACACAAAAGTCAACATACCAAGTACCCATCACAATCCCTTATCTCTCGCATTACATTATTTTCCATTTGCCTCTCGTTTTCCTCTCCCCCACTTCACCCTTGCCATTTTATTCGCCCTTTTCCGTTCGTCTTTTCGTTTGCCTTGATGTCTTACTTGGCTCGTTTGCTCGTTTGTCTGAAATAGTTGAATATATATTCCTAAACAGAGAAGCTAAGATCTATGGATCCTCATCCGCTTGCCAATCTTTTTAAGAGATCCAATTATGATGAACCAATTCCTAGTGATTTGGATGCACTAGATTGTCTTTATAAGGTTTTGCCTGAAATCCGTAAAGTGACTCACGATAGATATTTGAATAAAAAGCATGATTACAATGATTTTATTATAAATTCTTTTGATGTAAATTATGCTAATAATATGCAAAACCCTAAGCTTGGGGTTGCTTGTTTTGCTATGTCTACTACTTGTTGCAATGATCATGATTGGGGTGATTCTTCTTGTGATCTTGAAAATTTATTTAAGCCCCATGGTGAATATGAGATTGATAATATTGTTTGCAATAATATTGAAAGTGGTTTCGGAAGAGTGTCAACTTTAGATCCACATATTTGGAGCATGTTCAATCTTATGAAGTTTTTGATAAAAGTGGGTTTGGAGAGGTCATGACTTTAGTTAATGATAATCCCACTACTTCGGAAGAGTGTCAACTTTGAATGAATGTGGATCGTGTTGAGAATATACTTTGTGATAGCTATTTTGTTGAATTTTCCTATGATCCTACATGTAATTATTATGAGAGAGGAAAATATGGTTGTAGAAACTTTCATGCTACTAAATTACCTCTCGTTATGTTGAGATTGCTATTGTCTCTTACCGCTTCCTTGCATATGCTAGTTTTTGCTTGCCTTGATTTGTTTGCCTATAAGATGCCTATGCATAGGAAGTATGTTACACTTAAGTGTGTTTGTCACGTGTTTTATGATGCTCTCTTTGTGACTCAATTCTTGTCTTTCTTGTGAGCATCATTGAAATCTCAATGCCTAGCTAAAAAGGCTTTCAGAAAAGTGCTTGTTGGGAGACAACCCAATATTTTTCCTTGCTTCTTAGTAATAAATAATCCATCTAACTTCTGTTTAGATGTGGTTTTATGTTTTAATTAGTGTTTGTGCCAAGTTAAACCTATAGGATCTTCTTGGATAATATTTATTTGATCTTGCTGTAATTTCCAGAAACTTTCGGTTCATGAAAACAATTGTTAAAAAATCACCAGAAGGTGATAAAATAGTGATTCCAGGTGCTTCTGATCAATAAAGAAATTTCCTAGGTCTTCCTATTTTGTCTGAATTTTTGGAGTTCCAGAAGTTTGCGTTAGTTACAGATTACTACAGACTGTTCTGTTTTTGACAGATTCTGCTTTTCGTGTGTTGTTTGCTTATTTTGATGAATCTACGGCTAGTAAAATAGTTTATGATCCATAGAGAAGTTGGAATACAGTAGGTTTAACACCAATATAAATAAAGAATGAGTTCATTACAGTACCTTGAAGTGGTCTTTTGTTTTCTTTCGCTAACGGAGCTCACGAGATTTTCTGTTGAGTTTTGTGTTGTGAAGTTTTCAAGTTTTGGGTGAATTTTTTTTGATGGATTATGGAACAAGGAGTGGCAAGAGCCTAAGCTTGGGTATGCCCATGGCACCCCCAAGATAATCCAAGGACACCAAAAAGTCAAAGCTTGGGGATGCGCCGGAAGGCATCCCCTCTTTCGTCCACTTCCATCTGTAACTTTACTTGGAGCTATATTTTTATTCACTACATGATATGTGTTTTGCTTGGATCATCGTGTATTATTTGCGTCTTTGATTGTTAGCTTACCACAATCATCCTTGTTGTACACACCTTTTGAGAGAGCCATACATGAATTGGAATTTGTTAGAATACTCTATGTGCTTCACTTATATCTTTTGGGCTTGATAGTTTTGCTCTATGTGGTTCACTTATATCTTTTGAGCTTGATAGTTTTGCTCTAGTAATTCACTTATATCTTTTAGAGCACGGTGGTGGATTTGTTTTAAAGAAACTATTGATCTCTCATGCTTCACTTAGATTATTTTGAGAGTGTTAAATAGCATGGTAATTTGCTTAATAATAATATGCTTGGTATTCAAGATTTGTAAAACTTTCTTTTAAGTGCATTGAATACTAAGAAAATTTGGTGCTTCATAATTGTTTTGAGATATGGAGGTGATAATATTAGAGTCATGCTAGTTGAGTAATTGTGAATTTGAGGAATATTTGTGTTAAAGTTTGTGATTCCCGTAGCATGCACGTATGGTGAACCGTTATGTGATGAAGTCGGAGCATGATTTATTTATTGATTGTCTTCCTTATGAGTGGCGGTCGGGGACGAGCGATGGTCTTTTCCTACCAATCTATCCCCCTAGGAGCATGCGCGTAATAATTTTCTTTGATAACTTGTAGATTTTTGCAATAAGTATATGAGTTCTTTATGACTAATGTTGAGTCCGTGGATTATACGCACTTTTCTTACCCTTCCACCATTGCTAGCCTTTCTAATACCGCGCACTTTTCGCCGGTATCATACACCCACCATATACCTTCCTCAAAACAGCCACCATACCTACCTATCATGGCATTTCCATTGCCATTCCGAGATATATTTCCATGCAACTTTCCACCGTTTCGTTTATTATGACACGCTCCATCATTGTCATATTGCTTAGCATGATCATTTAGTTGACATTGTATTTGTAGCAAAGCCACCGTTCATAATTCTTTCATACATGTCACTTATGAATCATTGCATATCACGGTACATAGCCGGAGGCATACACATAGAGTCATATTTTGTTCTAAGTAATTGTTGAGTTGTAAGAAAAATAAAAGTGTGATGATCATCATTTTTAGAGCATTGTCCCAAGTGAGGAAAGGATGATGGAGACTATGATTCCCCCATAAGTCGGGATGAGCCTCCGGACGAAAAAAAAAGAGGCCAAAAAAAAGAGAAAAGGCCCAATAAAAAAATGAGAGAAAAAGAGAGAAGGGACAATGTTACTATCCTTTTACCACACTTGTGCTTCAAAGTAGCACCATGATCTTCATAATAGAGAGTCTCTCGTTTTGTCACTTTCTTATACTAGTGGGAAATTTTCATTATAGAACTTGGCTTGTATATTCCAATGATTGGCTTCCTCAAATTGCCCTAGGTCTTCGTGTGCAAGCGAGTTGGATGCACACCCATTTAGTTTCATTTGTTGAGCTTTCATATACTTATAGCTCTAGTGCATCCATTGCATGGCAATCCCTACTCACTCACATTGATATTTATTGATGGGCATCTCCATAGCCCGTTGATACGCCTAGTTGATGTGAGACTATCTTCCCTCTTTTTGTCTTCTCCACAACCACCATTCTATTCCACATATAGTGCTATATCCATGGCTCACGCTCATGTATTGCGTGAAGATTGAAATTTTTTTGAAAATGTCAAAAGTATGAAACAATTGCTTGGCTTGTCATCGGGGTTGTGCATGATTTAAATACTTTGTGTGATGAAGATAGAGCATAGCCAGACTATATGATTTTGTAGGGATAACTTTCTTTGGCCATGTTATTTTGAGAATATATGATTGCTTTGTTAGTATGCTTGAAGTATTATTATTTTTATGTCAATATGAACTTTTGTCTTGAATCTTTCGGATCTGAATATTCATACCACAATTAAGAAGAGTTACATTGAAATTATACCAATTAGCACTCGCATCAAAATTCTCTTTTATCATTTACCTACTCGAGGACGAGCAGGAATTAAGCTTGGGGATGCGATCGTCTCCAACGTATCTATAATTTTGATTGCTCCATGCTATATTATCTATTGTTTTGGACTATATTGGGCTTTATTTTCCACTTTTATATTAATTTTGGGACTAACCTATTAACCGGAGGCCCAGCCTGAATTGCTGTTTTTTGCCTATTTGGTGTTTGAAGAAACGAAATATCAAACGGAGTCCAAACGGAATGAAATCTTCGGGAACGTGATTTTCTCATCAGATAAGACCCAGGAGACTTGGACCCTCCGTCAAGAAAGCCACGAGGCAGCCACAAGGGTGGAGGGCGCCCCCCCAGGGCGCACCCCCTGCCTCGTGGGCCCCTCGAAGCTCCACCGATGTACTCCTTCCTCCTATATATACCTACGTACCCCCAACAGATCAGATACGGAGCCAAAAACCTAATTCCACCGCCGCAACTTTCTGTATCCACGAGATCCCATCTTGGGGCCTGTTAGGAGCTCATGGGAAGGGGATTCCACCACGGAGGGCTTCTACATCATCATCATAGCCTCTCCGATGAAGTGTGAGTAGTTTACCTCAGACCTTCGGGTCCATAATTAGTAGCTAGATGGCTTCTTATCTCTTTTAGGATCTCAATACAATGTTCTCCCCCTCTCTTGTGGAGATCTATTCGATGTAATCTTCTTTTTGCGGTGTGTTTGTTGAGACCGATGAATTGTGGGTTTATGATCAAGATTATCTATGAGCAATATTTGAATCTTCTCTGAATTCTTTTATGTATGATTGAGTTATCTTTGCAAGTCTCTTCGAATTATCCGTTTGGTTTGGCCAACTAGATTGGTAGTTCTTGCAATGGGAGAAGTGTTTAGCTTTGGGTTCAATCTTGTGGTGTCCTTACGCAGTGACAGAAAGGGTTGCAAGGCATGTATTGTATTGTTGCAATCGAGGATATTAAGATGGGGTATTTATCATATTGCATGGGTTTATCCCTCTACATCATGTCATCTTGCTTAATGCGTTACTCTGTGCTTATGAACTTAATACTCTAGATGCATGCTGGATAGCGGTCGATGAGTGGAGTAATAGTAGTAGATGCAGGCAGGAGTCGGTCTACTTGTCTCGGACGTGATGCCTATATACATGATCATACCTAGATACTCTCATAACTATGCTCAATTCTGTCAATTGCTCAACAGTATTTCGTTCACCCACCGTAAAATACTTATGCTCTTGAGAGAAGCCACTAGTGAAATCTATGGCCCCCGAGTCTATTTTCATCATATTAATCTTCGTACGCTTTATTATTGCTTTTCTCTGTACTTGCCTTTTATTTTACTTTGCATCTTTATACCAAAAATACCAAAAATATTATCTATCATCTCTTTCAGATCTCACTCTCGTAAGTGACTGTGAAGGGATTGACAACCCTTATTCGCGTTGGTTGCGCGGAGTTATTTGCTTTGTGTAGGTACGAGGGACTTGTGCGTGGTTCTCAAAAACTGAGGGAAATACTTATGCTACTCTGCTGCATCATCCTATCCTCTTTGGGGAAAACCAACACAAGCTCAAGACGTAGCACATATCCACAGGACCTTTTATGGTCAGCAACTGTCCTCTTGAAACTTTGAACTTCTGAGGGGTATCAAACAGATGTAGAAAATTGATGGAGTGGCCATGTATCATCTTGTCATCTCCAGACTTGGGAAAAATAGTATGCCTCAAGATTGTGTTTATAGTGGCCAAACCAGCTAACAAGTGCTTTGCTGAGCCAAGCTTGTGACTCTCAAGATCCTTGGGAGGGATTTCCTTGTACATATTTTCCATAGTGTTTTGATCCATCCTGGGCTTCTTGTACACATCAATGGCTTTTTATTCTTCCCCAGGAGCACCAAGGAGTGCAGCCCACTCAGATATGGTTGACTGGTACTTGGAACCCTCAGTCATCCATGCAATCCTCCCATTTGGATACAAATGAGTTCTGGAGTAAGATTGCATGATCATCGCATCATTCCACTTGGTGAAAATCTGACCAATAAGCTTGTCAACACCTGCAAGTCTAGAACTCTCATGAACATCGGGGAAATAATCCTCATTTGCATATATGAATTTCGAGTCCACCCACTTCATGTCACTGATGATGGGCTTCTTATTGAGCAGCATAGTCTCATAGAAATCTTGTTGTTCTCTGTTGTGGAAGTGATATTCACAAGCAGTCCTCCTCCTAACAGAATAGGGATCAATCTTCCTCCACTCTCTCAATCCCTTATCCTTCCTAAGCATCATGTTTTCAGCTACTCGATGAGCATTATCATGATATGGGATCTTGGGCTTCAGCTTCCTGAGCACGAGTGGGTCATCATCCATCTCAATCGCATGCACTGGGGCCTTGTTCTTCTCAGCAGCAGAGATATTTCTTGTAGACCTCTTAGGTGCAGCAACTTTGGGCTTGGACTTGGGCTTGGAGGGTGTGGCTATCTTCATAGCATCAAACATCAGTTTCTGTGTCCTTGCTGGAGGTGCTTCAACTTCTAGTTCTTCTTCCTCCTCCTCCTCCTCATCAATCATCATGGAGGGTCTGCCTATTGCTCGAGCCGTTGTCTTCCTCACTCTCTTTTTCTTCTTGTTGACATCAGCCTCCAGATCACTTGGCTCCTCAAGTGTGAATATCATTGTTTCCTTTGGAGCTGAGGACTAGCTTGCCTTTGAAAGTGGCACTTTTCTGACAATGGTGCTTTCCTTGGCACTTGGCCTAGTACTAGAAGAAGTACCATATTCCTTCCTCAGTATTATCTTCTTCTTGGATGTGGCCTCACTAGCCACAAAGTCTTCATCCTCATCATCTGAGGTTCTCTTCTTCTTAGTTCTTGTGGCAGCCTTTGGCATATCTAGAGAGCTCCTAATGCCCTCATAGTAGCTCTCATTGGGACTGGAACCCTCACTAGATCAACATTCTGCTCTGACTGATTTTGACGGTCACTTGCAAACAGACCCTGTGAATAGATGGGTATGGGCAGAGTGGATGAGTTATCATAAAAAGCAGATAGTTTTTTCAAAAATTTGAGTTCAAATTTTAGTTCTAGGTTTTCACATAATGCATTTCAGAGCTACCGAGTTGGTCATATCTGTGACACCGAAGCACTCACAAAACTAAAACACTCCATTACGGTTGGAACGAGATGTGGTTCAGTGGCTCTTAGTTGCTAGGGTTTCACTGAAACTTTACTTCAGGTCTCACCAATTAGTAAGTTCCGGTGGAACCGAGTTGTGCTTGTGCAATGGCTAGGGACAAATCGGTGGGACCGAAAATTCCAATTCGATCAGTCCGAGATGCGTTTAGCGGAAACCTAAACTTAGAATTTTTGCTTGAATCTATTCTAAGGAACTAATCTGGTGATAGAAGAATTGCATTCGTTGCAAGATATATGGCAAAATCCTTGTGCATTGAATCGGAGAAAAGAAGCACGAGGAGATGGAATCTAAACCTAACTCGACGGAGATCCTCTATGGTGGCAACGCTGGGGCAGACTCCGTTGATGATGCTTGATTCCTGCGGCGAAGGTGCACAGGAGACGATGCCGACAATTCAGAGACTAAGGGGCCGAAAGCAATGGGGCACGACTTCGTGACATTTGAAGTAATTGTCAACCGTACGGTCCGCTGGATATATAGTCGTATGCTGTCAGTGGCACCGAGTGGAACAAATCGGTGGCACCAAGATTTGCAATTACGTGTTACAGCAAATCGGTGGCACCGAGTTGGTCTACTCAGTAGCACCGAGATGAAACCTATATCAATCTTTATGATTTCGGTTCAACCGAGTTTGAGTGTGTTGGTATGACCGAAAAGCATGAAGAAGGTTTTGGCTGTCAGCCCATGTCGGATCGGTGGCTCCGAGTGCTCCTCACGAGGATGATCCAAAAAAGACTTGTTCAATTTTTTTGATACAGCATGAAAAGAATTTGAGACAAGAAGAGCATATATTGCTAAAGAAGGTTCTTAGGCATTCTTGTACATCCACTTGGTAAAAAAACCAACACAATCAAAAAAACAAATGGATGTCCTCAAATGGACAAAATATGCAACCAACATGCTCACACAATAAAAGTAGCAAATGAAATATGTGTCAAAGCATGCACAATCAATACTAGCATCTATCAGGCACTTGTCGATGGCTAGGTCATCTATATATGAGTATATTGATTTAGGAGTCAAATGAGAACATTTGACCATAGGTCATACTCATCGTTTAAGCACAAGTGGGGTTGCCACTTTTACATAAAGTATTAATGTGTTCACACCATAAGAGTTGCTTTAGCTAAATTTTTAGAGCAAAGCTCCCCCTAGATGTGATATCCCCAAAATATGGATGAACTAACCTTGGGTTTTGTCGATGATGACTGCATGTAGATAGTGAAGATGTTGATGCTCAAAGTTGATGTAGATCACTCGGAGCAATACTTTGGAGTTTTGCACTTTCAATACCTACATGGGTTAGTCCCACAAGGAACATACACGGATATCCATTGATATAGAGTAAATTGCACATACAATGATGTCCATGAAAGCATTAGGTTACCTTATCCCTTGTCTTACCAACTAGAGGGTTTCTGAATCCATGAACTAGTACAAGATATGAAAGTTGATTGCACAAGTCCTTGCCAAAATGAATGTGACTGAAGTATGTTGGCGGAGTCACCCTCAAGAACACTCTAGTTCTTCTTCTTGGGGATCCACATCAACTTGATGGGAATCCTTGGAGTTTTAGTTGAACTTGATGAAGTAGAACTTGATGTAGTCTTGGGAACCCACTTGATCATGGTCTTAGGAGCTTCTTCAAATGAGTTAATCTCTTCTTGAAGCTTGTCCTTGTCTTTTAGATTGTTGTCTTGTGGTGGAAGATCATCTTGAGCTTGTGTTCCCTTAAAAGAAGTGGGGTCATACTTCTCTTGTTGAGGAACAAACTTCGTCTTGGGGTATTGATCTTCTTCCCATTCGACTCCATTGGCATTGGACTTTTGTTAAAAACCAACACCTTGATTCTTCCTGTATCTTCCTTGCTTGCGTACAATTTCCTAAAATTCCTTACTCCCGGCAATACTCTTGTAAAAACCTTTCTCTATTATTCCCTTCAATAAGCTATTTTCTTGCTCAAGTGTAACTTGGCTAAGAGAATCATTAGTGGAATCAAGAGAATTCCTAGAAGCAACAATATTGGATTTAGCAAGGTTATTGTTACTACTACAAGAAGAATCTATCATACTCTTGGTACTGGATTTTACTTGTGGCATATAAGAAGATAAGAGGAAATGTTTGTCAATGTAAGAAGAACTCTTATTTCGAAAATCATCATTGATAGCTTTTAGGAACTCACACTCTTGCTCTAAATTTAGCTTCTCGAATCGTAGCTTCTCATGAGTCCTTAGGAGCTCTCTATGATCCGCTTGAGTTGTTTGATGAGCTAAGTTTAGAGTGTTTAGTTCTTTAGTTACACGCTCAATTTCCTTATTATCATTGTCATTCATTTCATCTTGATTAGCATGATTACTAGCAAGTTCATTACACTACAAAAAAAATACATATCTGTGACATTTTGGGCCGAACGAAATTTTTTGTGTCATGCTTACGGAACTTCCATGACGATAATTATGACAACACCTGATATCATAATATATGTGGTGGGCTCCTACTTTTGTGACAAAAAATAATGACAGAAAATGGGCTTTTCGTCTTGGGTGGGCCGAAGATGCAGCTGCATGACATTCTTTGGGCCGTCCATGATGGAAAAAATCATGTTAGAAGCGAGGGAGAGGAAAATATCACGGAGTTCGGTTCTGATGGGTGGTCGGGGCGGCGGTGCCTTTGTGGCTGGCGTGTTTCTCGTGTATCTTGGCGTGTGTGCGAGGCATTGGCTAATCGAACCCGGCGATGGCGTATTCTTTGGCGAGAGGTCGATCCCTTGGCTGTTAACTGAACCCGAGAGATTCATTCGCTGCTGACTGAACCCGAGCAATTCCTTCGCTGTTGCTGCTACCTGAACCCAAGCGATCGATCACTGCTGCTTCTTACTGAAGCCGATTGAGCCCCCGTGCGAGATGTAGCCAGCCGATGTTTTGGGTTACCTCTCGATGAACAGTGACCGTTGCTACCATGCGCGCGGTACGTAGAACGAGTTGAGAGGTGGTTAGTCGAGTCGGTTGGTTGGTTGTGGATGAGAAATTCCCGGTGGGGGGTTGGAGTAATAGGACCCCGTGGTAGTAGGCCATTGCCGCTGGATGAACAGGACCCCGAGGAGGCCGCCGCATCCCAGCCGGTTGGGGGTGGATGAACAGGACCCCATGGGGGCTGTATGAACAGTAGCCGGTGGAGGCTGGATGAACAGTAGCCAATGGAGGCTGCAGCGAGGCAGTAGACGGTGCATGAACATGACCCTGTTTTGACCGTAGGCGCTCCAACACAAGTTCGTTTCCTTTGTTTTGCGGTATGGCACACCCCTCCTGATCAACAGGACCCCGTTTCAACCGTAGGTACGCGAAGACAAGTCCGTTTCCTCCATTTTGCGGTACGCCAGACCCCTCCCGATGTACAAGATCCCGTTTTGACTCTGGCCGGTCGAACAGAAGGCCGTTTCCTCCGTTCTGCGGTATGCCAGACCCCATTTCGGCTATTCCGTCCAAGCTGGTTGGCTCCCATTGAACAGGACGCATTCCGACCCAGTCGGTTGCCTCCCGATGAACAGGACGCTGTTTCTCCATTCCGACCCAGCCGGTTCGCTGCCCAATGAACAGGATGCCGTTGTTCTCGTCCGTTTCCTCTGCATGTACACAAGCCCTAGCTATCCGTATATATGCACGAGTACGTTCTCCAGACCCCGCATGTATGTACGTACGTTGTCGTATTTTGTGCCCTGTGGATGTACGTGCATGTACATGACTTAGACGGGACTGCGTGAACTGCTATGTCGGGTGCTCTACAACGACACGTGCCCCTACTTACTCGGCCACAATTCATACTTGGAGAGAGAATGGTCGACCAGTATGTACGAACACGTTCGCGACCAGACAGACAATGCTACGTATGCTTTGACCGGGTGGGTCCAAGCGGTCAAGGAGGATAAGGACGCACTTCCTTGCATGCGAAGATATAGCTGGTCGGTCCCAGCTGTCAGGGCGAGGAATCATTTTTATTTTGTGAGTAATAAGGAGGCACTTCCTTGTGTTCGAAGATGTAGCTGGTGGGGCCAGCTATCAGCCTCACCGCCTAAAGTCCTCGTCCGATGGCTATCCTTAGTTGACCACGTTGACCACGCCGCGACGAGAGCACCAAGGCGGTGAACGACGGCGAGGCCTAGGAAGGGAATGACGCGGAGCCGAGGAAGACGTGGTAGTGGATGCCCAAGCCGAGGGGAGTATGTGGGTTGACTGCTTCGGCTGCAGTGTGAGGTTGCCGTCGCCGGAAAATAACAGGAGCTGTGGGTGAGTATAGAGGGGTGGCATGGCCAGCGGTGGTAGCATAGACGGACACGGGAGGCAGGAGCAGGTGACACAGCTGGCGCTGGTTTGGTCTGCTGGAGCAAGAAGACCAGAGGTTGAAGAAGCACGACGGCCGTTGGATGGACATCATACGATCATTGCAGCTAGAATCGTTTATATTGACTAAGTTGACAAAGCCCTTGGTAAGCGTCAACTTAGTAGGCCCACAGGTCAGCCTCTGAAATGGTGCGCCCAGATGTCAGGGGGAGGAATCAATTTTTTAGGCGGCTGAAGCAAGAATATCCAAGATTGAAGAAGAAGCACGACATCTGTTGGATGGACATCCAATAGCCACTGTTGCTAGAACCGTGTGTTGACTATAAGTTGACAAAGCCTTGCGTACGCGTCAACTTAGTAGGCCGAGAAGTGTGTGGCAGAGAACATATAGTCCATTTGCGATTTGTTAGAATGTACAACCCATTTTTGAATTCTAATAGAATTTACTACAACCCATTTATAGTTTGTTAAAAGTACAACCTATTTTCTAGCTAGGACAACAATTAATAATTTCAACCAACCGCTCAAAACAGAATTCAATAAAATTTCAAACATTTTGATGGGATTCGAAATTTCACACAAATACAGTAGATGAGACATAAACTCATCACAACTACAGTGGAAACCAGTAGAGGTACATGCGGGGCAAAGAAGTAGAGAAGTATCCACATGGAGCGATGTGGGCAGCTGGGGCAGTGGTGCAAGCCGGCTTTAAAGGAAGTTGTACCTGAGGGATGTCGGGACGTAGCTCAACCAAGAGGAGGGCGGCGGGAGGCGGCAACTGCCCACGTCGTGGCAGTGAGCAAGGGACGAAGGCAACCACACCGGTGTTGTTTGAGAGAACGATGGGGACCCCTGATTGGGATGTGCCGACAGTGGGTTTTCACCGTCGACGATGGCGACCGCATCTACACAGAGCATCCACCCCTTCCCCCGACGGACGTGATCCACCCGGATGTTAGAGATGTGGCCACAATCCTTTTGTGCGAGAGAGTGTGAAGAGAGCAACCCCAGCAAGCAGCCATGTAGGCTCATCCTGGCTATGTATAGTGGAGCATTTTCTATTTCCCTCCATATGAACCTATTTATATCGCGTATGTGCCACTGAAGGAAAAAAAACTTTCTTTATAAATGACGCGGCACCGTTCATGTGGTTCCCGACCCTCCGTTATTTATAAGTGAGTAACTACTGTCGGCGTTCTTGGAACGGGGGTATCCAGACTTGCCTGCCTGTGGCCCATGGTGTGTCTCCATCGACGGCCTGGTATGGCCCATCTCCAGCACCCACAACTCAAGACCCTTGTGAGGGACCTAGCCTCGCGGGGAGGACGACACCAAGACATCCGTAAGGAGCGGCCTCCTCGGGCTGGCTCCTGAGGAGCGGAAATTTCTATGCAAGCCTCACCTCGTCAGGTTCAGATGACATGAGCCGTGACGACCAAGGCCAGGCGGGCTCCAGCGGGCGCAGGATAGCAGTTTCCTCTTTGGTGCTAAGGAGGCAAGTCCCGAGGAATCAGCCAAAGGTTTCCATTCCCATGCAATAAGACCAAGACAACCAGGACGGCATGACAGGGGTCATCGCCGAGCCCACCATGGCGTCACGACCAGAGGCTTTGCAGGCGAAGACTACTTTTGTCGGGATAAGATGTACTAGTTGTCTCCCTTCGAATTTGGCCGTTATGGGATCCCTTCCCGCCTCCATTTTGGGGGAAGAGGACCAACGCCACTATAAATAGGACCTAGACACCATTGTAGAGGGGATCGGATTATTCAGATAATCCTCTCCCCCACTAGCTCAAGAACACACCTCCTGAGGTCGTTCTTCCACTGTACTAGTTCATCCGCAGCCCACCTCGAGGCGAATCCACCACAAAGCTGCAGGAGTAGGGTTTTACACCGCAAGGTGACCCGAACCTCGATAAACCGCTGTGTCTTCTTTCCTTTTAGTTCATCAAACTAGGCCGTAGGATCAAAGAGTTGGCAGACTAGGGAGGTTGAGTCTTCACACGCACCCCAGAGTTCGAATCTATCCAGGGTTTGCGGAGCACGAAATCCGACATTTGGCGCACCAGGTAGGGGCGCGTTAGAGCCTCTCTTTCGCTGGTCGATTCGCCACTGCTCCGCCGCTCCCATAGCTGATGCTCGTCAAGCTCGTGCTGAGCGCCAGGCCGCCCTCACCGCCTGCGTCGCTCAGACAGCGCCGGCGGGCGACAGCTACCCTCGCTGTCCCCCGTCGCCAGTGGCGAACACCGCCATCGGCCCTGCGGGCCATCAGCTGCAGCCTTCATTGCTGCATCCTTCTATGCGGCGAGACGTGTGCACCGCCACCCCGTCGCTGACTCCAGGTGCTTCGTCTTCCCATGCTCCTCGCGGTCTGGCGAACGCGCAGGCTGCGCTGCTCATGGCACACGAGCTTCTGTGCTACCGCCCGGTCTATGACCTCTACGAGGACTAGCTGGACCGCATCGCCGAGCTCGTCAGCGCCGCCGGAGGGTCTCCTGCGCCATGTCGCTCACTGCATCACACGATGCGTGTCGCAGGTGACGTAGCTCACGGAGCACGTCCTCCACCTCCTAGGCTGGATGCCATCATCGAGCCAAGGTGGGAGGCCCCTCGGTGTGATCCGCAGCGCAGGGCGCCCGCGCGCGACAAGGCAAGCTGCCAGGTGGTGCAGCGGCCGCAAGAAGGTGCGCGTGCACTCCCAGCACCGCCACGTCAAGACCGCGCGCCGCCCGCGGTGGTGGCGCGTGAGCGCCAAGACCAGGCTCCACCTCTATAGTGGCCCCCCATGACCACAGCGGTATGCCACGTCGTCTGGCCAGGGAAGTTCATGTCAGGACCCCGATTCCAAGTCACATCGATCTAGCCGGTAACACCTCATATCACTTTGCGGCCTCACGCACGGTATTCCCACGGGTGTCACCTTACCATGGCCCGGGACCGTTTGCGCCTTTTGGCTCACGTATATGATAGTGTCGCTAGCATCCATATGACAGAGAACCCGGGCCGACATGGCTAGTCGTGAACCCAAAGCGGCACTAACCCATGGGGACAGGCATACATGAATCACATCGAACATGTCGGTCATCAACGTATGAATCCGGGCTGTAGCGCTGGGCTAACAGGACTCCGGTAACCCGGGCTGTAGCAGGCTAGGCAGGACTCCGGATATCACCGCGTGACATTTCCCCGAAGGGACAAACATAGGAACGAAGTGAAACACATGCCGACCGATCAAGTGTCCAAAGGTAGTCTTTGGGCTAGCAGGACTCCGGTGAACCGGGCTGTAGCGGACTACTATCGCTCAGGAAGCACTAGACTACATTTCCCCATATGAGAGGCTGCCAAGGATAAACAACTAGATCGTCGGATCCCACACATACCAAGCATTTCAAACATACACACAATATGATCAATATGTGTAAATACAACATGGCATCACAACATAACTCTACGACTCAAATATTTATTCATTAGGCTCCGAGGAGCGAGATATTACAAACATGGGTCTCATGACCCAACACTCAGAGCATACAAGTCAAAGCACAAGTGGAAGCTTAACATGTCTGAGTACAGACATCTACAAATGGAAAAGGCTGAGAAGCCTGACTATCTACCAGATCCTGCCGAGGGCACAAGATCGTAGCTGAGGTAACAAGCTAAATGTCGAAGTCCAAGCGGAACTACTAGCGAGACTGACGTCTCTCTACAAAACATAAAATAAGCAAACGTGAGTACAAACGTACTCAACAAGACTTACATCTGAACTGACTACGTATGCATCATTATCAACAAAGGAGGTGGTGGAGTTTGACTACCGCAAGCCAGCTTTGACTCGGTGGCTATCCTGAACTACGACCGCAAGTAACTCTTTTGAGGTGGCGCACACGAGTCCACATATTCACCATATCAATACACCACTATGGACCCGCTCCCATCTCCCTACGAGAACGCCATCCATAGCACTCACGCTTATCTTGCGCATTTTAGAGTTTGCACTTTCACTTGTCTATGAACTGTTATAGGCAACCCAGAAGTCCTTTACCGCGGACACCTCTATTCGAATAGATCATATTAACCCTGCAGGGGTGTACTTCTTCACACACGCTCTCACCACTTACCGCCGTTTACACGACATGTACTCGGCAACCTTCAAGCGGAAGCCCAGCGAGGGTGTCGGCCACGGCCTACCTAAACACTCAAGTCCCTAGTCCAGGTTTATCGCCTATTCGGGTTCCATCCGCAGGGAGTCCGGCCGAGGTTTCCACTAACGGCCCCGAACGATGTGTGCAGGGTTCCCGAGACACCAAACGGGCGAATCGGTACACCGGGCCACGGTGTATCTACCGCATCATAGCCCACCCCTAGGGTCAGCGCTACGCACAGCCTCCAACACATATCCTACAAACACCGAAACTAGTTGCAACTCCCGGACAGAGGACAAGGGTGGTTAAGAAGCCAGAGAGTCAATTAAGGATCCCAATGTGTGGTAGTAACTGTTTCATGGATCACGAACACAGAACTCAGTTCCCGAGGACGGCTTCAATGAGACAACCCACCATGTACTCCTACATGGCCTCTCACCGCTACCTTTACCAAATCGTGTTCACACACTTTGCTCACACACAGTAGGACATGTTCACACACCTCCGATTCATCCCCGATGAATTAGACCTGACTCAACTCTAAGCAGTAGTAGGCATGACAAACAAGCATGAATGAGTAGGCACAACAGGGCTCAAACAACTCCTACTCATGCTAGTGGGTTTCATCTAATTACTTTGGAATGACAGGTCATGCAGAGGATAAAGGGGTTCAGCTACCGCAACAAGTAACAGATGAATCGTTGTTGTCCTAATGCAGTAAAAGAGAGCAGGAGTGATAGAGTGGGATTGTATCGGAATGAACAAGGGGGTTTTGCTTGCCTGGCACTTTGAAGATATTATAGTTCTTCATCGGTGTCATCGAACTCATCGTCGATCGACGTGCTCTCGAGAGGGACAAATACGGGCAAACAAGGAAGAACACAATCAATGCAGTGTACAATATGATGCATGATCATGACATGTCAGAATGCTGTGATTTGAGCTAATGCAACTAGCAACATGTTAAATGGAGTTGGTTGAACCCTAGGTTCAAATTCAAACTTCATATGTGAGAGTTTAAAAGCCATTTATATGATTTGTGCTAAACAGCAGCTATAAGTTGTTCTTACATGCATGAACATAGTACAGATGGATAGATTGGATTTTTCGTATCATTTTTCATATATAATTTATCTAATTTGGAGTTACGGTTGAATTTCTATGAATTTTAGAAGTTTGGCGTATTTTCTGAAATTTCCTGATTAAGATTAAATCCAGAAAATACTTTATTGCGTCAGCATTGCATCATGCTGACCTCAGCAGGTCAACAGACCCGGTCCAGGTCAAACCTGACGCGTGGGTCCTGCATGTCAGTGACTAACTAAACTAACCTAGTTTAATTAGCACTAACCTAGGTTAAGCTAATTTAGTTTAAACCTAAACTAGATTAGTTAGCCGGGCAGGGCCCGCATGTCATGGACCCAGGGGAGGTCAAACTTGTTGGGGAACGTTGCAGAAAATTAAAATTTTCCTACGGTTTCACCAAGATCTATCTATGAGTTCATCTAAGCAACGAGTCAAGAGAGAGAGTTTGCATCTACATACCACTTGTAGATCGAGTACGGAAGCGTTCGAGGGAGTGGTGATGATGGAGTCGTTCCCAACGTGATTCCGAACACCGATGATCAAGCGCTGAAAGGACAGCACCTCCAAGTTCAACACACGTACGGGACGATGGCGTCTCCTCCGTCTTGATCCAGCAAGGATGAAGGAGAGGTTGAGGAAGACAACTCCAATGGCAGCACGATGGCGTGGTGCAGTTGGTACAGCAGTTCTCCGACAGGGCTTCGCCAAGCTCGCACGGAGAAAGAGAGGTGTTGGGGAGGGGAGGGGCTTGGTGGCAGCGACTGGAGGATTCTGTCAATGACCGCCTCATCAGGGAGGTTAATATTCAACTGGGTCATACGGTTGTGCAACCCAGACATCTTGAGAATGTGCTCACTGACAGAACTATTTTCCTCCATCTTACAACTATAGAACTTGTCGGAGATGTCATATCTCTCGACCCGGGCGTGAGCTTGGAAAACCTGTTTCAGCTCCTCGAACATCTCATATGCTGCGTGATGCTCAAAACGCTTTTGGAGCCCCAGTTCTAAGGTGTAAAGCATGCCGCACTGAACGAGGGAGTAATCATCGAGACGAGACTGCCAAGCATTCATAATGTCTTGGTTCTGCAGGACGGGGCGTCACCTAGCGGTCCTTCTAGGACATATTGTTTCTGGCAGCTATGAGGATGATCCTCAAGTTCGGACCCATCCGTATAGTTGCTGCCGTCATCTTTCAGTTTGGTTTTCTCTAGGAGCGTTGAAGTTCAAGTTGACATGAGCGTTGGCCATTTGATCTACAAGACATATTATGCAAAAGTTTTAGACTAAGTTCATGATAATTAAGTTCATATAATCAATTTATTAAAATGAACTCCCACCAGATTAGACATCCTCTAGTCATCTAAGTGATACGATCCGAGTCGACTAGGCGTGTCCGATCATCACGTGAGACGGACTAGTCATCGTCCGTGAACATTCTCATGTTGATCGTACCTTCTATCGACTCGTGTTCGACCTTTCGGTCTCCATGTTCCGAGGCCATGTGCGTACATGCTAGGCTCGTCAAGTTAACCCTAAGTGTTTTGCGTGTGTAAATCTGTCTTACACCCGTTGTATGTGAACGTAAGAATCCATCACACCCGATCATCACGTGGTGCTTAGAAGCGACGAACTTTAGCAACGGTGCACAGTTAGGGGAGAACACTTCTTGAAATTGTTGTAAGGGATCATCTTATTTACTACCGTCGTTCTAAGTAAACAAGATGTATAAACATAATAAACATCACATGCAATTATATAGTAGTGACATGATATGGCCAATATCATAAAACTCCATTGATCTCCATCTTCGGGGCTCCATGATCATCTTGTCACCGGCATGGCACCATGATCTCCATCATCATGATCTCCATCATCGTGCCTCCATGAAGTTGTCACGCCAACGACTACTTCTACTACTATGGCTAAACGTGTTTTAGCAATAAAGTAAAGTAAGTTACATGGCTTTCTTCAATGACACACAGGTCATACAAAAATAAAGACAACTCCTATGGCTCCTGCCGGTTGTCATACTTATCGACATGCAAGTCGTGATTCCTATTACAAGAACATGATCTCATACATCACAATATGTCATTCATCATTCATCACAACTTGGCCATATCACATCACATGTCAATTGCTGCAAAAACAAGTTAGACGTCCTCTAATTGTTGTTGCATCTTTTACGTGGCTGCAATTGGGTTCTAGCAAGAACGTTTTCTTACCTACGAATAACCACAACGTGATCTTGTCAACTTCTATTTACCCTTCATAAGGACCCTTTTCATCGAATCCGCTCCAACTAAAGTGGGAGAGCAGACACCCGCCAGCCACCTTATGCAACTAGTGCATGTTAGTCGGTGGAACCGGTCTCACGAAGCGCGTGTAAGGTTGGTCCGGCCGCTTCATCCCACAATACCGCGGAAGCAAGATAAGACTAGTAGCGGCAAGTAAGTTGACAAGATCCACGCCCACAACTAAATTGTGTTCTACTCGTGCAAAGAGAACTACGCATAGACCTAGCTCATGATGCCACTGTTGGGGAACGTTGCAGAAAATTAAAATTTTCCTACGGTTTCACCAAGATCTATCTATGAGTTCATCTAAGCAACGAGTCAAGAGAGAGGGTTTGCATCTACATACCACTTGTAGATCGAGTACGGAAGCGTTCGAGGGAGTGGTGATGATGGAGTCGTTCCCAATGTGATTCCGATCACCGATGACCAAGCGCTGAAAGGACAGCACCTCCGCGTTCAACACACCTACGGGACGATGGCGTCTCCTCCGTCTTGATCCAGCAAGGATGAAGGAGAGGTTGAGGAAGACAACTCCAATGGCAGCACGACGGCGTGGTGCAGTTGGTACAGCAGTTCTCCGATAGGGCTTCGCCAAGCTCGCACGGAGAAAGAGAGGTGTTGGGGAGGGGAGGGGCTGCGCCTTCAATTGTGTATGCAGCCCTCCCCTCACCCCTCTATTTATAGGAGGAGAGGGAAAGGGGGGCCGGCCATCTAGGGGAAACCCTAGATGGGGGCGGCGGCCAAAGGGGAGGAGGAGAGGGGTGGCTTGCCCCCCAAGCTAGGGGGGCGCCCCCTTTGCCCCTTTAGGGTTTCCCGTCACCAAGCCCTAGCCGCATGGGCCTAGGTGGGGAGGCGCGCCCAGCCCACCAGGGGCTGGCTCCCTCCCACACAGCCCATGTGGCCCCCGGAGGGGTGGCCCCTCCGTGGACCTCCGGAACCCTCCCGTGGCCCGGTACATTACAGTATACCCCAAACTTTCCGGAGTCCGTTTAACCACTTTCCATATATAAATCTTTACCTCCGGACCATTCTGGAACTCCTCGTGACGTCCGGGATCTCATCCGGGACTCCGAACAACATTCGGTAATCACATACTTGTCTTCCTAATAACCCTAGTGTCACCGAACCTTAAGTGTGTAGACCCTACGGGTTCGGGAGACATGCAGACATGACCGAGACGACCTCAGGTCAATAACCAACAGCGGGATCTGGATACCCATGTTGGCTCCCACATGTTCCTCGATGTTGTCATCGGATGAACCACGATGTCAAGGGTTCAAGCAACCCCGTATTCTATTCCCTTTATCAGACGGTATGTTACTTGCCCGAGACTCGATCGTCGGTATCCCAATACCTCGTTCAGTCTCGTTACCGGCAAGTCACTTTACTCGTACCGTAATGCATGATCCCGTGACCAGACACTTGGTCACTTTGAGCTCATTATGATGATGCACTACCGAGTGGGCCCAGTGATACCTCTCCGTAACACGGAGTGACAAATCCCAGTCTTGATCCGTGTCAACCCAACAGATACTTTCGGAGGTACCTGTAATGCACCTTTATAGTCACCCAGTTACGTTGTGACGTTTGGTACACCCAAAGCACTCCTACGGTATCCGGGAGTTACACGATCTCATGGTCTAAGGAA
Organism: Aegilops longissima; assembly: GCA_021605205.1. Lineage (NCBI taxonomy): Eukaryota > Viridiplantae > Streptophyta > Magnoliopsida > Poales > Poaceae > Aegilops > Aegilops longissima. The sequence goes on along the minus strand of CM038679.1, from coordinate 216,854,194 downwards.
GAGATACTTGACATTTGAAAAGCTCTAGCAAAACGAACTACACGATCTTGTGCTATGCTTAGGATTGGGTCTTGTCCATCACGTCATTCTCCTAATGACGTGATCCCGTTGTCAATGACATCTGATTTCTATAGTCAGGAAACCATGACTATCTGTTGACCAACGAGCTAGTCAACTAGAGGCGTAGTCTATGTATTCACACGTGTATTACGATTTCCGGATAATACAGTTATAGCATGAATAAAAGACAATTATCATGAACAAGGAAATATAATAATAATGCTTTTATTATTGCCTCTAGGGCATATTTCCAACAAAACTTTGGTCAATCCCGGGTCAAACTCACCAGAGTTGACCGCGGCTCGTCGCCGGCGATGCCAGAGACGGCGGAGGGCGTCGGAAACGCACCTCCGGCGACCAAATCGATGGCTGAGAGGTTCTACGCGATGCTAGAGCTCGTCCGCGTCTTGTGGTGCACGCAGCAGCAGCTCAGGTGACCTAAATCAACGGCGGTGGCAACTTGCACGGCGGCCGGAGTTCGGGCGCGAACGGTGTCGACGCTACGGTGCACTAGAGGAGAAGCAGAAGAGTGCTACGTGCTCCTGGGAGTGTTCTGAGCGTGCTGATGGGCTCGGATGCGAGCCACAGCAGCTGTGGTCGCGGCGGCGCCATGGCCGGCGGCGAGGAGCGCTCAGCAAGGTGGTTAGAGCGGTTAGGGAAGGCAAACGAGCACGGGTTAGGGGGGGAAAAGGACCGTGGCCTCACAGCGGTTGCAGGGGTCGTTGAAGCGGCCTCGGGGAAGGCTTGACGGCGTCGAAATCCCGGCGACGATCTCCTGTGGCCGAGGAAGAAGATGAGGTCGAGGACGACGCGTCGGGGCTCTTCCGGTCGCGTGAGCCGACGAAGAGGACGAGGGAGGCACTGCGGAGCTCGGGAGCATGTTGGAGGGACGAGGGAGGGCCGTTGGCCGTGGCAACAACGAGCGGTAGCGACGGTGGCGTTCGGGAGAGAGGAACAGAGGAGGGGGAGGAGCATAGGTAGAGTGAGAGAGGTCGAGCGGTTCAGGACGGCACCGAGGAGGGGATTCGCGGCGTCGCTGTCCTCTGTCCTGGCAGCAGCAGCAGCCTGGTGGCGCGGGAGGGCCAGGCATGCGTCGTTGTCCTGCCTCGCCCTCTTGGCAGAGGTGGGAGATGACTGCACAGCCAGTGGGCTGCCCAGCCAGGGTTTGGCCAGGTAAGTGGGCTGCTGTAAACTCCTCTCTTTTATTTCCATTTTATTTTTCTCGTAATTGTGTTTGGCTTTAATAAAAATGCTGTGGCATTTCAAAAATCAAGAAACTGGTCAATGTCACTGTTTGGAATATTTCCAACAACAAACATTTCAGTTTGTGATTATTTGAGCATTTAAAATATTATTTAGCAATTAAATGCCCAAACGCAAATACCATATGATTTAATTCAAAAATCCAGAATGGCCTAGAAAAATGTGCACCATTTTAGAGAGAGGTTCTAGACCAACCCAAAATGATGAACTTTCTGAAGGGCATTTTGGGTTCATTGAGAATATTTTTATTTGAACCTAGTTGATTTGATCTGATGCTAGGGTTTGAGCAATCCCCATTTCAAAATTCCTTTGAAAACAAACATGATGCATGGATGCAGATGCCACTATTTACAACCAATTCTGGGGCTGTGAGAACTCACCCCCACTAAACAAGAATCTCACCCCGAGATTCAAGACGTGAGGTAAGAGGAAAAGGAAAGCCACAAAACTATCACAATCTTCATGATCCATTTGCCCTTCTTGAAGATGTTGATTCATTCCATCATCTTGGTCTTGACGTCTTTGCTTTCGAGATCTTCACTCGACACAACAACAGAAAGAAGGGGGAAACCCTACAGGATTTAATCTTCTTGAAGATCGAGCAACTCAAGATCAGTTCATGGAGTGAGACGTAAGAACAACTCTTGAGTTGAGACACCAAACACACATTAGGAATGATGGTAAAGAAATGGATGACGAAGGTTCAAATTGGTAGGCAACCATTCCACGCTTAAGTAAGATGGTGCATGGTTTCAAGGTAACAAGGAGATGATTGCCATGATTCCATAAGGAACACCTTAGGAAAGGTGACTCGAAGAACTACTCCCTTAAGTGGCAAAAAGAATTACTTTTGATCCATAGATCATTGACACTCTTCGTACCAGCTTAAGGCAATTTACAATTGATCGTTGAAAGAGTTCGAAGGAATGGCATACCCGGACTAGGATGGATGATGTGGACTACCTTGTTGAAGACAACGCAATGGATGATTTGCTTATCATCGAAAATGGAAGGGACCCATGGTTGGACCACCTCTGAAGATGATCCTGAACAACAATTGCTGAGAAGGGCAATCCAAAGGAATTTGACACAAGGCGGTGCAATCTGGGAACAAAATGCAAATGTCGGAAATATTCCAACCATCATATCTGCCTGAGATTCAGATCTGTTAGAAACAGGATACTTCAGACTCACATGTCTGAAAAGAAAAGTTGCAACACAAATCGACGAGATGGAGTGGCGAGATTCTCGGGGAATGAACCACGATAGCAAGCTCCAAAACATGAGCTGGTTCTGCTACATACAAGTGAACACGCTGTCTCTGACAGGCATGACCACATGGTAGTCTTATGATAAAACACTACCAAGTTCAGGTGGGGAACCATCTTCGAGGATATTGGAATCTTGTGCATGAACTAGTATTCGCACAGCAACTCCTTTTCCTAGAACAAACCAATCAGTGGCTTGGTTGCTAGGAACACATATGGAGTGGAGGCGGCCAACCTATCAAACCATAGGGCACTTCGCACGTGCATGACTAACTTGGGATGATTCCAGAGGAAACAAAACAAACCTTTCTCAAATTCATGGCGGCAACTTACACCTAAAGCACATAAATTCGAGGAAGTCACTTCTTCCATCCAAGCATAGGCTTCATGAGCGGGACACGAAGGCATTGCTTACAAAGTTTTCAACACTAGGTTGATGTTCAACATGAATCATGGGGGAGACAAAATGATGCTGATTGGCTCAACAACAACTCATCGGAATTTCCATATCACTGGACTTCCACCATCATATGAACATGGTGATAGTATTGGTCAGACCAAAAGATGTAATGGTGTATGCTCGAGGGATCAACCACGAGTAAGACAACATTACGAGCATCGTTGGTACTGATTTGATTTGATGATAGCCCACACTCAAATCAAAGGATTGATAAGACAATAGGTCCAGCAACTGATCACAGGGACCAATCGATGAAGATATCATCTTTCTTCAACACACACTGCACAAGAATATCCCTTTGGAACGAACTAAGTTAGGCAAGCTTTTATCTTCCAACTCTCCAAGTTGTTGTCTAGCTTAACCAACTAGCTGAGGGATATCCAACACAGATTCCTGGAGAAAGGGTGGTTCACAAGAAACCAACTTGATCATGAGCTCAACATAACAGTCAGGAAACAACCCGGTAACACTTCCAAGAAGATATCTGGAAAGTCACGAACCACCGTTATGTTACTAAGCTCGAGAACAATCTTGCTTTTCAGGGCAAGACGATATGAACAATAAGAAAGGGATTGAATAATCCAAACTCATTGATCGAGGAGTGCACCGGAAATAAGGACTAGGTAGCACGATTAATCTTAGGATGATGATTCAGTAACCAACACGCTAAGAATGAGAATATTGTCCATTAGCTACCAAACAACGAGGTTGCTAGGAGTATCGATTTCACACATCACCGTTCACTTGTCGGCATTCTGTTACAACAACACGGGACCGAGGAATGAACGATGATGGCGAGAGTATCACTGCATCAAGAATTCATAAGAGGTGGTGCGATTCTCATGACACTCTTGACATAAAGATGGTAACACTCCAAGGTAGAACAGAACAAAAGCTGGATTGGCATTTTAATCTGTTTAATACAACTGCTTGACCCAATCCTAGATATGGACGAGGTACTGGAGTTTGTTTCTCCTAGTCATTCCGGATAGAATGGCTTGACGGACCACAAGAGTAAAAGGGCATCGATGAACACAAATGCACACATACTCTTGGTTATCAACTGATGGAGGAGGGTCGGAATACAACTAAAGAGAACAACCCAAAGGAACGTATAATTTTCTGAGTTATGGATGCACAGATTAGTATGTCGAGCAAAGATCAACATTTCTTCCGGATAATCCATGCAGAGAAGGTAGAACTAGCAGAGTCACAATATAGAATGGAGTACTCCTCAAGAGCACCCTGGTTGTGATCTGTTGGCTCAAAAGAACTTCTGCCATAAGCAGTTCATGGTATTTGGAAGGAGGAAATACCACGGACCTCGAGGACTATTGCAAGGTTACTAATATCCTAAAGAAGCTAGCAATTACTATCAACATGAAGTAAGTAGGGTGAATCTCGGGTTCAAGAACCCAGGAATAGAATACCTACTACTAAATGGCATCACAGGATGCTTTCGAAAATGATGGCCAGAATCATCACACGGTGAACACAAAACGTTGCTAGATTACTAGGTGACTCCCTAAAACACCTAGGGTCATAATAATAGTTCCAACATATATGTCAAGGCAATAAATTACCTCAACGCACCGGTTAGTGTGCTTATTCTGACCAAAGGGATATCAAAATGAGAGGAAGGAATTTTGCAAATGCTTCATATTGTTTTAGAAACCTGGGATGACTCGGACAGCATAACGGCTGTAAATTCTCAAAAAGATTTGAGACATCATGCAAAATGGTGGCATAGCCACTCAACAACATCATATCAAGGTTCCGAAATCAATAGTTAATATATGGAAGTAGTAGAAACTGAACTAGGGCTTAAAACCAACAATCTTAAAGGTCTATGGATTAGTAACACGTCATCCTGATAGATAGATGAGAAGCCTAGTTCTTATTCCCCGTAGAAGAGAAGAGGATGACTCAGATCAGAAGGCCATGAGGTATAAGGAGTAAAAAGAGCCTTACGTTCCCTTCCAAAATCAATTCCCTTACATAACTAAAGCATTTCTAGACACAACTACGACCAGTTTGGCTTGGTAATCCTACAGGCAGTCAGGCTCTAATACCAACGCTGTCAGGACCCCGATTCCAAGTCACATCGATCTAGCCGGTAACACCTGATATCACTTTGCGGCCTCACGCCTTTGTATTCCCACGGTGTCGCCTTACCATGGCCGGGACCGTTTGCGCCTTTTGGCTCACGATATGATAGTGTCGCTAGCATCCATATGACAGAGAACCCGGCCGACATGGCTAGTCGTGAATCCAAAGCGGCACTAACCCATGGGGACAGCATACATGAATCACATCGAACATGTCGGTCATCAACGTATGAATCCGGGCTGTAGCTGGGCTAACAGGACTCCGGTAACCCGGCTGTAGCAGCTAGGCAGGACTCGGATATCACCGCGTGACATTTCCCGAAGGGATGACATAGGAACGAAGTGAAACACATGCGGCCAGATCAAGTGTCCAAAGCAGTAGTCTTTGGGCTAGCAGGACTTGGTGAACCGGCAGTAGCGGACTACTATCGCTCAGAAGCACTAGACTACATTTTCCCATATGAGAGGCTACCAAGGATAAACAACTAGATTGTCGGATCCCACACATACCAAGCATTTCAAACACACACACACAATATGCTCAATATGTGTAAATACAACATGGCATCACAACATAAATTTACGACTCAAATATTTATTCATTAGGCTCCGAGGAGCGAGATATTACAAACATGGGTCTCATGACCCAACACTCAGAGCATACAAGTCAAAGCACAAGCGGAAGCTTAACATGTCTGAGTACAGACATCTACAAATGGAAAAGGCTGAGAAGCCTAACTATCTACCAGATCCTGCCGAGGGCACAAGATCGTAGCTGAGGTAACAAGCTAAACGTCGAAGTCCAAGCGGAAGTACTAGCGAGACTGACGTCTCTCTGCAAAACATAAAATAAGCAAACATGAGTACAAACGTACTCAGCAAGACTTACATCAGAACTAACTACATATGCATCATTATCAACAAAGGGGGTGGTGGAGTTTGACCGCGCAAGCCAGCTTTGACTCGGTGGCTATCCCGAACTACGATTGCAAGTAACTCTTTTGAGGTGGCGCACGAGTCCACATATTCACCATATCAATACACCACTATGGACCCGCTCCGTCTCCCTACGAGAACGCCATCCATAGCACTCACGCTTATCTTGCGCATTTTAGAGTATCCACTTTCACTTGTCTATGAACTATTATAGGCAATCCAGAAGTCCTTTACCGCGGACACCGCTATTGAATAGATCATATTAACCTGCTGGGTGTACTTCTTCACACACGCTCACCACTTACCGTTTACACGACATGTACTCGGCAACCTTCAAGCGGAAGCCCAGCGAGGGTGTCGGCCACGGCCTACCTAAACACTCAAGTCCCTAGTCCAGGTTTATCGCCTATTCGGGTTCCATCCGCAGGGAGTCCGGCCGAGGTTTCCACTAACGGCCCCGAATGATGTGTGCAGGGTTCCCGAGACACCAAACGGGCGAATCGGTACACCGGGCCATGGTTTATCTACCGCATCATAGCCCACCCCTAGGGTCAGCGCTACGCACGACCTCCAACACATATCCTACAAACACCAGAAATTAGTTGCAACTCCTGGACAGAGGACAAGGGTGGTTAAGAAGCCGAGAGAGTCAACTAAGGATCCCAATGTGTGGTAGTAACTGTTTCATGGATCACAAACACAGAACTCAGTTCCTGAGGACGGCTTCAATGAGACAACCCACCATGTACTCCTACACGGCCTCTCACCGCTACCTTTACCAAATCGTGTTCACACACTTTGCTCACACACAGTAGGACATGTTCACACACCTCCGATTCATCCCCGATGAATCAGACCTGACTCAACTCTAAGCAGTAGCAGGCATGACAAACAAGCATGAATGAGTAGGCACAACAGGGTTCAAACAACTCCTACTCATGCTAGTGGGTTTCATCTAATTCTTGTGGAATGACAGGTCATGCGAGAGGATAAAGGGTTCAGCTACCGCAGCAAGTAACAGATGAATCGTTGTTGTCCTAATGCAGTAAAAGAGAGCAGGAGCGGGAGAGTGGGATTGTATCGGAATGAACAAGGGGGTTTTGCTTGCCTGGCACTTTGAAGATATTATAGTTCTTCATCGGTGTCATCGAACTCATCGTCGGTACGTCGTCTACTGAGAGGGGACAAATACCGGCAAACAAGGAAGAACACAATCAACGCAGTGCACAATATGATGCATGATCATGACATGTCAGAATTCTGTGATTTGAGCTAATGCAACTAGCAACATGTTAAATGGAGTTGGTTTGAACCCTAGGTTCAAATTCAAACTTCATATGTGAGAGTTTAAATGCCATTTATATGATTTGTGCTAAACAGCAGCTATAAGTTGTTCTAACATGCATGAAAATAGTACAGATGGATAGATTGGATTTTTCTGATCATTTTTCATATATAATTTATCTAATTTGGAGTTACGGTTGAATTTCTATGAATTTTAGAAGTTTGGGGTATTTTTCTGAAATTTCCTGATTAAGATTAAATCCAGAAAATACTTTATTGCGTCAGCATTGCGTCATGCTGACCTCAGCATGTCAACAGACCCGGTCCAGGTCAAACCTGACGCGTGGGTCTTGCATGTCAGTGACTAACTAAACTAACCTAGTTTAATTAGCACTAACCTAGGTTAAGCTAATTTAGTTTAAACCTAAACTAGATTAGTTAGCCGCGCAGGGCCTGCATGTCATGGACCCAGAGGAGGTCAAACTGTGGTCAACCCCAGGTCAAACTCACCAGAGTTGACCACGGCTCGTCGCCGGCGATGCCAGAGACGGCGGAGGGCGTCGGAAACGCACCTCCGGCGACCAAATCGATGGCTGAGAGGTTCTACGCGATGCTGGAGCTCGTCGCGTCTTGTGGTGCACGCAGGCGAGCTCGGTGACCTAAATCGGCAATGGCGGCAACTTGCACGGCGGCGGAGTTCGGGCACGAGCGGTGTCGGCCTTCGGTGCACTAGAGGAGAAGCGAAGAGTGCTACGTGCTCAGGAGTGTTTCGAAGCGTCTTGATGGGCTCGGATGCGAGCCACAGCAGCCGTGGTCGCGGCGGCGCCATGGCCGGCGGCGAGGAGCGCTCGGCAAGGTGGTTAGAGCGGTTAGGGAAGGCAAACGAGCACGGGTTAGGGGGGAAAGGACCGTGGCCTCACAGCGGTTGCAGGGTTCGTTGAAGCGGCCTCGGGGAAGGCTTGACGGCGTCGGAATCCCGGCTGCGATCTCCTGTGGCCGAGGAAGAAGATGAGGTCGAGAACGACGCGTCGGGGCTCTTCCGGTCGCGTGAGCCGACGGAGAGGACAAGGGAGGGCCGGTGGCCGTGGCAACAACGAGCGGCGACGACGGTGGCGCTCGGGAGAGAGGAACAGAGGAGGGGAGGGAGCACAGGGAGAGTGAGAGGGGTCGAGCGGTTCGGGACGGCACGGAGGAGGGGATTCGCGGCGTCGCGCTGTCCTCGGACGCAGAGCGAGCAGCCTGGTGGCGTGGCGCTGGCTGCGCCTGCCGTCGTTATCCTGCCTCGCCCTCTTGGCAGAGGTGGGAGACGACTGCACAGCCAGTGGGCTGCCCAGCCAGGGTTGGCCTGTAAGTGGGCTGCCAGGTAAACTCCCTCTCTTTTTATTTCCATTTTCTATTTTCTGTAATTGTGTTTGGCTTTAATAAAAATGCCAGGGCATTTCCAAAAATCAAGAAAATGGTCAATGTCACTGTTTGGAATATTTCCAACAACAAACATTTCAGTTTGTGATTATTTGAGCATTTGAAATATTATTTAGCAATTAAATGCCCAAACGCAAATACCATATGATTTAATTCAAAAATCCAGAATGACCTAAAAATGTGCACCATTTTAGAGAGAGGTTCTAGACCAACCCAAAATGATGAACTTTTCTGAAGGGCATTTTGGGTTCATTGAGAATATTTTTATTTGAACCTAGTTGATTTGATCTGATGCTAGGGTTTGAGCAATACCCATTTCAAAATTCCTTTGAAAACAAACATGATGCATGGATGCAGATGCCACTATTTACAACCAATTATGGGGCTGTGACAGTTCAAGCCCGACCTGCCTCCACACTACAGCGGCACCCCTGACCCTGCCGAGTTCTTGCAGCTATACGAGCTAAGCATCGAGGCGACCAACGGTGACGAGAGGGATATGTCGAACTGGTTTCCCATGGCCCTGAAGGACGGTGCACGCTCGTGGTTCTTGAACCTCCCCCGAGGATCGATCTCCTCCTAGGACGAGATGCGAGAGCGATTCTTCGAGAATTTCCAGGGCACTCGCGAGCGTCTACCAGCTGCGGGTGACCTGCGGCGCATCAAGCAGGAGCCAGGAGAGACATTGCAGAAGTGCATCCAGTGCTTCAACAGTGTTCGCCTCAAGATCCCCAAGGTGTCAGATGAAGCCATCATCTCGGCCTTCACTGTTGGCGTCCACGACGTCAAGATGAAGGAGGAGCTCGTCATACACGAGGACCTGTGCATGGCTCTAGAGATGTTCAACATGGAAACCAAGCGTTCGAGAGATGAGGAAGGTCGCCTCTCCCTTCTGGAGCTACCAGAGGCTGACCCAGAAGACAAGAAGGCCAAGGCCAAGGATTTGAAGCGCAAGGGGCCAGATGTGCTTGCGACCGAACTTGAGATGAAGCACGCCCGTGACCACCCATAGTCATCAAAGGGCAGCCGCCCGTTCTATGTCTTCCACAACATGCAGAGCCACAACACCAATGACTGCCAGGATCTCAGGGCCATCCGCGTCGAGTGCCTCAGTTGTCGCCCCGAGTGCAACGATTGAGGCTGCGGCCGCGGAGGAGGTCGAGGAGGAGGACACTAGGACGGCCGCGACCTCTGCCAGGAATGGCGCGATGTAACTCCCCGGACACACCCGCCGGTGGTCGTTACTCCTAGCAGGATCTAGACTGGCCCCACAGATCTATACTAGTCTTTTCTGTGCACTTTGTCATCACTCGTGCGCACCCGGGAGCAACTTCTAGGTCGGCCATCCATCCTGAAAATACTCCGAGCTGAGGACGCTTAACTTTGGACATCTGTCTGAATGGGCTCCCGGAAAAGAAGGAGTTCCTTATTGATATGAGCAGTCTATCATCCCTATTAAGGCAGGCTATCACATCCACCCCCCCACTCAGACGAATCGACATCCTCGTCAGGCCACATGAACTTTCCTTCTTGGCACATACGTCTGTGCATCCAGTCCGGTACATGTGCATGTCGTGTGCCATGACGGGTCACAAGCGTCATGAACAACATGACCGTGCACCTATCCTCAAACATCTGTGTAACCGTGAGGGTCGGCTCTGATCCCAACTTGTAACACCCCTGACACACCCGCCGGTGGTCGGTACTCCTGGCAGGATCTAGACTGGCCCCACAGATCAATACTAGTCTTCTCTGTGCAGTTTGTCCTCAATCGCACGCACCCGGGAGAAACTTCTCGGTTGGTCACCATCCTGAAACTACTCCAAGCTGAGCACGCTTAACTTTGGAGTTCTTTCCGAATGGGCTCTTGGGAAAGAAGGAATTCCTTATTGATATGAGTAGTCTATCATCCATATTAAGCCAGGCTATCACACGCGACCAGCCTCGTGAAGACCGTTGGCAAGGCCAGCCTCGCGAGGACCGCCCTCAGGGCAACGTTGGCCTTCCTCCACTGCCGCCACCATCAAGAAGGAATGATGAACACCACTAGGATAAGGGGGCTGGGGGCTTCCAAGGGCCTCGTGCCATCGCTTGCATTCTAGGCGACGCTCAGGCCCCCGCCTCCCATCGCATCTTCAAGCAGTTCGCTCGCGATGTGAACGCGGCCCTTCCCAGGCTTGACGCAATGCGTCCACTCAGGTAGTCCAAGTACGCCATGACCTTCGACTCTTCCGACCTGTGGACACTACCAGCGCCCTCCCGATGCTCTGCTAGCCCATCATCAGCAACGTCCTCGTCACCAAGACACTCATCGATGGCGGCACGGGGCTCAAGTTCTCTCTGTCGAGATGTTCGACAGGCTCCAGATGCCGTACAACCAACTTCAGCCTACCAAGCCCTTCTCAGGAGTGACCGATGGCTCCACCACCCCGATAGGGCAAATCTGACTCCCTGCCACCTTCGGCAAGCGCGACAACTACCGCACTGAGCTCATCGACTTTGACGTTGCCCACATTTGCCTCCCGTATAGCACCATCCTCGGGTACCCGGCCTGGCCAAGTTTATGGCTGTGACCCACCATGGCTATAGAAGACCCCATATGAACCACATAGTAGACATATACTATTCGTTGCTGCCTCGATAAGAGACCCATGGGCATTTTAAAACCCAAGTTTGAACGATAAAGTAGCAGGTAATAATAACTGATGTATAACGTAAGAAAACACAAAAGACTGCGACCTCTCTTAGGAACTGTAGTCCTCGTGTTCATCTCGCTCGATCGGTGATGGTAATGCAGTTGGCGTGGTTGCCGGCAACGGGGAAGATGATCTGAGGCGGCGAAAGAAAGTCTACAAGGGGAATCTCTGCTGCAGTGAACACTTCTGTCGATGGTGCACCTCAGGTGGGGTGGATGACGACACAGCAGGAGCAGGACATAACACACTGAGTTTTCTTTGACGCCTGTCTGAAAATGATGTAAATCTGTAAGGGCTCCTTAGAATTGGAGGATTCTATAAATGCATGGACAGGAAAAACACAGGAATAGGATAGGAATGCACGTGCAAAATAGATCATTTGGAAACAAAGGATTTCTGTTAACCTGGGTGTTTGGTTCACATGAATTGGAAGAACACGGGAATGGAGATACATTGTCAAATTAAATTCAAACCACATGAAAATGAAAAGAAATCTTATTATGCCAATAATGCAATTAGTCATGTTCTTCATGCATATTAAGTTGAAAAGGACGTCGAAGTGGATATTAAAATTCCTGCATTTTTCTTTGAAAGAGACACCAAAGGAAAAAATCCTCCAGTTTTGCTTTGCTCCACTCCTTCTAACCAAATGCATGAATAGTAGTACCATAGTAGTTCGATAGCAAAGGATCCCTGAGGGATTGACATGAATGCAGAGTGACAAAGTAATGCAACAAGTGTACAACCTCTTTGGCATAGCCTTGTCGACCTCAGCATCATTGGGTTAGACGTGGAGGATGGTGATGCTGGTGTGACTGTCGGAGGCAGGGTAGAAGATTTGAGGCCTCTGGAAATGGCACCGAGGGTACTGCTCCATTGTGATGGATGATTCCGTTGTTGGAGCAGCTCCGATGAGGTGTACGGTGGCGAGGCTGAAGTAGGACAAGACAAACAACGTTAATCTGAAGTGGGACTCTAATATCATCTACAATATATGATGTAAAATACATCAACAAAAAGTGCTAGATGTAAAAGGCATAAGCCGTGGCACGGACGCTCCGACAGATGCTGTAAATACTGTTCACTCTGAACTTAACTGAAGAAACTGAACTTTACTGTCGAAATTGAATTTTGTTGTCGAAACTGATTGAACTAGTAGCAGAGCATTGCAATAGATGTTTAGGGCATTCAAGCACTAGTAGTAGAGAAGCAGTGATCTAAATCAGCAGGCGCTCTAGTAGGGAACGCACTAGCAAAGAGCAAGTCGTGCAGCAGCACCGCGAGCGAGTGCTAAAGCAGCAACTCCTATAGCTGTCAGAGGTCATGTAGCAGCAGTTCGAGCGAGAGCAAGAGCAGAGCAGCAGCACGAACAAGAGCAAGAGCAGATCAGCGACGCGGTCGACAACAATAGAAAAGAAGAGCAGCAGCATGAAGAAAATCAAGAGCAGTGCAGTAGCACGACCGACAGCAAGAAAAGATCGGCAGCGCGAGCGAGAGCAGGAGTATCTGTAGCTAGTGCTAGTGTGGAAGTCGCCGCTGAGGAAGCAACGACATGGGCAAGATACGCCGTGGATGAAGTGGCCAGCGACGGTGCCGTCGATGGAGACCCTTCATGGCTGCTCTGTATCGAGCACCAGCATCCCCGTGAGATCAAATATTAGATAAAATGTAGCGGTGAGTACAGAACCTCCTTGGTGGCGCTGAGTGGGCCTCAGCTTCATCGGAGGAATTGGTGAGGCTGTTGCGGTTCCGGTAGGGCAGGTCAAGACGTTGCTGTGGGGATGTAGGTGGCGCGATAGATGAGCCAAACGTCGGGGCAGCTCCTAGGAGGTAGAGGACGGGGCGGCTGATCCGGCGAGACGACGAGATCGACGACCGATCCTCATCCGGTGCGGTGGATGAGGGAAGGCGATTTGTTGCGGTGGATGACGTCGTCGGGGAAGACTCTCCGGTTGGGCGGCGGTCGTGAGGCCTACGGAGGAGCGTGGGGTTTCACAGGTTTTGGCGGCCTCGGTGTATGAATGGGGGGTGACGAAGGGGAAGGTAGGGGAGCCATGGCTTAGGGACGTGCTTGTCCGAAATGTAGGGTAAGTTACCAGCATACCACCACTAGTTTTGACACCGCAACATCGATTCGGCATTTCCGGCTGAGGGGTAGAAGGGAGATTTCACGTGTCTGAGCTGCGGGACCAATTTGGGATGAGGAGGGAGTTTTTGCGCGCGTCGAAATTTTGGGATAACAAGGCGCGGAGCGGGTTGAAGAGGCGGGAGTTTCAAAGCAGATGAGACAAAAGATACTCGAGCTTGAAAATTTCGGTATAACAAGGCGCGGATTACTTGTTCGGCAGAACAAACTTAACATGTAAAAAAATTCATACAAGACACAAGAGATTCATGTCCCCTTTTACTATATTGCTATAGATGTCATTGAAAAAACTACAAGAAAAAATGTAAAAAATGGGAGAACAAGATTACCCTGTACAGTACCAAATCGATTCGCATTTCCCTCAACAACAACAAAAAACAAATCAATTCCCACCAAAAGAAAGAGTCCATGTCCCTTTTTATATGATTACAAATGCCAGCATCTCGAATATCAATTTTTGAATCCACGTTATGTTGAATACGAATATATCGTTAGGTGACCTTGCGGTTTATAATGGAAGTAGTCCTACATTTTGATCTTCCATCATATGTGAACATTTTACTCCACCCTATGAACATATATATTGTCGTGTACCCTGTTCAAGATGTTCGGGATAATCTAAACCCTATTTTCATATGTATATTTTTTGGCTGAATTGGGACAAGTTTTGGTATAAGCTTCTTGCAAAACCGGAGATTCTCTCAACAAGCCTCGTGGTTCTGAGAGGGAACATGTCACCTTTGTGTGCGAAACGATATACGCTGCCTCCCCCCTGATTTTCTTTACAGAGGCAACATAGAACTATATGAGTGCCCTGTTAAATTTTGGAATTATTCCGTGTTCGTTTGGCCTTTTTTATACATTAATTGAGTTTTTGGACATTTAATGTGCATAATCCGAATTTGAAATGCAAGCACATGCTCCGGTGCACCAAAGTTGGTTAAAAAATCACATGCGTGTCCTTGGGTGAATTTCTAGGTTCCATGCAAGAGATGGGAATCAAGTTCAAATATCTTGGCGTCGTGACTCGGCCAAGAACAGAGAAACTAGGTTTTAATATTCATGTAAATCCAAAACTCGCTTGGAAATCATGAACTTGGCATGGTGTCATGTCATGGCACTAACATGTTGTGGTAAAAAATTGGACGATTTGGAACAAGTTTTGGTATAAGCTTCTTGCAAACCGGAGCTTCTCTCAAGAAGGCTCGTGGTTCTGAGAGGGAACGTGTCACCTTTGAGTGTGAAATGATATACGCTACCCCCCCTTGAGTTTCTTTACAGAGGCAACATAGAACTACATGAGTGCCCTGTTAAATTTTGGAATAATTCTAGGTTCATTTGGCCTTTTTATACATTAATTGAGTTTCTGATCATTTAATGTGCATAATTCAAATTTGAACTATAAGCACATGCTCCTGTGCACCAAAGTTGGTTGAAAAATCACATGTGTGTCCTCCGTGAACTTCTAGGTCCGATGCAAGAAATGGGAATGAAATTGAAACATCTGGGCATCGTGGCTCGGCCGATAACATCGAGACCAAATGGTTTTAAAATTCTTGTAAATCCAAAACACGCCTGAAAATCATGAAACTTGGCATGGTGTCATGTTATGGTACTACCATGCTGTGGTAGAAAAAATTGCCGAATAGGAACAAGCTTTGGTATAAGCTTCTTGGAAACCGGAGCTTCTCTCAAGAAGGCTCGTGGTTCTGAGAGGGAACGTGTCACCTTTGAGTGCGGAATGATATACGCTTCCCCCCGCCCTTGAGTTTCTTTACAGAGGCAACATCGAACTACATGAGTGCCCTATTAAATTTTGGAATTATTCCGGGTTCGTTTCGCCTTTTTTATACATTAATTGAGTTTCTGGTCATTTAATGTGCATAATTCAAAATTGAACTAGAAGCACATGCTCCCGTGCACCAAAGTTCATTGAAAAATCACATGTGTGTCCTCCGGTGAATTTCTAGGTCCCATGCAAGAAATGGGAATAAAATTCAAACATCCGGGCATCGTGGCTCGGCCGAGAACATTGAGAAACATGGTTTTAAAATTCTTGTAAATCCAAAACACGCCTGAAAATCATGAAACTTGGCATGGTGTCATGTCATGGTACCACCATGCTGTGGTAAAAAAATTGGCTGAATAAGAACAAGCTTTGGTATAAGCTTCTTGCAAACTAGAGCTTCTCCGAAGAAGGCTCGTGGTTCTGAGAGGGAACATGCCACCTTTGAGTGCGGAACGATATACGCTTCCCCCGCCCTTGAGTTTCTTTACAAAGGCAACATAGAACTACATGACTGCCATGTTAAATTTTGGAATTATTCCTTGCTCGTTTGGCCTTTTTATACATTAATTGAGTTTCTGGTCATTCAATGTGCATAATTCAAATTTGAACTACAAGCACATGCTCCCGTGCACCAAAGTTTTTTGAAAAATCACGTGTGTGTCCTCGGGTGAATTTCTAGGTCCCATGCAAGAAATGGGAATGAAATTCAAATATCTGGGCATCGTGGCTCGACCGAGAACATTGAGAAACTTGGTTTTAAAATTCTTGTAAATCCAAAACACACCTGAAAATCATGAAACTCGACATGGTGTCATGTCAAGGTACTACCATGCTGTGGTAAAAAATTGGCCGAATAGTAACAAGTTTTGGTATAAGCTTCTTGCAAACCGGAGCTTCTCTCAAGAAGGCTCGTGGTTCTGAGAGGGAACGTGTCACCTTCGTGTGCATAATTCAAATTTGAAATACAAGCACAGGCTCCAGTGCACCAAAGTTGGTTTGAAAAATCACATGTGTGTCCAAGGGTAAATTTCTAGGTCCCATGCAAGAAATTGGAATGAAATTCAAACATCTGGGCGTCGTGGATCGGCTGGAAACATTTAGAAACTTGGTTTTTTAATTCCTATAAATCTAAAACACGCATGAAAATCATGAAACTTGGCTTGCTGTCATGACATGGCACCAACATGCTGTGGTAATTTTGCTGTCTGATTTGCGAAGGCGCACACATTAACAATCAACAAAGTCATTTGGGAACAAGTGATGTGATGTTACAATCGGAAACACAAGTATTATTGAAACCATGGGCGTTCTATTTACCATTTACGTGCAGCCATGCGTCCCCTTTTTTATTAGCTAGGAGGCACGGTGCAGGGTAGCTATTTCAGTACGGGAGGCGTGCGATCAGACCCTTGCGCGTGGTTATCGGGAGGAGAGCCCTTTGACATCCATCTGCCATCCACCTCTCTTCCAAGGTCTCCATTAATGGCGCATGAGCCTCTGTTTAATGACGTGTCTATGTCTCCCTCGACTGAGATTTAAGAGAGAAAAAGGAAATCTAAAAAGAAATTTTAGCACGGATCTTGATGTAAGATCCGACGGACCTATATAACATCTACTGCGATTTATAGCAAGACTGATGAATATATAAGGACAACAACAGTGGATAATAATTGTCTTAAATAATTAGGAAGAATTAAAAAAAGCCACATGCGGCTACGTCCGAAGGGCAAAAGAAGAAGGAAGACAACGATCTGGCTCGCCGATCTCTACTTTCTTGATGCGTTGCTGCAGGCCACGGGAACTAGTCTCCGCGGCGAGTGGCGATGAACTCTGTCGTGTCCTCAAGACGCTGCTTGAGAGCATCCACGGATTCCTCCACCAGCCTTTGTTGCTCGATGCGGAGCATGTCATTCTCGTCCAGAAGTTTCTTGACGATGACGCCGGTCCTCTTCAACAAGGCACTGGTCTCCTCCTACTGCTCTGCACTTCGGACGATCTTTGCCCTCAGCAGGTTGCGCTGGGCACGGATCCTCTCATTGCCCGCCCTTAGTTGCCGGATGACGCCGGTAGCCTGTTCAAACGAGGCTTTCATATCATCTTGCAACCTCGCCCAGCCGGAGATCTGATCCATCTGGCTATGGATGATCACATGCATGCGCCTGTAAGAGTCGTCGCCTGCCCGAGAGACATTTTCCCAGGCTGCCACGGCGCAGCGGGACATCTCTGCTGCGTTTGCGGCGCGGCGGGACATATCTGCTGCTTCCACAGCGTGGCCGGAGCAGTCTGCTGCATCGACGGCACGGCGGGACCTCCGTGCTGCTTCAGCGGCGCGGCAGGACCTCTGTGCTGCTACTTACGTGCGGCGGGACATGTCGGCTACTTTTGAGGCGAGGCAGGACATCTCTCGTGCTTCCGCTTCCATGCTCGCCTCTCCCTGGTGGTAATCTCTCGACCCAGAACTCACACTGGCCATGGTAGACGCAAGGGAAGGATGCTAAATGACTTGTTTGTTTTTGTGGATGAGGAGTTGAGGAGGAATGTGTAGTCATCTTGGCATAGTAGTATTTATAACCGAGTACTAATACGCTCATAAGTGGGAAACCATTTACTCCCTCTCTCTAGGTGTGTAAGTCATCTTACGAAATCCAAATAATCCCAAAACACTTAGGCGCGGTGCATTAACTTCCACCTTGTTTCTTGTTTCTTGACATATCAACCAATAAGAGATGTGGGTGTGCATGCTTTTAATGACTTGAGACTATCAAACACGACATGCAGAGGTTAGTTCATTACATGCAATGCTATTAATTAGCAAATAAACATTAAGTTCTCTCATTTTGCCCTCCTCCTTGGTCACGGTGCACAACATAAGATGACGACGAAGGGAGTAGGTTTTGATAGGTGTGCACAGGTTTGCAATTAAATATAGCATGGTAGTAGTAGTAATTTAGAATGTGACGAGACGCGCTCAAAATTTATTGACGGTTCTAGTTTTGAAGTGCGGCACTATTCCCGGATGGCGTAACGTGGGCACGTGTTCTCGGCCGTGGTGTAGCATATGCCATGGTACTAGTTCTTTTTCTACTGCTGTGTACGTGCAATAACTAGCACCGTCAGATACATATCTTACGCTTATTGGGGCGTTCAGCAGGAATAGCCTCGTGGCGAGCTATAGACTAGTCTTTTTTTTCAGACGCATTACACCTATTTCTCGGGACTTCTCGCTTGCATCGTCTCTGCTCCCTAGATCGATGCCACCCACATACACTTGTACTCTGAGTTTAGTAAGTTATACAGGAAGAGAAGAGGTGCACACACACACTCGTCCTCTCTCACACATGCATCTGTAGCTACGAATTGTACTGTTCTCAACCATCCGATTGGCTCTATCATAGGTTTCATGTTGCTCCTTGGCCTTGAGATTGAGAAGTTTAAAACACAGAGGCTAAGATGGAGGCGCGAGGTTTTGGTTAATGTGCGAGCCGCACACGGCACCAACACAACACGACCTTCGTCTGCCTGGTGCGCATGCAGTCGGGTGAGTTGTCCAATTATAGACACAACCAGGGCCTCCTTGGTATCCGCACCTCGACACAGGCTGGTCATAGTGGAGAGTAACATAGACTAGTTACTAGTCTATGTTACTACCTTGATAGTGGGTAGTGTCATATATGTGATAACATAGTACTAGATGTCTTCATTTATTACTTTGTAGACTCATTTTGCATTGGAAAGCGCTATGTGATGGTAACATATTATGTTAATCTATTTGCCTCTCTCCTCATTAATTACTTGCCACCTCATCATTTTTGCTTATGTGGCATCTATGTTACTACCTACGTTACTCCCACTATGACCAGCCTTATGCGTAGAGAAATTAGGATCGGAGGGAGTACTACTAGTAGTAGTACTTCTTTGATGTGTCACGTCAACTCGCACAAGTATGCAACACTTCCTGAACAAACAAGCATATAAGCTGTTATACTTACTTCTTATAAGCTGTTATACTTCTTACCCAAAGGATCTTTATATCCAACAGACACAAAATATCCGCTTGATTTGTTGGAAATTACTTTTCTTCTTGATCGATGTCAAGTAATTGCTGCATCACCACCAAAGCCCACCATCTCTTAAGCTAAAGTAGACCAAGCTAACCCCTATATTAGCATATTACTACGATAAACAGAAGGACTGTAGAATCATTTACGACGTGAGCTTTTCAATCTGAATGTGGAGGGGCACCAGCTTAGCCTCGGCCAGCAGCTTGGGCGGAACTTCGATGAAGGTCAGCTCGTGCACGGCGATGTTGCCGGGATCCTTGCTGCTTGTCACCTCCATTTCTAGATTGACGGCGTCGGTCCTGCCTTTGGGTCCCCCTGCGGGCCGTTCGCCCACAGCTTGGCCGCATTGTGCGGCAGTGGGGACGACCCCGCTCTAATGCAGACAACCGACACGGCGATAGGCGCGCCGATGTCGAGCACGCCGCCGACCAAGAAAAATGCGCGACCGTCCTCCTCCGCGAATAGCAAGAGCCGTGGCTCCAACAGGGGCACTTGCAGCTGGAGCACCTTGTCGTACTGGATCCTGTGCATGGGCATGGGATGCACGATGCTGATGTGGTGGGAGAGTGCTGGCGGCGGGCCTTCATAGCCATAGACGGGCACGGGGCATTTGCAGGGCGCGAGCGGACACACGCTCTGGTGATCGGCGAGCTTGTGCTAAGTGACGTAGAGCCCATAGCCTTCATGCGGGCACTCCACCCTCACCGAGGAGAGGACGACTTTAACCACCGTGTTCCGCACATTGAAGCCACCGCCGCGCTCGCACTTCTAGCACTGCCGCTGGTTCCCGGGGCGCTCGATGCGGCAGTCCGTGCAGGCCAGGTACCCTCCCTTGCACTGCGCAAATCAATCGAACAACACATCAATAAAAAAACCTGCACCTTGCTCGATCAGCCGAATGGACGAGGTGTATTCGAACCTCATAAACTGGAGGCTTAAAGGGGTGGAGGCACAAGGGGCAGTGGAGCAAGGTGAGTTCCATCCAGACCATAGAGAGCACCATCGTCGGGTCCTGTTCCGTCTGCATGATCTCGCCCTCCTCGTGCACAACCATCTCTCGCTTCATTACGGCCGGGGCATTACAAAGCTTTACCGTCACATATCATACTACTTCAAGGTGCATTAAATCAACACATGCAAGTATCAAAAGGAGAGTCACGGCATGCATGCATGCGTTGTAATTACGCAAGTTATTGAAATATATTGAGTGCAGTGCTTTGATGTGTCGTGTCAACTGGTACAAGACCGAGAAGTTTTATTACTACAACGCCCTCTCCCTCGCGCACCTGCCTTTGGCTGCATGATAGGTGGGCCACCCACCTGTTAGGCCCACCTGTCATACACGCAAAGGAAAGAGCAGTAAGTCAATGAAGCTGCGTCCCTCCCTCGCCTAGGAGCGTGGTGGCTGGCAGGCCTAGGAGAAGCTTACGTTCGCTATACGCTCTCCCTCCCTCACGTGGTGGAAATTCAGCAGTTCAATTAGTGTCATATGGCCAGAAGCATACTGTAGTACTCCTCCACTGTAGTAGTACTCCAACATTGTTCGACTTCCCGAAGAGGCGAAGAGCCAAGCGCAGCCCGGACGCTCGTGTGGCAGTTTCATGTGTAGAGTAGTCTAGGATAGTGTCTACCATGCCTATAAGCTTAAAATTGTTGGGGTCGGCTCCATACTTTTTTTGATTAAAACAATCTTCTGGCCCTACCTGTCATCCTGGTGATTGTAGTTTCCATGCTCATCTGGTCAAGACAGGAATATATATTTTAATTTGTTGTGGCGTAAATGTTAGAGGTTGCAGCAAATGGAGTATTGTACACTGCGGGTCTTTTAGCCAAGTTTAGAGGCAACCATGTGGGCCAGTGGTATGATGTGTCGCATCAACTCGTACAACGAGGAGAAGCTTGATTTTACTACTACATGCCTTCTCCCTCGCCCATGCGTGTGGTGGCTCGCAGACGAGGACAGACTTTTGCTTATAGTACTACGACAATCTATCCCTCCTGCTCGCGGTGGACGGAGATGCAACAGTGGATTCAATACTATAGAAGCAGCAGTAGTAACATCATTGTTCGTCTTCTCGAAGAGGCGAAGAGCCAAGCGCAACCTGGACGTGGCAGTTGCGAACCTTGGAGCATGAATATAGCCAGGCTCTTGCATGAGACAAACTTGCTATGTGAGCCCACTATTACTTGCTAGTATAGCGCTGTAAACCAGAAAGGAGTATTTTCCTTTCTAGATATTTCAACAAGTGACTAGACTACACCGAGATGGAGTACATATGGAGCAAAATGAGTGAATCTACACCGTAAATAAATGTGTACTTCTCGCATTTTCCATTCCACCTTGGTCACGGTGCACAATGTTGAGTATACTAGTACTATCATCTTAAAATTTATGAAGTCACCATAGGCACCTCGTCGTCGACGGGAACGTCTCTAGACACGCAATAGATGCGAGCGGCAGTCGCCTCCATAGGTGCTTGAATGCCAAGGAGGGAGAGCGTGGCGGCTCCCGAGATGTTGAACGGTTAATGATGCATCCTTAATTGCATGCAGAGGGAATTAACTGGAGAAGTAGAATAGAGCCAGCATGGTGTGAATGCAATAGAGTTTGGACTCTCATATCAAGGCGCCCCACCACTCCACATCTACTCCCAGTCTCTGCGCAACACTGCTCACTCCAATCCAAGACCAAGTGACCAGAAGCCACAAGCACCTATGGAGGCGATGGACGCGAGCGGTAGTTGGCTGTGCCAAATCATACAAGGCGCCAGCCTGCGGCCCCGCACCATGCAGCGTTTCCAGACGGTGCTGGCGATCGCTGGCGTCGTAGCCCTCGCCGACGCCGGCTTCGCCTCCCGCATGGACGACTTGATGGTCAACTCCATCCGCAAGTTCACCGCCATCAAGAAGTGCACGGACGACCTTGACGTACCGCTCCAGCCCGCGCGCCTAGGGTCCTCAATGCCTGCAACCCTCATCGGCCTCCATGGTGACGAACTCTTTCAAGCCCTGGTGGCCCTGCAGGTGCCAGAGGTGGCGACAAAGAGTGTGCACCTTGAGGCCGCGCTCGCCGCGCAGCGCCTCGCCGTGCAAGAAATCGTCGACCTACACATCCACATCTACGAGGAAATCGTCTACATAGGCCACTACAAGGCCGGCGAGGACAGAAAGACGTTGGCCTTCTTCCAGCGGCAGGAATCTTTGGACGCCATTATTCAGAAGCACGTCGACCTGGCCACGAAAGCCGCTGCTACTTAGCAGCCGTTCGGTGGACCAGCGCCCTGAGTCAAGGAGTTGGACATCGACAATGGATGCAAATCTTCTTCTTGCCTCTTGTAACCAGCACTGCATTGCCTCGTGGCCTTAATGTTTTATTAGTACAAGAGTATATGGCATTTTTATTCCAGTTGTAATATTTTCACTTTGTGGTGGGGCCGCAGTTGAGCAAACCAACCATCGGCAAATCCCCACCCTGCCCACCGGGCGTCGGCTGAGTTTAGAATTAGAAGAGAGAAACGAGGGAGAAGAGCTAGCTGTAGCACAGAGCTGTTGTCATATGGGACACGCGTTGATAGAATAGGAGTACGGAGACTCATACCTCTTTTTTTAGGGAAAAAGTAGTCGTATGTGTAGTATTATGACTAGTTTGGTGCGTACGACCTATACCTGTCATCACTTTAGGTCTCCTTTTCGAACCGCAGCTACGCTTCATCGTACATATTTTTTCATGCATTTATCCTCCTATATGTACTCCTAGGCTATTTTCACGTGCTCCCTTTCACCAACATGTGGGACATAGAGCATCTGGGTCGTAGTGCATGCACGACTCGGAGCATATGCCAGGGTACTTTACATTTTAGACCTCATGAATTACATGCAAACCCCCCACAGAAGAATAAATAAATAAATGAATTACTACATGAAACCGGATTATTTTCATAGAAACCGGAGCACGTTCATTAAATTTTGGACATAACACGTTTATAAAAAACTACCAGACCTAAACTAGTCTAAGGGCCTCTTTGATTTGCAGGATACTGAAAACATAGAAATGGGGAAAGTATGATGCCGATGAACCGAGACGAGGAGAAATTTAACTCAGTTAGAGGTTAGAGTTAGATTGTAACCCTGAAGTAACTCTAAACCAAAGAGGTGTATGGATGGTGTCGGTGTGGAACGACACCTATGGGATCACAAGAATCCCTACTACGGTTGCCGGGGCACAGGGTTGCGAGGAGAGAAGGGCTAGTAGACAGCACAAGGATCGTTTACCCAGGTTCGGGCCGCGAGGATGCGTAAAACCCTAGTCCTGCTTTGGTGGGTGTATTTTTTAGAGTTCTTGAGCTCTCGAACTAGCTGTGGTCAGTGCACGGTTCGAAAAAGCCGAATCCCTCTCCAGTATGCCATGGGCCTCCTTTTATAGTTGGAAGGGGCTGGCACAGTGGCACACAGGAGGTGGAAAGGCGTACAGTGCTCTGAGCTTATCACTCGTATTACAGGACAAGACACATTTAATGCGTAGCTTAGGTGTCCCCCTGCTTTATTGGGGACGTGGGTGAGGCCCGTCCCATCCGTCGCCGCTCCTCCTCGTCTTGACACGCGCCCTGGCCAGTGAGGTGCATGGCAACATGTAGGCAGTCAGCCAGCTGTGGTGGCATGGTGGTGGAGCCTCCACGAAGATCTGCATGCCGCCACGTAGGCGCTCGATGAGTTGGCCTGGGAGCTGCATGTTGCCACGCAGGTGCCTGCCTAGCTGGTTGGGCTGGCAGCTACATGTGAACGGTGGTGGAAGCTTGATCGGCGTGGGTTTGGCGGTGGCCTCGCTGGCGTCTTCGGCGAGGGCCTTGGAGGGTGGCCCGGCAAGGGTCTTGCGGTGGCGTGCTTTCATCCCCGGCAAGGATCTTGCCGGGGGTCTGGTGGCCTTCCTCGGTAAGGATCTTGCCGAGAATCCTCGTCTTCTAATCATCATCTGATCTTGAATATGTCTTTACAAAGATCTGCATGCCACCACAGAGGTGCCTTTCCGAGCCCTGGCCCCACGCTAATGATGGCGCTGGGGGCCGTGGGCTCAAGGGTGGCTCGCTCTGTTGGTGTGGGGCGAGCTGTCCCAGCAAGGGTTTTGCTGGGCAGCATTGAGGCCGCTTGACAAGGGTCTTCTTGGGGAACCTGCTTCGTCCCTCTGCTCTTCGTGGTCTTGGCCTTGGCGTTGCTTTGATCGTCTTGGGCTTCGGTTTTACCTTGGCTCACCTCCCTTGTTCTGCTTGGTGTGGCCGTGGGCGCGGCTCTGACTGCCCGCGTATAGGTAAAGGGGTACAAAAACGTGCCCCTATTTCTGTACACCTACAGGAGCCCCCGGGCCTGGGCCACACATAAGCGCGACACATTGTTGGGCCAGGCCCAAAACGGTGCGTGGGCAGGTGGGGCGGTTCTTATCGTGGTAAGATTCTTCGCGCGCTCCGCCTCCCACGACCCACGCGCGTGGCACGGTGTGGAGGGGCGTGCGTTGTCGGATGTGGGGTTCCGGCAAACCCTTAAGGTTCGAACACTGGGGTGCGCGTGAAGTCTTCCCTCCAATCGATCTACGCTCTAGCTCACTAAGATCTTGCGATTTAACTCGGCGAACTCACAACACGATGGCGACATCGGGTTTATACTGGTTCGGGCCACCGTTGTGGTGTAATACCCTACTCCAGTGTGGTGGTGGTGGATTGCCTCTTGGGCTAATGATGACCAGTACAAGAGAAGAACATCCTCCTGAGGTTGAGGTGTTCTTGTGCTTGCATTGGCTTCTCGATCTGTTTGATTCGTACCTCTACTGTTGTGGCTAAGCCTATTTATAGAGGCCCTGGTCCTCTTCCCAAATGTTGAGCGGGAAGGGAGCCAACAACGGCGGGCAAATTTAAAGGGAGACAGCTAGTACAAGCTATCCTGACAAAAGCGGTCTTCGCCTGCGAAAAGCCCTGGGGTGACGCCGTCTTGGGCTCCACAATGACTTCCGCCTTGCCGTCCTCCTGGTCCTGGTCTCGTTGCACCAATTTGGCAACGTTTGCCTGATGCCTCATTACTCTTCGTCTGCGCTTGCCTCCTTAGCACCAAAGAGGAAATGTGGACGCTGCGCGCACTGGCACCCGCCTGGCACCGTTTGTCATGGCTCACGTCACGACTCCCTCGCGAGGTATGCCTCGCCTTGATATCTCCGCTCCTCGTGAGGCCGCCTGGCTAGGCCACTCCAGAGGAAGCCTTGCGCTGTTCGCCTCGCGAGGCATGGACACTTGCGAGGGTCTTGGATGCCTTGTAGATGACGATGGGCCGTACGGCCCGCTGCTTAGCCACGCTGTGGGCCGTAGGCAGGCAAGTCTGCGGACACCCGTTCCCAGAACGCCGACAGTAGCCCCCGGGCCCAAGGCGCGCTCGGGCTTGGCTTCGCGGCGAAGCCAAGGGTCAAGTTCGGAGCACCACGGGCCCCAAAAGCCTGTGGCCTCGTTCGATGCGTGGCGGTTGATTGGACGTGGGCGTCTCCGCTTCCCCATGCTCGCTCGGCAACTGCTCGACTTGACAAGTCCCTGCTACACGCAAGGGATGCCATCATTACATGCGATTGTGGGAGACGCCGGTTGGCCTTCCCTCGCTATAAATGGGGAGGGGGCGGAGCCCCCGTTGCCCATCTCCTCCTCGCTCGCTTGGACTGATTTCGAAATTGTCCAGAGTTTTATATGTTCTTTTCATTGCAAGATGATGGGTCTCCTTCCAGAACTTTCCAATTACGAGTACGCTTCGTCTTCCTTGCTCCACTGCTGTCGGTGCCATCGATGGCGCCACGAAAGAAGTTCTCTGCGACCGAGAAAGGGAAGGCCCCTCACGAGGGCCCTGGCTCCCCGGCGCCCAAGAGCGGCCGTGGCCGTCCGCGCAAGCCCGCCGCGACCCCCGCCGTGTCCCACCGTCAAGGTGGCGCCGGGGCACGCGGTGAGGATCGTCCCATCCATGGTGATCCAACCGATGAGGGGAGGCGCACGATGGTGGCGCGGCCTCCCCGCCCGCGCTTCCACTCTACTGAGGTGTCGCTGGAGTTCGTTGTCTGGTCGGAGAGCCCGGCCGGTAACTGGCTCCAACTTCCGCGCTTCTTTGTCGGTGAACTGCCGGCCTCTGGCCCGGGCGGGCTCTGGATGCAGGCGGACAGCTACTGCAGCAGGGCCTCTTGGGTTGTGGTCAAGACTTCCGCTGCGGGCAACATAGCCTTTGCCCGCGGCTGGTAGACGTTTGCCCGCGCGCGCGGCCTGCGCAGACGATGCACCCTTCATTTCAGGTATGATGGTGAGTCGACCCTCTATGTGAGGGTGTTCGGGGAGGACGGTCACCGCGCCGGGTGCTGCCCCGAGGCGAACGACGACGAGTATGTGCTTGGCCTTGGTGATGGTTGCGATGAGGACGAGGGCGAACCAACCTTCGGCGGCGGCCGCGTCTCCTCCAGCTACTGTGGCTCTTTCTCCGGTGAAAGCTCCAGCAGCGGTGGCTACGATCAGCCGCCACGTCGCTGCGCCCGCTTCGAAGGAGGCAGCGGGTCATCTCACCGTCACGCCTGCATGAAGCGCTAGGCGGGGTCCGGCTAGGCTTGGGGCGTCGCCAAGGGCCTACCTCCGCAAACTGCTGCAGTGTTACTTTTGCTTAGCTTTTCCTTTCTTTTCTGCATCAGAAAACAAAATCTAGTATGGGACCAGAGGGGCGTGTATCGAATTGTGGTTCTTTGGTTAATGCATTTTTCAAGTTGTTTCCTATGCCGTACTGCTATTTTGTGCAGAGATAACTTAACCTGGCGCGTTTAGGAAACCCCTTCCCTGGCGTGGTGTCCGCGTTGCTCGGAAACTGCAAAAAATTCGTTAGGGGGTGTACCAAAGGCCTGCCGTCCACCCAAGCCTTGACTGGGCGCTTTGTATTGCGGTACCTGAGGGGCACGGATTCAGGAGAGATGTGCCATCCTCCAGGCTCGAACGAGGGTGGCTCATGAAAAGGCAACGAGAAGAGAAACGCTCGCGAGGGCACCTGCCCAGCCCCCTCGCGAGACATGTGTGAGAGAGGATAAGAGCAAACCGAAGCCGAAACAAAAGGCAGCGATAAAGGGCTGGGGGACCAAATCAACAATGAACACAAAGAGCAACTCTGATTAAGGAAAAGTGAGCCAACTTCGGAAAGCAAATGAAAAGCCGCGTCCGGCGCCTAATCTAGTCTTCAAGTCTTCTCACCAGCACGGAGCTAAGTGCTGTCCACTAGGCGTGGGAGGGAGCCCCAGGGCCTGAGGCCGGCGCTCCTGAGACTCTGGGGCGTGTACATCCCCAACTCATTATTACGTGAGAATGTCATGGGTGGCAATTCTTCACAGGCACCGGGCCTTCTTCACAGGCTCTGGGCCTTTCTTCTCAGGCTCTGCGCCTAGCTTCTCAGGCTCTGGGCTTGCTTCTCAGGCTCTAGGCCTTGCTTCATAGATAAAACTTCCGGAGGTGCTGGATGTTCCAGGCATTCTGGATGGGTGTGCCATCCTCCGTCTCCAGGTGCGCTGCACCCGACCTGGAGACATGAACGACCCTGAACGGGCCCTCCCACATGGGCGAAAGCTTGTGCAGCCCTTCCGTGGAAAGGACCCGCCTCAAGACGAGGTCGCCTACCTCGAGCGTTCTGGAGCAGATGTTGCGGCAATGGTACCGCCGCAGAGCTTCGCAATGCAGCTTCGCGACGGCGCTCCTCCCCCAGCACAAGATCCACCTCCCGCGTGACTTCCTGCTGCGCTTGGCCGAACACCAGGACCTGCACGGAGCGATGCCTGACCTCGTGAGGGAGGACTGCTTCATCTCCATAGTCTAGGAAGAATGGAGTCTCACCAGTTGGCTTGGTGGCTGTGTGCCAATAGAATCCGGTGCGGAACTCCTTGCCGACAAGGGTCGATGACGATGAGTGATGTCCGCAGTCCCCACCGTGTATGTCGATCAGCTGCTCCCTTCCTTGATTGCTAGAGATGCAGCGTAGTGTGACGTCGTTCGGCCGTTTCCTGTACAACTCACCGTCTTGAATGTAGTATGCCGTGGCCTGTCGGGCCACGCGTTCCTCGTCTTCTTCCTTCTCCGGCAACGTTCCGTGCATTAGGTACTCCTTGAATTCCTTGGTCCAGCATTCCTCCTGGGGCTCGAGCGCCAGGAGTAACCGAGCTCCTGAGGTTGGGCCACAAGCTGGGGCCCCCGTGGCCGGGGGGTGCGGGAGCTCCTCCCGAGGCTGAGCTGTGCTTGACAGAGGTGGTGCAGCCGACGGCTTGAAGAGCCGCTCTTCGAAGACACCGGGCTCTTGCAGCTGCCTCTTGGAGGCTCTCTTTGCAATGTCGTCGGCTTCCTTGTTGGTGCCTCAGGGCACGTGCTACAGCTCCAGGCCCGAGAACTGCTTTTCCATCTTGCGCACCTCCGCAAGGTAGGCCTCCTTGTGCCCGTCCTTCGGTTCATACACTTTGTTGGAGAAGTTAACAAGGAGCTGCGAGTCGCCCTTGACGGTAAGGCGCCTCACCCCCAAAGCCGTCGTGGCCTTCAGGCTAGCTATGAGGCCCTCCTATTCTGCGATATTGTTGGAGACCTTCTCGCCATGCTGGAAGCAGAGTTGCACGGCGTAGTAAAGCTTGTCCTGAGTGGGCGAGATGAGCACTGCTCCAGCCCCCGCGCCCTGGTGCGCGAAGGCACCATCGAAATGCATGACCCAACCTGTCACATCCCTAGTTCTAGTATGCACTGAGCTAGCTAGTCATGTGTTGCATCATGTTTAAATTCTTTTGAAATTGAAATGGGGATTGTCTAAACCCTAGCATTAAAGGAATTCAAATAGGTTCACCCAAAAATATTTGTCAGTGAATCCAAATGGCTTTAGAAAATGTTCATCATTTCTGGAAAAATGCTATAAACCATAACCAGAGGTGATGCACATTTTCATGACATATTTGGTCACCGGATTACTTTAAAGTATTTGAATTGGAGCATTTAATGCCTATAAATATTTTAAATGCTTCAATATTTCCGAAAACAATTGAGGGCTGTTGGAAATAATTCAAATAGTGCCCACAATTTTTGTCGTGGTTTTACAAAATGAGTTAGTATTTTTACTAATTCAAAACAGATCAAAATAAATAGAAAATGAAACAATAAATAAAATAACACAGAGAGAGAGAGTTAGTACTGGCCTTACCTGGCGCCACCAACCGCCCAAGACGGCCCAGCCCACCGCCGCCCCCGTCGCCTTCCTCCTCGCCAGAGGACAGAGGCGTGGTCGCCCCACGCCGCCACCTCCTCCTCCTCGCCGCTCGGCTCCTCCCGTGCTCCTAGACGACGCCACGGGACGCCACGACACCTCCTGGACCTCCTCGCTCTCTCCTCACCCTCACTTCCTCCCGGATCCCTCTCTTCCCCACCGAAGGCCATTGCCGCCACCGACGCAGTTCGCCGCATGCCACACACCTACCACCTCCCCGCCGACGACCCAGAAGCTCCGCCGCCTCTTTTCATCCTCACCAGACGAAAGGCGCCGAAGCCCTGGATGCCGCTTAGCTCCACTGCTCTCTCGGTCTCGGCGATCGCCGCCGTGATTCCACCATCGTCCGGACATCCCGAGCTCGCCGCTTGCTTCCAACCGACTCGCCGTGAGCTCCTCTTCCTTCTCCCCTTCCCTGCTTCGCCTCGAGCACCACAAAGAATCGCACCGAAGCTCGCCGCACTCACCGCCACCAAGACGTCGCCGGCGTGTACACAGCACGTTGGATCAATTCCAGCACGCCATCGCCTCCGCCAGACTCAAGACGAGCCCGTAGCACTTCCCACGCCCGCCGTGCCCCCTAGCATCGGAACCAACCTCGCCCGAACTCCGGCGACCACCTAGGTCATCGCCGGCGACGTTTCCGGCCACCCCAGCACCTCCCACCGGCACCACTCGACGCGCGTGAGCTCCAGCTCCACGTAGCCGCTCTCCTCCCTCGATTTGGTTGCTGGAGGAGGAAACCCGCACCTCTCCGCCTTCCCTGGCCCTGCCGGCGACGAGCCCCGGGTCAACTCCGGTGAGTTTGACCCAGGTTTGATCGCACTTGACCTCTCTCGCCTCTCTCGACGTGTGGGCCGTGCACTGTTTACTTAGGTGTTAGATTAGTTAACACTCAATTAATTTAGTTAATTAATTAAGGCATCGACATGTGGGCCCAAAGATCGCCGACATTTTCAAGTAGTATTAGTTTAACCCTAATCAACTCACTTAACCAATCCGAGTCACCGACTGCTGGGCCCCACCGTCAGGTTTGACCTGAACCCGCCTTTGTTGACCTGATGACGCTAGGTGATGTCATGTCGACGCAGTAAGTGATTTTCTGATTTTAATTAAACCAGAAATTCCAGAAATAGTGTAAACTTCTAAAATTCATATATATTCAACCGTAGCTCAGATTGAAACAATTTATATATGAAAAATGATCAAAAAAATCCAATCTATCTATCTGTACCATTTTCATGCATGTTAGAACAATTTATAGCTGCTGTTTAGCACAAATCATATAAACGGCATTTGAATTTCACATATGGAGTTTGGATTTGAACTTAGGGTTCAAACCAACTTCATTTAACTTTGTTGTTAGCTGCATTAGCTCAAAACACCAGCATGTTGCCATGTCATGAGCATGCATCATATTGCGCATTGCATTGATTGTGTTTCTTTCTCGCTGCGGTGTTTGTCCCTCTCAATAGACGACGCATCGAAGCGATGAGTTCGATGACACCGATGAAGAACTATAATATCTTCGTGCCGGTGCAAGCAAAACCCCTTGTTCATTCCGATATAATCCCACTCTCTCGCCTCCTGCTCTATTTTACTACATTAGGACAACAACGACTATGTGTTACTTGCCATGTAGCTGAACCCTTTATCCTCCTGCATGACCTGTCATTCCACAAGAATTAGATGAAACCCACTAGCATGAGTAGGAGTTGTTTGAGCCCTGATGTGCCTACTCATTCATGCTTGTTTGTCATGCCTCGCTATTGCTTAGAGTTGTAGTCAGTCTGATTCATCGTGGATGAATCGGAGGTGTATGAACATGTCCTACTGTTGAGAGCTAAGTGTGTGAACACGATTTGGTAGAGGTAGCGTGAGAGGCCATGTAGGAGTACATGGTGGGTTGTCTCCTTGAAACCGGCCCTCGTGAACTGAGTTCTGTGTTTGTGATCCATGAACAGTTACTACCACGCATTGAATGCTTAGTGCCCCTCTCGACTTATTAATCAACTTGATCTCTGGCCCAGAGTTGCAACTAGTTTACGTGTTTGTAGGTAGTGTTAGTAGTCTACCAAGTGGCACCCTGCATGTGGGCTTGGGATGACTAGGCACCGTGGCACGATGTACCAAGCGAGATCCACCCGCCGAGGTGGGCTTGGGAACCCTGCTCACATCGCTTGGGGCCGTGAGCGACACCCGGCCGGATCTCCTTGCATGGATGGAACTCGAATAGGCGATAAACCCGACTAGAGACTTGTGTGGTTAGTCAGGTCGTGGCCGACTCCCCGCCGGGCTTCCGCTGAAGGTTGCCGAGGTACATGACGGTACTGGGTATAAGTGGCGAGAGCGTGTGAAGAAGTACACCCTGCAGGGTTAATATGATCTATTCGAATAGCCGTGTCCGCTGTAAAGGACTTCGGGTTGCCTATAACAGTTCATAGACAAGTGAAAGTGGATACTCTAAAATGCAAGATAAGTGTGAGTGCTATGGATGGCGTTCTCAGAGGGAGACGGGCGGATCCATAGTGGTGTATTGATGTGGTGAATATGTGGACTCATGTGCTCCACCTCAAAAGAGTTACTTGCATCGAGTTCAGATAGCCACCGAGTCAAAGTCGGCTTGCTGCAACAAACTCCACCACCCCTTTGTTGATAATGATGCATATGTAGATAGTTCCGATGTAAGTCTTATTGAGTACATTTATACTCACGCTTTCTTATTTATGTTTTGCGGAGAGACGCTGGCCTTGCTAGTAGTTCCGCTTGGACTTCGACGCTTAGCTTGTTACCTCAGCTACGATCTTGTGCCCTCAAAGCAGATCTCAGATAGTCGGGCTTCTCACCTTTTTCATTTGTAGATGTCTCAGATCGCACATGTTAAGCTTCCTCGTGGTGCTTTGTTTTGTATGTTTCAGATGTGGGGTCATGAGACCCATGTTTGTAATATCTCGCTTCCTGAGCCTAATGAATAAATATTTGAGTCATAGAGTTATGTTGTGATGCCATGTTGTATTTACACATATTGAGCATATTGTGTGTATGTTTGAAATGCTTGGTATGTGTGGGATCCGACAATCTAGTTGTTTATCCTTGGCAGCCTCTCTTATGGGGAAATGTAGTCTAGTGCTTCCCGAGCGATAGTAGTCCGCATACAGCCGGTTCACCGAGTCCTGCTAGCCCAAAGACTACTGCTTGGACACTTGATCGGGCCGACATATGTTTCACTCGCCTTATGTCTGTCCTTCGGGAAATGTCACGCGGTGATATTCGAGTCCTGCCTAGCTCTGCCATAGTCTGGTTATCGAGTCCTGTTAGCCCAGCTGCACCCGGATTCATACGTTGATGACCGACATGCTCGATGTGATTCATGTATGCCTGTCCCCATGGGTTAGTGCCGCTTGGTTCACGACTAGCCATGTCGGCCCGGTTCTTCATCATATGGATGCTAGCGACACTATCATATACGTGAGCCAAAAGGCTTAAACGGTCCCGGCCATGGTAAGGCGACACTGTGGAATACCTGCATGCGGAGGCCGCAAAGTGATATGAGGTGTTACCGGCTAGATCGATGTGACTTGGAATCGGGGTCCTGACACAACCGTCTAGTGCCTCACTCCCTGGGGAGGTGGACTGGTCTTCTCCTTCCTCAAGAGCCGGGGCATCGGTCCATTCTGCCACAAAATCGGCAAGCGCTACTCCCCTGATGACTCTGGTAGTGCTGAACTCCAGCTGGGATGCTTGCAGCTCGATGTTCCATTCAGCGACCCTTCCGGCCAAGTTCGGGCTCCTGAGTACCCTCTCCAATGGGTAGGATGAGACGACCTTGATGGGGTGGCCCTGGAAGTAGTGTCGCAGCTTGCGTGAAGCCACCAAGAGCACGAGTAGGTGCTTTTGCGGCATGGGGTAGTGTGCCCTTGCGTCCCACAGTACAGTGCTGACGGAGTACACGGGTGCTCGATGAGGGTTGACACACTGTTGAGGCTTGAGTCTTGTGGAGATTGTGGTGTATCCTGAGACGGAGGACTTCCTGAGACTTGGCCGTCCTTAGGAGCTTTCGTGATGTTGCCCTGTCGAGCTTGTTCTTCCGCCGCTGATGGCCCTAGTGCGCCTTCTTGGCCCTGCGCTGCATCAACTCTGGCTTGGCGCATGACTCCCTTGTCTTGGCGTTCCTCCCAGACCACCACCAGTGCTGCGTTGGCAGAGTACGGGGTGGCGGCTAGGTAGAGTACCAGAGGCTCAAGAGGCCGTGGCGCCACCATCACCGGGGGGCTAGTAAGGTATTTCTTGAGTTCTTGGAAGGCCCGGTCGGCCTCCGGGGTCCACTCGAAGGGGCCCTTCTTATTCATGAGCTTAAAGGAGGGTAAGGCACGCTCACCTAGCTTGGAGATGAAACGCCCTAATGCGGTTACCCGCCCTGCTAGCTTCTGCATCTCCTTGAGGGTCTTTGGTGGGCTCATGTCTTCGATGGCCTTAATTTTCTCTGGGTTCTCCTCGATCCCTCTATGGGATACGAGGAACCCTAGCAGCTTGCCGGAGGGGACACCGAACACGCACTTCTCCGGGTTAAGCCTCAGGTTCACCCGGCGCAAGCTTTCAAAGGTCTCCTCCAAGTCTTAAATCAATCTCCTCGCCTCACGAGATTTGACCACTATGTCATCAACATAGTCCTTTGTGTTCCTCCTGAGCTGCCACCCCAAGGCGATGTGCATCAACCGCTGATAGGTTGCGCCCGCGTTGCGGAGGCCGAAAGGCATGCAGGTGTAGCAATACAACCACATGGTGTCAAGAAGGCCGTCTTTTCCACATCCTCCACTGCCATCTTGATCTGATGGTATCCAGAGAACGCATCCAGGAAACATAACAAAGCGCACTCGGCAGTGGAGTCGATGATTTGATCGATGCGCGGAAGGGGGAACGGATCTTGGGGGCAAGCTTTGTTGAGGTTGGTGAAGTCGACGCACATCCGTTCCTTCCCATTTCTTTGGCACCACGACGAGGTTCGCCACCAATCGGGTATCGAACTTTCGAATGGTGCCACCGCCTCTAGCTTGCGTGGTCTCTTGGACGATGAAGGATTGCTTCTCGATCGACCGCCGCCTGCTGTTTCACGGGCGCATGTTAGCACACCCTTAGATGATGCTCGATCACCTCTCTCGAACCCTACCAGCTGATTGGGCTCCAATGCTAATATCTCCTTGTTCACGCCAAAAACCTCACAAAAGCTTCTTCTTGTCCCGGTCAAGGCTGGTTCCTATGGTAAAGGTGGCTCTCAAGACCCGCCCTCGCCAATCGGCACCTGCATGGTTTCCGCTTTGTCTTGAGGAACAATCGCTTTTCTTGGTGGGCGCGATCTCCTTGGCTCGAAGCGATCGGGCGCCGGGTTGGCTGCACATTGCCATGCCTTGAAGGCGAGCCTGAGCACCATCACTGCCTCCTTAGTGTCCCCCTTGATGGTGAGGACGCCCTTGCTCCCTGGCATCTTCATGAGGTTGTAAGACGGGTGAGTTGCCGCCATGAACTGAGCAAGAGCTAGGTACCCGAGTATAGCATTGTACGGGAGACAGATGCGGGCGATGTCGAAGTCCACCAGCTCAGTGCGGTAGTTGTCGCGTGTGCCGAATGTGACGGGGAGGCGGATCTGCCCCAGAGAGTGGCAGCTCCGCCACCTACTCCCGAAATAGGCTTGCTGAGGTTGAGCCTCTCGGGCGGTACGTGGAGGAGACTGAAGGCTTCCACGAAGAGCAAGTTGAGGCTGGCACCGCCATCGATGAGGGTCTTGGTGACGGCCACGTTGCAGATGGTAGGTATACAGAGCATTGGGAGTATGCCGGAACCGGCGGTGGAGCCAGGGTGTTCTTGCGAGTCGAAGGTGAGGTCGGCCTTCGGTGAAGCCCAACCCGGCAGAGCCCCCGGGCGCTTGGAGGCTGCTCCAATCTGACGGAGGAAAGGTTTGACGTGGCGATCTAATGGTAGCGCTTGGGAGCCACACAGCAGTGCCGCGACTGCGTGGTGCACCGGCGCTGCGTAGCGCACAGCGAAGAGGTTGCAGAGTTCTTCCCAGGACGCCACCGTGGATCCTGGGAGGTTGAACAGCCAGACGCGTGGCTCGCCGGCGAGGGCCATGGGGAACCGGTTGCCCATGATCTTGTCGTCGCCTCCGGCTTCAAGGACGGCCTTCGTATGCCGCGAAGAATGGCGCCGGATCCGCCGTGCTGTCGTAACGCGGGCGCATCTCCGCTTGAACTTGGTCGGCCACTACACTCGCCGCAGGGCAGGAGCCAGGGCTCGGTACCCGGACTCCCCGCTGTCGGCGTCGGTCGCAGGGCAGATTGCAGCGCCCTGCCATAGGAGCGGCGCGGCGCACAAGGCGCAGATTGGTGGAGAGGAGTCCGCCGCACTTCGCCGGGCGCGCCAAACATCGGATGTGGGGTTCGCAAACCCTTAAGGTTCAACACTCGGTGCGCTTGGTGTTCCTCGAATCGATGTACGCCTAGCTCGCTAAGATCTTGCATGACGTAACCTCGGCGAACTCACAACACGTAAAGAGAACGGGTTTATATCGTTCGGGCCACGCCAGGTGCAATACCCTACCCAAAGGTGGTGGTGGTGGATTGCCTCTGGGCTAATGATGAATAAGACAAGAGAAGAACAGCCTCTTGAGGTTGAGGTGTTCTTGTGCTCGCGCTGGCTTCGCGATCTGCTCGAGTCGCACTCTCTACTGTGGTGGCTAAGCCTATTTATAGAGGCACTGGTCCTCTTCCCAAATGTTGAGCGGGAAGGGAGCCAACAACGGCGGGCAAATTTAAAGGGGGACAGCTAGTACAAGCTATCCCGACAAAAGCGGTCTTCACTGCGAAAAGCCCCGGGGTGACGAGTCTTGGGCTCCACAATGACCTCCGCCTTTGCCGCCCCTCCTGGTCTTGGTCTCTGCACCAATATGGCAACCTTTGCCCGATGCCTCGGCATTTTCGCTCAAGACCGGGCGCCCGGGCACTGCTCGGTCATGGCTCACGCCACGAGTCCTCGCGAGGTTTGCCCCGCCTTGATTTCTCCGCTCCTCGTGAGGCTGCCTGGCTAGGCCACTCCAGAGGAAGCCTTCCGCCGTTCGCCTCATGAGGCTTGGACCCTCGAGAGGGTCTTGGATGCCTTGTAGATGAAGATGGGCCGTACGGCCCGCTGCTTAGCCATGTTGTGGGCCGCAGGCAGGCAAGTGTGGGGACTCCCGTTCCCAGAACGCCGACATGCGTGACGTGGGCGGCATGCATGGGGCGGTTTCCACATGCATGCGTCATATCGCAGTAAAGAGGCGACTCGCGCCCTCCCCGTAAAAAGAGGGAGGCTCGGAGGCGCGACTCATTTACTGAGCGGGGCCGGGGTGCGGTCTTCAAGGCTTCCACTCCCCATGATCACGGGGGAGGGGGGAGAGGTCACCTCACCCGTCCCCTCAGTTCTGCATGTCTGCCATATGCCTTTCATGCACTTGGGGTTGCAAACGGTGGAGGCGGGAATCCAGGCCGTCGCTGGTTGGGGCAGCGGGTCGGTCCTGATTCCTCAAGCGCCCCGGTGTCTCAGATTGCCGAAAGCAGGCGGCCGAGCCTCAACCCCGTTCCTTTATAAAGAGGGGGAAGGGGGGATGGCATCCCGCATTCTTCCATCTTGTATCTCCCCCTGCTTCTGCTTCTTCCTCTCACCCTCTATGGAGAAGGGGAATCCTAGTCCCTCGACGGTGGCGGCGAGGGTCGCCAAGACGACAGGCCCCTCCTCCTCCCGAGCCCGTGGTGGTGGAAATCACCATGAGGGAAGGGAAGGGGCGAGGCCGTGGCCGAGGTCGGGGTAGAGGCCGTAGCGCTCGGGGAAGAGGAGGACGGGTAGGCGCGCCGGCCTCGCCCCCGCCAATGATGCCCTTCCCGATGGAGGGCCACGTTGAAGACCAGCCTTGCCAGTTCTTCATCGAGCTCCGCCAGCCCCGCGCCGCGTCTTCGCCTCCCTACCCCTGTCATTGGTGATGGAGTGCCCCACTGCACCTCAAGGTTGCACATGAGGGGTTGTGGGAACGGGGGCACGCGGGTCGACGTCGACTTCCCGGCTCCTCGAGTTATGTATCTCCGCCGTGGATGGAAGACGTTCGCCCGCATCCACAGCCTAACGGCGTGGCTTGTCCTTTACTTCAAATTAATGGAGTACGGCCTGCTTTCCGTCAAAATCTTTGGAGAGTTTGGAACTCGTCTGAAATGCTGCGTGGAGAGCTCCTCTGATGGCGATTCTGACAATGGAAGCTCGTCCTCGAGCGAAAGCGACAAGGGGGACTGCAGGGATGAGTCCGACTAGGCGCCAGACGCCCCGCGCTTGGGCGGGTGCGGTAGCAGCAGCATCTGCACCTGCCCGCTCCTCCGGTAGGGTTTTGCCGGGGGCGGGGCCAGCTCCTTGAACTTCTCGGGGCCGTCTCCTTGGGCGGCTGGCATCGGGAGGTTGCGCAAGTGGAAGAGGACGGCCGGCAAGGCCGTCAACTCAGAGTACGGGCACCGATGCCTTCATCACAGACCGCCGGGTCCTGCCGCCTGCCTTCCAGCTCCTTTCCCAAGCACCGGCATCACTGGCCCGCCCGTGGGTGGTCATCGAGGTGTTCTCTTGGTGCTTTCTGCTGCTCGTAGCTCGCCTAGGCGCCCCTTTTGCCCTGTCGCCTCCTTGACCTGCCTCCTGAGGAGAGGGACAAGAAAGGGATTACAGGCACCTTATCTCTTTTTTTAATATGTAAGCCTGTGGGCCTTGTTGAATTCAAATCTTGTTATCCCCTCTGTTCATGTTTTTCATTTTGTACGAACTGTACCTATATGGGATGTTTTTAATGAAAAAGGGATGCTTGCCGGGCTTTTCGTTCGTGGGTAAATCCCGCGTAAAGGAGTGAATCCTTGTTATTTGTTTAGGATAAACGTTTTTCGCCCGGCAACAGGCCTTTGCCGCTCCCCAATCCATTCGACTGCTCGCGCTCTTGGCGGAGGCGAGGAAGGAGGGCTTCAGTTCTCGTTCTACCTCCTTGCCGCCGCATGCTACAACCAAATCCGACCGGAAATAATCCTTAGGTATAGGAAAAGGAAGCACGAAAACCTAGAGATAAAAACGAGGCTTCACATGCCCTAGTCCCATTTTGAAACGCATGACAGGGGATAAAAAAACTTATCTGGATCTGCAGCCCTCGGCAGTCTTATCTTGCAAACAGTTGATCTCGAAATTGTAGCCCCTGCAACTCGGGTTTGCTGTGGTCGGGACCCCGTCCGCTCCTTTCTTCCAAGTAGCTCAGTAGAAGTGCTCATGTGCCCTGCAAACCAAAAAAGGACAGAAGAGGAACAGATAAACGCGCACTCGACCTCTAAGCTATGGGTTAGTCGTTGCTGAGCACGATCAACCCTAACCGAGGAAGAGACTCAACCTAGCATGCATGCTATGACTTAGGCGCTTGAGACTTCATTTATTTATGCTCGTGGTCTCATACTGGCTCTGCACTAAAGGGTCACATGCCTTGCCGGCAAAGCTTCGCAGAAGGTGGTTTGCCGGGGCCTGGCTGCCAGCGCTTTATGGGTAAAACTTGCGAAGATGCTTGATGGGACGGCATCTTTGGTCTCCAAAGGATCTGCGCTTGAGGCTCGTGACTCAGACACCTAATAAGGACTTCCCACTTCGGGCCAACTTGTTGGAATTCTTGGCCGAATTGAACGTGTCAAGAACAAGGTGGCCTTCCTCAAAGCTTTGGGCATGAACCTTGCGGCAATGGTAGCGGTGCAAGGCTTGTCAGTAAGCGTCGCTCTCACAGACCACCAAGACGATCTTCCTCAAGGGCGCCACGTCATCTTAGGCAACGACTCTTGCTCAAGCTCATCATAAGCGAGCACTCGAGGTGACCCGTATATGAGTTCCGTGGGTAGAAATGCTTCTGCCCCGTGATACCAGTAAGCAAAGGTGTCCGCCGGTGGCTCGATTTGGCGCCGCCCTGACGACTCAAAGAACCGCCGGCAACTCATCAATCCAGTGCCTTCCACTCTTGTGCAGCTTGTCAAAGGTCTTCGTTCTCAGGCCTCACAACACTTCAGCATTTGCTCTCTCCGCTTGGCCGTTGCTCCGTAGATGTGCCACGGAAGCAAAACGGACCTTGCTGCCGAGGTCTTGGATGTTCTACATGAAGGTGTGGCTTGTGAACTGCGTGCCATTGTCGGTGATGACTTTGTTTGGCACACCAAAACGGCAGACCCATCCTTTGAAGAACATGACGGCTGACTGAGCAGTCACCTTCCTCACTGCTTCCACTTCCGGCCACTTTGTGAACTTGTCGATTGCAACATACAAGTACTCAAAGCTCCCGACAGCGCGGGGGAAAGGGCCCAGTATATCGAGCCCCCAGACTGAGAATGGCCAGGAGAGAGGGATTGTTTGAAGGGCTTGAGCTGGTTGATGAAGCTTCTTTGAATGGAACTGGCACGCTTCACACTTGGTAACTAGTGCCGTCGCATCCTGGAGGGCGGTGGGCCAGAAGAAACCTTGCCGGAATGCCTTCCCGGCAAGGGCCCTTGACCCTATGTGGGAACCACATATGCCTCCATCTATCTCCGCCAACAGCTCTAGTCCTTCCTCCCGGGGGATGCAGTTGAGTTTCACAATGTTTGGCCTCCTCTAGTACAGGACGTCATAGACGAACTGGTACAGGGCGGGACGATGGGCTACTTTCTCTGCTTCTTCCTGCTCCTCAGGAAGCTCCCCTGTTTGGAGGAAGTGGACGGTATGCTGCGCCAATGCCGGAGCCTCGGGCTCGACGGCAAGGACCAAAGGCATTTCTTCCGCCATGGGAGCGGCTGTCTCTACGGCCAGGGCTTGACACCTTGTCGGAGCCAGTTGCTCTTGGGCAGGCTCAGCATCCGCGGCAGCACCCTTGCCGGCAGCCCCAGGGGTTCGGTAGGAAAGTACTTGTCGAGACCTGATTTCCTCCGCTTGTTGTGCCCCACTGATGGTTCGACGGATGGTTGAGTTAGCCGGAGCAAAAAGGTACCTGGTTCCACAGGTAGCTTGAATGCGGCACGCTTTGACAGGTAATCGGCGATGTCGTTCTCCGCTCGGGGGACGTGCTCTGCCTGGATACCGTCAAAGCGCTCCTCTAGCTTCCTCACCTCATCTACGTAAGCTTCCATCAATGGGCTCTGATAATCCTTGTTGACCTGCCTAACAACGAGCTGCGAGTCACCCCTGACGATGAGCCACTTAACCCCGAGGTCTGCCGCGATCCTGAGACCGGCAAGCAATCCCTCGTACTCGGCAGTGTTGTTGGTGGACATCTACCTGGAGAAGTGCATCTGAATCACGTACTTGAGGTGTTCTCCGGTGGGTGCGATGAGTAGCACGCCGACACCGGCGCCTAGCAGCGAGAAAGCATCATCAAAGTACATGATCCAGTCGTGGTCTGCTTCCTTTCCGGGGAGAGTGGTCTCCTGGATTTCTTCGTCAGGTGTCGAGGTCCATTCTGCGATGAACACCGCCAAGACTCTGCTCTAAATTGTCGAGGTACTTTCAAACTTCAAACTGAAACTTGACAGCTCCAAGGCCCATTCCACAATCCTTCCGATTGCGTCTGGGTTATTCAGTATCCATTGCAACAGGAGGCGGATGACGACAGTGATCTCGTGGTCTTGGAAGTAGTGACGCAGCTTACTCGAGGCCATAAGGAGGCCGAAGAGCAATTTTTGCACGCCGGAATACCTTGACCTAGCCCCCGCAAGAGGGAGCTGACAAATTAAACCGGGTGCTGCATCATTTTCTTCTTTGGCACCACCTCACTCGACTGCGCGGGCACTACCATGGTGGCATCAGACTCTGCCAGGGGCCGCGTCTTGTCGGCGCCAGGCCCTGCCTGGGGAATCTTTGGCTTGGCATCCGCTGGTTCTGCCACCGTCACTGCCTCCTCGTTGACCTCCCTCTGTGCCACCAGTGCGGCGCTGACCACTTGATTCGTTGCCGCCAGATATAGCAGCAATGGCTCTTGTGGTTTAGGTGCAACCATTATTGGCGTGGAAAAAAGGTATTTCTTCAGATCCTGTAGTGCAGCCTCGGCTTCTGGGGTCCACTCTATTGGGCCTGCCTTCTTCAAGATTTTGAAGAAGGGAAGGGCGCGCTCGGCGGACTTGGAGATGAATCGGCTCATGGCGG